>CM071932.1:23314720-23465424 GCA_016081115.2 Rehmannia glutinosa | reverse complement strand
AAGTGAATTTGTTGAATATGAGTTGAGCTGGCCAAGAGCACGTGTTTGAAAGCCGCGGATCTATTCTTCTTAAGTTAATTTCATCTATGGCTTAACTTTTTGATTTATTTGGAGATGACGGCGCGGCCGGGAAGTGTTTCTTGTATGATCCCACGGATTCTAGAACTTGTCCGATCACTAGTCGAGGCGAAATCCAGGTGAAGTAACATTAGGAAGTGATTTAGGCCATCTTCAACCAGATAGAGCCAAAAATACCTACCTTTATATTGTATATTTTAGTAGTGTCCCCCGAGCCTTGAAACCCGTATTTTTGGCAGCCAATCTAATACCCAGAGCCTACATGTGAAAATCCTAATTACCCATCACTCATACACACAAAATATAGAAAAATGTTGATGGTTGAGGAGGGTATGGTGAACAGGGTATGTGTTTAATTCGCGTGAAGAAGTTCTCGAGAAAAAAGAAAATATGAAACCCCATGTGTAAAGCATACAAAAGATTAACTTGGGGGTTTTGAAAAAAATACTTATCAAAGGGATTGAAGGTTCATAAAAGTGAGAACGTTGGGGGTGTCAAAAGTGAAGGGTAGTTATTAATTTGTGATTTGAAGGAATTAATAATTGTGTGTTCAGGTGATTTGAGCCACACACTAAGCCCATATTACAAGCTTTGAAAGCCCTAATGATCATTGTGTTACATTAGCCTACATTAATGGAGATTAGTGTGAAAGACAAGTCTGGAGTCCTAAGCATCTCATCTTGATATTCAAAAAGTGGATCATCTTGAAAATACTTGATTGCATGAATCTATCCAGATAATAAAAACAAAGTTGGCATAAATATTCCACACTCATGATCACATTGTTAAAAGCAGCGTCTTGATTGGTAGTGAAACGAATTTTGAGACGAATGAGTTTGGTTGTGAAGTTTGGCGATTAATCTGTTTGAGTCGGTTGTCATTATTTTTGTTTCCTTCATGTTTGTTGTTTTTATAGAAGAGTCCCGTAATTGTTTGAGGACAATGCAAACGTCTAAGTTTGGGGTATTTATTAAGTTGGTTTTATACCAACGTATTGATTATTCTAGACTAGGAATTTGCGCTGTTTTTTGGTATTTTTAGTGTTGTTTGAGTCCTTTTTATTTTGTTAGGTGTCGTTAGGGAGTCGTCTGATTATGGTAGCAAATGACGATGAAAAATGATGAAAAACGTGTTTGGGAGGTAGAAGTCGCACTAGAGGGAGAGAAAATGCAATAAAACGCTGAAAGTGCGGGAGAGGACGCAACGCTCAAATTAAGCGTGCAGTGCTAGGGGAGCACGCAAATGGAGCGCTTGGTGCCCACGAAAAATGGGCCAAACTTGATGATCTTGAAGAGCGTCCTGGGTGGCGATCACTATTTTATATTTATTTTTTCGAGTTTTTTGAAGGTTTGGGCACTATAAATACTGAGAAGTCACGCACGGAACAAAGGTCGAACATTATTTTGAGCACAACGCAAGGCAAGAAACACGGAGCTAGGGTTCGGGATGACAATTGAAGGCACTTCTCGCCCCGGACACGAGAGAATTCCTTCTCTTCTCTTTTCAATTCCTTCTTTATTTTTCTTTGTCAATTCTTGAGATGTATAATTACTTTTTATGAGTTGTTGTACATCCAACATGAGCTAAACCCATCTTTCTAGGGGATTGATGTAACTACGTTTGAAGCTATGTTTTCATTTAGGTTTATGAGATTCACATGTTATTTCATCTATTAGTCTTTATTTGAATTGATTGCATCTGAATTATCGATCAATAATTTAGATTGTTTGGTGTGTTTGATTTGACACTCGCGAAAGGTAATTGAACGTATGGCCATAGAATAGCATAACCTAGGATTTTATAGAGGCGAGAGGTTTATGAATCTTTGAAGCCTGTGATAGAATATTCATCGAGCATATTAGGGTTTAATTTATGATTTTTGTAGAGATATCGAAATCATAATTGGAACCTAGAATCACAGTCTTCGAGAGAGGAAGTGATAAGCGGTAGGAATATTGGCTTATAGATTAATGTGTGATTAATGAACCGGATTGAGAATATAGGGGATAACTAGGTGAATCAATCCTCTAAAATTCATCTCTTACGTGTTTGATAATTTGTCTGAACCAATTTATTAGTTTAATTTTAGTTTTCTTTTTAGTTTAACAAAAATCTCTCTCTTTTAGATTTCTAGATAGAATTAAGCTATTTTAATTACAGTACTTGGTATAAAATTCGAGACCAATCCTGTGGAGATGATAACCCACTTTCAAAACTATACTAAAACTTGACACCGCACATTTGTGGTAAGAAATTCTCGATCAACGAGTTCTCATGTTGTAGACTCGTAAGCTCTACTATTCAATGAATACCTAAGAAAGATTCCAACATCACTTTTTAGAACCGAACTACCCAGGACATTCCCCTGTCATTGAGAATGAATGTATACATTCAAAAATGTGAAAATAGTTGACATTAGGTTTTTGCCCTTCCAAATCTCATAAAGTTGTCATTTTAGTACCAGGCGTAAATGAACCATATTTATGGTATAACAAGCGGTGCTAATAGCTTCATCCCACAACTTAGGAGTGATTTTCTTGGAGTTTATCATTACATATGCCATCTCTTGTAGAGATCTATTTTCTCTATCCACAACACTATTTTGTTGAGGTGTAATGAGTCTGAAAAACTCATGAAAGATTCCAAGATTTTCATAAAACTTAAAGAAATTTAAAATTTGAAATTCTCTACCATGATCACTCCTAATTCTTCCTATGTTACAATCTTTCTCATTTTTCGTGTAAGATCTGACTTTTGAACACAAAGAATGTATCGAATTGTTTTCTAATGAAATCTATCCAAGTGAACCTGGAAAAATCATCAACACACACAAAGACGTACTTTTTACCTCATATGCTTTTAACTTGCATAGGTCCCATAAGGTCCATATGCACAATTTTAGGGCATTGTGTTGAACTCATGTATTGCAACACTTTGTGGGATTCTCTTTTTGTTTTCCCGGATGACGGACCCACGGACATTAGAGTTATCTTTATTGAGTTTAGGAACCCCTACCATGACTCCAAATTTAATAAGATTCTGCATACCACAAAAATTTATGTGTCCCAACTTTTGGTGCCATAATTCAGTTTCACTCAAGGACGTGTTATAACACACAACAGAAGTGTTGTAACACTGAATTTGTTCTTGCAGCAGATAACTGTTATCAGAGGATATGTTTCCCGATAATCCTTCAATATCTGAGAACATTTTTATGAAGGAAAACTAAAACGTTCAAAGTTCCTTTCCCAAAACTTTTCCTTTGCCACCATCACCAAAAGTTACAAAACCATTTTCATGTTTTTCAAAATTAATGAGTTTTCAAGATCACTGTCATGTGACGAGAGTACCCACTATCAAAAATACCATGATTCAGTAACATTTGCTTTAAGAGAAGTGTGGACAACATAACAAGAAAACTCATTTTTCCTGACTCGGATTTTCTTAGGTTTGTTAGAAAGATCAATCTTAACTCTTGGAGTGTTTCTTTGATATGTAGAAATACATATGGAAGCACTTTGCCTTGCCTACAGTGTTTCTGAAAAAGAAAACACTTAAGTCTTATATGGCCAGGACGATTACAATAGTGACATATAGGAACAAATCGATCGTTTCTTTTTCCAACAAAATTAGAGGAAGTTCCTTCTTTAACAAAACCAATTTTATAACGTTTATCTTTTGAAGAATATTTTTTCTAGAAGTTGGAAATCCAATACCTACATGATCTTTGTGGACTTTCCTTTGAGATAGGATTTCATCCAATCTCCCCATACCAGTATTCAATTTCTTAACTGATGTTATAGTGTCACTTAGTTCCTTCATTACCTTGGTTAGTTATTCCTTCCTCTATGTTGCTAGCCTTTCAAATTTGATTACTTCACCCTTGAGTGAATCCTTTTCTGCAATGAGACCGGCAACTTTCTTCTCTAAGTTCTCATTTGTTTTCCAGACAACTAACTATTTTTCAAACATCTTTTGATAGACTCTCCTGAGTTAATCATTGCTCGATTCTTCTTCCTCTCCAGAGTCATCCTCGAGTCTTCATTATTTGAATTGTTCTCCCTCGCAAAAGTTACAGTATAGACGCGGCGTTTCAACAAAAGGAAAGATATATTCATACATGTTTAATGTTGCAACACCAGAAGTAGCACTGGGTGCGTTTCATTACAACCAACTTTTTTCTTCATATTAATGGATGTGAAGGCTACATGATTGCTCACATTTTCTTCATCTTCCTCATCTGGTTCTTCATCACTCCATGAGGTGGTGAATGATTTCTAATTTTTCTTCTGAGTGTTTGCACATTCAGCTTGAATATGTCCAAAACCACCGCACTCCCTGCACTTAATCTCCTTACGTTTCTTGAGTTCCAACTTCCACAGTGTCATGTTGTTTTCTTTGAGGACCTGTGTTTTTTCCCCGACTTCGGGAAAGTTGTTATTCTTGTTCACTTGTTTAAGATATTTACCAAAACTCTTGGTAAGTAGTGCGGAGTGATTCATGAAGATCTTTTCCGATTCAAATCTTTGGTTCCTCATTCATGATTCAAATGTTGGTTCCTCATATATATTTCGGCTAAACGCAATTTTCTTACTTTTCTCCTTTTTGCAACTTGACTCTCTATTTTTCTCGTTCTTGATCTCCTCGAGATTCATTTCAAAAGTGAGTTCATCCAGTGGACTTTTGATTCCTCAATAGTCGTCTCTTTGTAAGCAAATCTTTATGGAAGAGATTTTAACACTTTCTTAACAAGTTTAAAGTTAGAGTATATTTCCCCTAAAGCAAAAGATTCATTAGCAATATCACAAAGTTTAGAATTAATGTCACTAATAGTTTTATTTTCACTCATACGCAGATGCTCAAATTTAGAAAAGAACATTTGAAGTTTAGACATTCTTACTGTTTCAGTTCCTTCATAGACAATCTGCCGAATATCATATTCCTCTTTTGCAGTCTCACATGTTGAGATCAGTTTGAACTGGTTTTCATCAATGACGTTGAATATGGAATTGAGTGTCTTGGAATTTGAATTTGCTGATTGATCTTCAGCAGTAGACCATTCAGTTTCCTTTTTTGAAACATCCTTATCATCAATAACTTTAGTAGGTGGCGTCCAGCCTGCCAAGATGGATTTACAGGCACGTTCGTCAACAGATTTGATGAAGGCTCTCATTTTTGCTTTCCAATAGGAGAAATTAGTTCCAGTGAGTATTGGTGGTCGCGAAATGGAACTTCATTTACGATAACTGACCATGTTATCAACAAATAAAGTAAAAAATAATAAGATCAAATTAATAAGGATTAGTGGTAGGATCTTGATGCCAATTGATAGAATATGTTGCCTTAATTCTTATCAAATTACAACAGATTCGTATGGTATTGAATGTTGATATTAAAACACTAAACCAAATAACACACTCACACAATGGAAATAAAAATAACACGAGTATTTTTAAAGTGCTTAGATTCCTCAATCTTAATGCACGAGGCCCCACCCACAGAAGAAATAGTCCACTATTAGAAAACAAACAGTTATTAAAAAACAATTGGTTTTACGTAATTTAAAAATTCCCTCTTTAAAAATCATACCAAAAATTGTATTCAACTAATTCTGAAAGTTTCTTCCAAAGGAACTCAACATTATTGGAATCCTTCCAACTTCACAAGCCTTGAATGATTGAGTTGATCCACGCCGTAGGTCTTCGCCTTCTTCTCCCGATGAATAAACAAAATGATAGAATGTGAAAGAAAATCACAAAGCTCGATCAATCTCGTGTGCCATTTTCTTTAAAGGATAACTCTCCCCAAGTAGTAAGATTGGGTCCAAATCACGTCCCTATAATTAAGGAACAGGATATACTACAAAAAGAAAGTCAACCAAACAAGATTCTTTCCATGTATAAACAGTATATTTCAAATAAGGAAAGCAATCAATAATAAATAAATGGCAGTTCCTAAAGTGGAATCAATTATCATCAATGAAGATAGGTTTTCCACCAACCGCAATACATAGAAAACTTGCCAAATAAACAAGCACCAAATATGTGACGTAATTTGCCCAGATATTGTTCAGGCAATGTTGCATCACTGGTTTGCAACACTACATAACTGCACTGTGCACATACAGAATAACCAGACCAAATTTGTCATTTTACTAACATTAACAAAGGCGCTTTGATTTTTGCTTTTATACGAGCTAGTATTGTGTCTATTTATAATTAACGAGCTATAATTTATTTAATATATGTTTATCTAAATCCATCCCCATCTCAGTATGTTACAATCATAAAAACAATGGTATTTTTATACAAAGAAATTCCTTCAGATTTGATTTTAAGTATTGGAAAATAGTCTATTTTATAAATAAAAAAGAAATAAAAACCATTATATTGTTATGTAAAAATATCCAATTAAACAAAGAGTACTAGAGATTGCATAAAAGTCAAAGTCTTGTATGGTTATATATTCATGATCCTGTTTTAATTTCTAGCGTTAGAATATAAATTTTAAGAATTTATTGATTTTCGTATGAAAATTGAAATTAAGTTTAGATCAACGAATGGGAATTAAATTTTATATAGGTTTTGGAAATGAGAATAAGTTTGATTGCATAGTTTTGAAGTAGTAAAAATATTTATAATAATTTGAAAAGTTTATAGTGATGGGGTTTACTTTTAGTATTTTGATTAGAATATAAATTATATTCGTAAGACTGTAGGTAGTGTGACCTATTAGATAGATATAATTTAAAAATAATAATATTTTAAGTAGATAGTTGGTAGTGGTGAGTCTCGTATATATAATTGAATTAAAAGATGAGAATAGTGATTAATAAGTAGGGGTAGTGTATAAGGTTTAGAATTAAAATTATATGTTTGAGTTGTTTAATCATGTGAAAATGATGATATCTATTGGAAAACTTTATAAAAAAACATAATTTTATTTTTATGAAAAGTTGGAAAATGGAAATAGTTGGAGATATAAACAAACAAGGGTTTGTGCTTAGATTTTGACTTACTCGTAATGGAAAATGTTCTAGTTTTCAATTAAACAAATATGTTAATGTAAGTATACATTGTTTTGCGGGAAATCTAAAACAAAGAGTGACACAGACATTGATTTCTACGATAGGCCAAATATAGATCAAACAGTATATTCTTATTCTTATATAATTTATGCTACAAGAGTAGGGTTGTGCCTATTATGATATATATCAATTGTGGACGATAGCTTAATATTCCAGTAGCTTATGACTTGCAAAGTATAGACAAAACACACATTAATATTCCAACAAGTTATGACTTAAGCGGTGGCGTAAAACCTACTCCAAAGAAACTTTTGCCTTGCATTTTTGCTTTTATAGTAGATGTGCGGCGACACTGCTTCACCGATCAAATTTATTTGCAAGCTACTTCTATTATGCCTGCAATGCGGAAGCTTTTGAAAATTATAAATAGGAGCTTCCTATTATTTTGTAATTCGTTCAATATTCAATGAAAACTTGATTTCCTTCAACATCTCTTATATAATCTTTATACGTGGTTATTTCATAATACGTTATCAACACAAGTATTGTTTCTTTCGAAGAAATGTTAGTATAATTAAAATTTAAGTTTCTTTTGTACTAATTGTAATTATTTTGTTCAAGAAAATGGACGGAATCGAAAAACAAAGATTTCGGATCTCGATGCGATGCTTGATAATTATTTATCATGGTTCCTTGATATTACATCTTTAGGGGTCTGATTTGGCAAAAACCCTAAACTATACAGATATTGATGCATCATCATCTATCTGAGGATCTAAAGGATGAATATATACAAATAAATAGAAAGGCCTTCTGAGCTTTATCACAAGCTCAAGGAGAGATTGTATCTAACCAGAACAGTGATACCGCCACAGGCATAATACGAATGGTAGCAACTAAGACTGCAGGACTTTAAGTTTTCCGACTATAATCTACGCCTTTGTTTAAAATTGAATTCTGGTTTGCTCTTTGCGGTACAAAATTATCAGAATATGATAAATTGAAGAAAACTTTATCCACGATGCATATCTCTAATGTGGTGCTAGCAGCAATATAGATAACGTCAATTTAAGACATATTCTGAATTAATTTATATTCTTTTCACGGCAAAAAAGACTAACGAGCTGCTGTTGAAAAATCATGATTTGCGACCCTGTGGGTTCCAAGCAGTGTCAGAAACACATGCTAGCTCATATAGAGCAAAGGGCCAACTTAGAAGCCATGAATATAAACCCAAGTGTGGTGCCCGTAGGGGCAGTGGACATGGTATTTCCCATAAGAATACTTACAGACATGATCATGGTGGGGGTATCTATTCCCGCCATAATAATTTTTTGGTCAGACAAAGGCAGTCGGTTCAAAGAAACCATGAAAATGGAAAATGCATGTGGAAAGATCTAGGGATGATCTTCGTAACAGATGTGGGATGTCTGGAACTGGGCTAAAGTCTATAGTACTTCCCAACATGTGGTAAATTTATATCAGGCGTTAAAGAATATCAAAGAAAAGGGTGTCTAGACACATGCTGCTGAGGCATCATGATCTCTCAATGTTATTAAAGCTACCACATCTGAGATCATGTTTGATCATAATTCTATTCAACATTGGAAATCACTTGAGCTACCAGTCTTTTTTAGGGATCCCAATTTTGATGCACAAGATGTCGAATGGTGGAAGAATGCTCAAACTTAATGTATTGGTTATGGCCAACATATATCTATGGTATATGCCATGTATATAACTCCCTCGATGCTACAATTCTGAGGTTGAGCTTATTTTGACTTTTGACTATGTACGTGTACTTATCTCCCTAGGATGATACATTCCCGAGGTTGAGTTTTTGTATCAAAGTTTTGATATGTATATAATATCATTATGATGATTGTACAATATTAAATTCATAATGTTATATCAGGTGTACATGGGAAACACCGGAAAAATGATTATTGTCTTCTTGATAGTGTAACAACACACTCATATTGGCTGATAAAATATATTTCTCAAGTATGACATTGTGCAAGGTACAAGTTAAAAATATATTTGGTCCTATTGAGATTATAGATGGCTCTGGGAATGCAACAATGGTGTTACCTAATGGAACCATTCTGCATGTTGAAATTCATTATTATCTTGTAGATAAAAAAGAAACCTACTGAGTTTTAAGGATGTGCATCGTAAAACACTAATTGAAAATGATAAAGAGTAATACGTATCACATCCTATAAAATAAACAAGAGGATCATCCACGAAAAATCTGAAGCAATAGCTTTTGGACTGTATTTTGTTCTGATTCGAGCTTTTAAATCCTACGCCACCATGCCTTGGAAGCTGGTGAATCCTCATATATTTGGACTATGGCATGATCACCTTGGACACCAGGGAATGATTATGATACGTAAGATTGCAGAACATACTAGAGGACATCCATTAAAGGGCACAAAAATGTTGATGTCCAAAAATTATTTCTATGAATCATGCTCATAAGGAAGCTCATTACTAGACCTCCATGGAAAAGGTTGTTTATGGATCATCATTATTTTTACAATGTATTCATGGTGATATTTGTGGACCAGACACCATGCAAGTGAACCATTTCGATATTTCATGGTCTTAGTGGACGCATCCTACAGATGGTCCCATGTGTGCTTGATTATTACCTTCATGAAATGTTTCTTTTGCACGTTTGTTAGCACAAATTATTAAACTCAGTACACATTTCCATGATTATCCTATCAAGAATATTAGTATGGACAATGCCGGATAACTTATATCAAAAGTTTCGATGAATATTGCACAGTACTGGAAATTAATATTGAGCACCCAGTTGATATGTTCACACCCAAAACGGATTGGCAGAACCCCTAATTAGACGAGTTCAGATAATTGCTCATACATTATTGATGAGGTCTAATCTCATAAATGCAGCATGGGGTCAAGCAATATAGCATGCATTATCACTTATAAAATTGCGTTCCACTGCTTATCATATGATATCCCAAATGCAATTAAACCTCAGTTTTGAACCGAATATCTTGCACCTATGCACATTCGGGTGTGCTATCCATGTGCCAATTCCACCTCCTCAGAGGACAAAAATGGGTCCCCAACGCCAACTTGGCATATACATTGGGTTCTATTCCTCGTCAATTATTCGATATTTAGAACCAGCGACAGGTGACTTATTTACCTCTCCATTTGTAGAGAATCATTTTGATGAGATAGTGTTTCTATCGATTAAGGATATTAATGATAAACAAAAGGAAGTCGAGAATATCTCATGGAATACGCATCATACTTATGAATGTGAAATGAGGTGAATAGCATCCATCAACAAAATATTGCTAATAGACTTCCTGATGCATTTAACAATGAAAGTAAAGTCATGAAGTCTCATATTCCAATTGTGAATGCTCCAGCTAATGTCGATGTTCCTAATGAACATGCGAAAATAGATGACAATGTTCCACGTCAAAAACGTGGTAGACCTATTAGATCAAAGGACATTGTTTCTCGATAAAGAAAGGGGAGAAGTAACAGATCAAAAAAACAAGTTGGTCATGGTGAGCATGCTCCATATGGATCTGTAGAGTCTGATACTGTAGAAAATGCAAAAATTATAAATTTTGAGAATATTGAAAACCTCATGAGCTATTGTAATGAAACATGAGATCAGAATGAGATAATTATTAATGATAATTTGCATTCTCGGTTGCTCAAGAAATTATGAATGATGATTATGATAATCAACCATGTTCCAGTTTAGAATGTCGCCAGAGGCATGACTGGCCTCTGTTGGAGGATTACCTTTCTTCAGTCACATATTTCTTTACTTTCCCTGAAATTCTCATCTTCTTTACAACATTTTGATCCTCCTCGTCAATTTCTTCTTTTTTTGGTGTTACATCCTTATCAACTTTCCTTTCCCAGCAACACGTTTACCTTTCTCTACCCTGCTCTTTTCCATCTCCAGACTTCCGGGCTTTAACCTTGTAATACCCTTTTTTTCTTTCTACTTTCTGTTTTTTAACTCCTTTATCCGTAACAGGAACTATTGCTGATTCATCACCCATTATAATTCCCTACAAAAAACATATGGAGCACCATATCATTACAAAAATACATTATACATTTTACATACATGGTGATAGTTTTTATATGAAAAATTATACTTGTTATATAAAAAGTGATACTTGTTATATAAAAAGTGATATTTTTCATATTATTACAAAATCACATAAGCAACATAGTAAAAAACACATGTAATACTTTGTTTATAACAACTGACACTTTCATCACCAAAAGTAATACTTGTAAAGGCAAAAGTGATACATACATTTACATAATAATATAAACACAATGGTACTTCGTATGCGAAATACAGAAACCTAAAAATACAACTAAAACACATGCTCAAATTAAACCCATAGTATACACTTTATTACAGAAACATATGGAACACTATATCATTACAAAAAACTCATGATACTTTTTATATACAAGGTGATACTTTTTATATAAAAGTTATACTTGTTATATAAAAAGTGATACTTGTTATATAAAAACTGATACTTTGCATAGTATTACAAATTTATATAAACAACATAATAAAAAACATATGTAATTCTTTCTTTACAATAACTGATACTTTTACGACCAAAAGTAATGCGTGTAAGGGCAAAACTGATACTAAAAAACTTACATACGAAATACATAACCCTGAAAATACATGTAAAACACATGTAATACTTTGTTTATAACAACTGGTACATTTACGATAAAAAGTAATACTTGTAATGTCAAACCTGATATTATACATTTAGATAGAACTTCATAAACACAATGGTATTTCGATTGAGAACTACATAAACCTAAAATATATCTAAGACGCATGATCGAATTAACCCCTGATCTACACTTCACTTGAAAAAAGACATGATAAAAACCCTAACAAAATACTTAACTAAAAATTAAACCCTAACATATAGAAATTAGCACGGTTCTGAGAACCAAAAATCCATGAAACAACTTTCGAAAATAGCTACGACCAAGCGGATCGAATAGAACCAAAAAAATAATTACATAAATTGAAAGAAAAACCTGGTTTCGCTTTCAAACTTTGAATGACAATGCTCGATATGAAAACACACACACATAAATCGCAGAAATAACCACTTGAATGGATGTTTTCGACGGTTTTCAGAGACGTGAGCGAGGGTTGAGGAGTGGTGGGAGGCGGTTCCGATTTCATGTGTAGAGGATTTTGGTCTGAGAATACGAAGAGAGAGAGAATAGAAAGAGAAAGAGAATACATAATGAGAATAGAAATAAGGGCGGGTTAGCTGGGGTAGTTCAGATATGGATCGCGGGTCACGGGTCAGGGTATGGGGCTCCGTCTCATGGAACGAGATCCGTGAGATGGTCTCATATAAATTGTTGTGTTATTTTTTATTAGAATATGTATTGCAAATCATACCATAACCAACAAATCAATATAAAACTCAAATAAGACCCAAGTTGCACTACTACAATAGAAATCAAATCACACACAAATGTGGAAAATCAATTTATATACCATCAGCGGGGATCGAACCTAAGACCCAATAGTCTTAAGACCTCCATCTTACCACTAGGGCAAAGACTCATCGATATTAGGTTGGCATTTTGTCTCTGTTGTTTTTTTATTAATCAAAATTTTGTTTCTATTTGATTTGATTTGATTTAAATATATTAAATGAACAATCCTAATAATAGATAGTTTTGTTTAGAGAAATTACCGGAAAAATCTTTACTTTTGGAAAAAAGACACTGTTTACGCTCATATCACTTTTGTATTCTTTTTTTGACTTTTTACGCTCCTTTATATTTTTTCGTTACTTTTACGTTTTTTTCGATTTTTTTGTTCCTGTATTGCTTTATATTTATATATATTGTTTTGATGTAGTTTAAACTCTTTTTATTTATATGGCATTTTTTATATTATTTATGTTGTTTCTGGGTTCTTTGTATACTATTTTTAATGTTGTTTTGATGTTTCTTTGTTATTTCAATATAGTTTTCAATGTTCAAGGTGTTTTCTATATTATTTCTGTTGTTTGTAAGTTGTTTTTATATAGTTTTCAATGTTGTTATATTGTTTCTTAGTTGTTTCCATGTTTTCGACGTTTTCAATGTATGAGGTAAAATTTGAATTGTGTTTTTTTATTCATGTAATATTTCTATATTATTTTCAATATAGTTTTTTCAATATTTGATGTGTATATTTCGTGATTATTAAGAGATCGAGTATAAAATTAAATATTTAATGGGAAGACATAATTGTTTTTTTATTTATTAGATCAAATATGATTGAAACAATTATGAAACAACAACGTAAAAAAATCCGGAAAATGGCGGGAACTTAAAAATGTCAACAAAAGAAAAAAAAGACGGAAGTATAAAAAAGCCCTGTAGCATAAACGAGTTCCCCTTTTACGGAATGTTGCGCAATTGTGTCCAAAACCCTTGTTTATTACCCTTGAAAATGTTTCAAGTTACATATTTTTGAATCGTTTCGTTGTTCTTGAAGTGGAGTAGACTTGGGTTATATAATTTTAGAAATACTCCGGTGCTGTTTGAATTATTGACCCATTTTTATTTTGCCGGTTGCAAACAAGGAATGGGCCTAATGGGCTGGGTATTCAGTTGATTCTAACGGACCCAAAATAAATTATTTTTTCTCCAAAATAAATAATAGAGGAAATTACACAGAATACCCCGATTTTTAAAAAAAAGATAAAAATAGCCACCTATCACAAATCTACCCAACCCGGTCCTGGACTTCACAAATATACCCACCCCATTACTTTTCTTTTCAGTTTTTTACCCTACTCCAATTTCTTACGTTTCCATAGCTAGGTTAAAGTAGTTTCTTACTGATTTTTGGAGCTTGCACATGGCGGGAAGAAATAGAATCCAGGTTCTCAAATTGACTGTGTTCATAATCGCCCCATGGGAACCAATCATTGATCCCCAGTTTTCTTTACTCTTCCTCGTTAACGTCGAAGAGGATGATGAATCTGGAGCACAATTTAATGTCGGGTATGAATAATCCATCTGGGCCGTCGGATTCACCTGCAACGCCGTGGAATTTAATGATCCCGGCGCCAAAGGAGAGCAGGGTTGAGTTGTTTTCGCTGGCTTATTACGCGGCATGTACTGTCGAAGGAATATTAAGATGTGGCCTTACGCATATATCTGTGACGCCACTTGATCTTGTCAAGTGCAACATGAAGGTTAATTGAAATTTTCCTTTTCCTTTTTGTACTTTATTATTACTTTATTTAGTTTTAGGACTTAAAGAGTATTTGTTTTTATCTTTATGATTTGTAATATTTTTGATTATATTATCTTTAATAGAGATCTTGAATTTGGAGTAGTTGTAGTTGAAAACTATAGTAGTTAATGGAGCTCGCACATGGCGGGAACATTTGGGGCCAACACTGAAATAATGTCGTTCTTTTTTATGCTGAGGGAGACAATTGACGAAGCGAGTTTCAGACACCGGGTGCGGGTTTCGGACCATGTACGGGTCATTTTGTTGTACAGAATCGAAAGGCAATCTCCGTAAACCAGAGCGGCTCTTTCTAAGAAATCTGGTGGAGTTAGTGGGCATGAATTTGGAGGTGATTTTGGTTGGAGTTTATTTGTGGTTTCAGTTTCGTGTGAGAGAGATGAATTGTTGGGAGAGTTATTGGTGAAGGACAATGATAATGATGAAGCTTGGATGGAACTGGTTATGGAAGAGGATAAGATTGGGCGCCATGGTTTCTGCCATGGTAATGCGGTGATGAACCCAATTTTCTGTGTTCTTTTATTATTTTGTGATTTAAAGTTTTTCGTTTGTTTCGATGTTGTTTCGAAGTTGTTTCTTTTATGTTTCTTTTGTTCTTTTATGTATTTTCCATATATTTGTTCTTTTTTATTGTTTTTGATTTGTTGTGTGATCTATCTGACTGTGTATTTTTTTTATTTCTTTTGTAGTGAATGTGGGATTTTTTGTTGCTTGTTATGTCGTTGTTGGGAAGGTTATGGACGTTGAAGCGTTCGAGATAGAGAATGAACAAGCAAGACTCAGTAATCTGCTTCACAATCATGGTAAGTTGAAGCTGCAAAATAGTGATGACGATGACAACGACATTGAGTTTCTACCTCCACTTCCTAATGATTATAGAGAATTGTTGTTACGTAAATCTTAATGATGGTGTAATCAGTTGAAACATGTAAGAAACATAAATGAAATATATAAAAAACAATTGTGAAACAGGGGATCATGTGATAAAAGTTTGTAGTAAATTGCTTTTAAATTTCTGAGAAATATTGTAGTTTTTCCCATATACTCATTGATTTTTAGTTCATGTGATATCTTTTACAGTTTCATTTACATAAGAAAGAAGTTTTACCTCATCCAAATATGATTACATTGACTTAGAACTTTTATTCAGAGTAAGCAGTTGCATCTTGAGTTGGTAAACATGTGTGCGAGAAAGAGAATGATATCGCAGTTTCAAAGCATGCCAGATCCCAGTCGTAATAGTAAGAAAAATTACATGAGGCAACTTTGGATAGGTGATCAAGGAAAAAAGACAGATGCGGAGATGTTTATCATTTAATTCGATCAAAATAAGGATTCAAAAGGGAAGTTCCATCTGAATTAGTGAGCAACATTTGGGGACAGGAAGAAACTCCAAGAACATGATTAAGAAGATCATATGCATCGAGAATCGCAGAGTTGAGCATGCCAAATGCTGTAATTTTACTAGTAGTTTTAGAGAATTGTCAATGAAAGTCTGCATGCGTAATCTTGAACTAAAGATCTCACGTATTGTAGCAAAGTTGTTATTAGTAGGTCTTTCACCGCTATAGTTGATGCATTCAATAATTCTACGATGTTGGAAGTCAATACAAAGTATTTTTGGTGACGGCCGGTGGAGTCGTGTCCATTTCTCGTAGTCGATGATGGACAAGTACGCTCAAATTTTTACGAATTGAATTTGTTGTTCCAAGATTTCTTTTAGGAGTCTTGAATGTGCGATCCATTGGAATCAGTATTCTTGTTATCTCAAAGTTGGTATACTTTCTATTTTCTTCCCATTGTCCATTGTGACATACCACAACTGAGATTTTCACCATGCTACTGTGGAATGCAATGAAAAATTGGCTAAGTGAAACATATAAGAAATATAAATGAAACAGGTATGAAACAACAAAGAAACAACAAACATGTTTGAAACAACAAAGAAACACCAAAGAAACAAAAAAGAAACCAACGCAAAAAATCAGCGGAAATGGGTATTTTTGTCAAAAATCAGCGGAAATGGGTATTTTTGTCCAAAATTAGCGGAAAATGGACATTTTGCAGGGATTATGTCATTTTCCCTAAATAATATAGTTATCATGATTTAGGAATTTCGATATTACCCACTTGGGTTCTACCCAATTCCATACAACTCCCAAAAATTAAATCAAGTTAAATTTACACTGTTGAACAAAAAAATTTGCAGTTGAACAATACACTTGACAATAGATCTATGGAGTTGGATAGAACCCAATTGGGTAACACCGAACTTCCCATTCATTCATGAGACCGAGCCTTGATTTTGTTTTTTATTATTCTTAATTTATTATGCCAGATTTGTTTTCTAATTTTAACGTATAATTATCATATGCTTGGTTTTTGATTTTTCAGTTGATTATTCTAAACGTGTCACCCTACAGGGAGAACAATACGACTTTGGGCTAGCTTAATAGTTGTGTATTTTGTGGCTAAGGTGAAAAACAAATTCATTGGTCCCCTCGACGACTCGAAATAGTTTTTGATGTGGGATGAAATCATATTTTCCCTTTTAATACTTAATTATATATTTAGTTTATTTTGATTAATTATTAGCCCACGAAAAATAATATTGGACCAAGCCAATATAAATTGCCAATAATGCCCAATTCATCACATCAAACCCATAAGACTTAATTAATAACATCAGCCCAAGAGACCCACTCCATTGTTAGGCCTTTATGCTCAATTCATTATGTTACGCCCATGTGGCCATAGTGACAGGTACAAATAGTCACTCCCTAATTAATTTTCGTTAAGTTCAATTTGCTACTAAATTTTTCTTATTATCTGGATTATTCTCCTATACTATACTCTGTTATTTAGGCATCGGATGAGCTTCCTCGAGACAACCCAAGATCCTCTTAACCTTATATGCATGTTGTAGGTCAGTTCCCCACAAGTGGATTGAATCTCACACTATAATCAGATACTTTAACTTTTATTACCATATATCAGCGTGTACTGCCTAAATTTTAGCAGTATTAGTTTTATTTCTTTCTTTCATTATTAATCTTCCGAAGTTTTAATGGCCCAAAGTTATAATCATTCCCATACTCATAAATTTTTAACTATATTTATAAGAGCCACAATAAAATGATATTAACATTTTCTAAAAAAAGAAATAATATTTATTTTATTTCTAAAATAATCGTATCATAACAATCAATGGCGTAGCGGGGGGGGGGACCCAGGCCCCCCCTTTTTTTAAAAAAAAATTTCTTGGTAATTTATTTTAGAAAAAAAATTTATTTAATTTTTATATGATTTTTCTTTTAATTTTTTATCTGGCCCACCCAATTTCGTATATCGGCCCAACCCCTTTTTATTCTTGGCTACGCCATTGATTACAATACAAGTATTTATCTCCAGATTTTAGATTGTATACGTACAGAAAATGGTAATTATTTTCAATTATTTGTGCGTGTATGTAATAATAATCAATTACAGGCTCGACTCTTTTTTTTCTTTTTTCATTTTTTTTTTGGTGACAGGAATCTTCTCTTTTTTAAGATTGTTGGGTATCTATCTGCCGAAAGATAGAGACAATATACTAAAGTCAGTTTCAGAAACAGAAGTACAAAAACAACTGAAATGAAATACAAAGTATAAATCAAAGAAAAAACTGTGAAACAATAAAACCAATTAGGGCTAAAACCCTAATCTCAAGATTTGAGATAAAGAGGCTCAGGGTGCTGAATTTCCCCCAAGCAATATCCCCAACTGTCACCGGAGGCACAAGGTCCACCCAAAGAACTTAAGCCAGCAACTGTCACCGAGACCCACAAAGGACTCGAACCAGACAAACCCCAGATCTGTCAAAATCTCCCACAAACACTTCGAGCCGTGCACTGAGAACGTGAACGAAGGCAACACTCACAAAACCACTCACAAACACTCTTGTATCACTCAAGAATTCACCTAGACAGAGTAGGTTTTTAGAGAGAGAGAGAAAACACGAGCTTCAAGGGGAAACCCTAGTTTTTAGAGAGAGAAGTGGAGAACCAGAAGAATGAGGAAAGATCTGGAACAAACCAATATATGAGAGCTATCAAGGGCTCATATATAACCTGGAAGAGTGAACGGACAAGATTGGCTCAAAGGATCCGCGGATGTCAAAACTGGGTCCCGCAGTCCGACCCGAGTGTCATCCAGTCGAGTTCACTTGTGGGCTGGCATCAAATGGGCTACAAGTCCAAGAGTGGGCTGGGTCCTATTATTGATCACTGGGCCATATCACAAAGTTTGGGCCACACATCTCAACAATCTCCACCTTGGCCCAAAGACAGCAAGGGATATTAGGGAGCACAAACAATTAAAGAAAAACAGCATTCATCACAGCCAATTGCCTACTTAGCACATAGCATAGTAGGACTTTCACTATAAGAAGCACATAGCAACTTATAGTACCAGCAAACACAAAGTAAGCTGGGTTTTTAACTGTTAGACTAATCACAAGCACAAAGCAAGTGTTCATCCAACAGGTTTTGGACCAACCAACAAACACAAAGTAAGTCAGTCAGTCCAGGGGTAATCACCAGGGACAACCTAGTCACAAGTGTCAAAACTCAGTATTTTTAAACATGTTTGAAACTTAGATACAAAATGCGGACACATAGTGCCCATATCTGCTGGGTTGTATTCAGATGCAATTTGTTCAAGATTTATTAAACCTTTTGAAACAATGTCTCTTATATAATGAAACCTTACATCAATGTGTTTAGTACGATCATGAAAAAACAGGGTTTTGCATAATCAATACCGATCGATCGTCGAGGAAAATACTACTACTTTACCTTTGAGAAAACCAATTTCTGAAATCAGACCCTTTAACCATAGGGCCTCTTTTAAGGCTTCAGTGACTGCAACATACTCTGACTCAGTGGTTGATAAAGCCACAATATGTTGCAGTTGTGATTTCCAACTTATAGAACAGCCACAAAAAGTAAAAATATAAGAAGTAGTAGATTTTCTGTTGTCTTTATCATTGGCATAATTGGAGTCAACATACCCCTTTAAAACAATGCCATCTTTACATTTTGAAAATTTTAAACCATAGTTAATCGAATGAACCAAATATCTCAGCAACCATTTAACGGCATTCCAATGAATAATGCCAGGATTTGCCATATACCTGCTCAAACAACTCACAACATAAGCTATGTCTGGCCTGGTACTGACCATAAGGTACATGACAGATCCTATGGCATTAGCATAGGGCACATTTTTCATAGTTTGAAAATCAGCAGCAGTTTTAGGAGATTGCTCCTTGCTTAACACAAAATGTGCAGCAAGAGGAACATTCACAAGTTTAGCATTAGACATAGAAAACTTTTTCAAAATCTTTTCCACATAAGAAGATTGATTCAAATAAATCATGATTGTTTTCTATCCCTAATAATATTCATGCCCAAAATCTTTTGGCATCACCAAGTACTTCATATCAAATTTATCACTCGACAAGACCTAACATGATCCATGATTTGATACAAGGATCGCAATCAAGATATCATCCACATAAAGTAATAAAAACACAGGAGAATCGGTATTTTCTTTAAAATACAAACAATGGTCATAATGACTTCTTTTGAACTTTAAAGACAACATACATTCATCAAATTTTTATTCCACTGTCTTGGAGATTGCTTTAAGCCATATAAAGATTTTTTCAAAGAAACATACATACTCGGACTTAGATTTATCAACAAAACCCTCAGTCGCCTCATATAAATCTTTTCTTCTAAGTCACCATGTAAAAAAGTTGTTTTAACATCAAGTTGTTTAAGTTCCCAAATCAAATTGAGCAACTAATGCAAGCATTATTTCGACAAAGGGTAAATTTAACAACAGTGCAAAAATTTCGTGTAATCAACACCTTCTTTTGAGTAAAACCCTTTGCAACAAGTCTAGCTTTATATCCGACGAGTAATCATTTTCATTCTTGACTTTGAACAACCACTTACAATCCACAATGTAACAAGAATCGGGTTTTGGAACAAGAACCCATGTATTGTTGACATGCAAAGAATTCATTTCATCGGTCATTGCATTTAACCATTCATTTGCATGCTCGATTTTAAAGCTTCATTGTAGGTTTTAGGCTCGGAATTATCTATAGAATCATACACGTAAAAAACACATATGAGGCCATATGATAATCAACAAATTTAGTGGGGGCTCTAATATTTCTCCTATTTCTATCCCTGGTTAACAAATAATCTTGCAGCTCATTATCTTGTTCATTATCATGCACATCAAGTTGATCATGAACATTAGGCACATTCTCAAAATCAGCAGGTAAATCACCATTTTCGGGTAAACCATGCACAATTTTAATCGGGGGAGCAGAGATAGGAATTATAGGAGAATCGGTTTGAGTCTCCACCTCATTTGAAGTATTGGGGTTTTTTAAATAGTAGGAGAGTTTTGTAAACAAGGCATTTCATTTTCATTGAAAACCACATCCCTACTAATTATCACTTTAAAACCATTTTCACTTCTAGACCACAATCTGCACTTTAACCCCATCAAGGGTATCCTAGGAAAACACATTTTAGTGATCCGGGTTCAAGTTTGTCGAGTCTTTTGGTGTGCAAAGGTGAACATCCAAAAATTTAAGGTTTGAAAAGTCAACTTGCTTGTCGGACCACAGATTCAGGATATTTCCCCCTTAAAGGGACAGATGGTGATCTATTAATAAGGTAAACAAAATTTTGATTAGCTGCTTCACCCCAGAACTTTTTGGAAAGGCCACGAGGAGTTTAACATGCTCCTCACCCTTTCCAAAATAGTCTGTTCATCCTCTCGACCCACACCATTTTCTTTGAGGGTGTAAGGCACAATTTTGTGTCTTACAATACCAGATTCTTCACATAGAGCATCCAAGTTTTGATTACAAAACTCTAAGCCATTATCAGTTCTAAGGTATTTAACCTTTTTGCCAGTTTGGTTTTCTATCAATGTTTTCCAAGTTTTGAACTTTTCAAAAACATCTGATTTGTTTTTCAAAAGAAAAATAAAAACTTTCCTGGAAAAATCATCAATCACTGATAGAAAGTATATGTTTCCACCATGTGTGGGAACACTAGAAGGACCCCAAACATCAGCATGCAAGTATTCCAAGATATCAGTGCAGGTAGACTGTTTAGGGTAAGAAGAGGTAGGAAATTGTACTTTTTGTTGTTTACCAAACACACAAGAGTCACAGAATGGCACACATGACAATTTATCATTCCCAAAACAGCCATCTTTATGTAAAATCTCAAGTCCTTTAGAACTTATGTGACCTAATCTCCTATGCCAGAGTTCAGTCTTATCATCTTTAACAGAGTTTACATAATTCACAGGAACATTTTCATTAGACACAGATTCAGCACAACAAACATACAAGTTTCTCCTCTTTTCAGCTTTTATAACAACAAGAGAGCCCTTTAAAATTTTCATGACTCCCTTGCCCCATTTACCCTCCAAACCATCAGATTCAAGTTCAGCACATGACATCAAGTTATTACTTATATCAGGAACATGCCTTACATCTTTAAGAGTGAGCACATAACCAGAATCAAACTTTAAGCACACATCACCAATTCCAAATACTTGGCATTTCTTATCATTTGCCATAGAAACTGTACCATGTTTAACTTCAGAGTAATTAGAAAACAAATTTACGAAAGGATACATATGGAAAGTGCATGCGAGAATCTATAAGCCATTGATTCACGCATGCCATTGTGAAGGCACGAATTCACACTATCATACACATCGATACCATAAAGACATCACCCATATGCTCATTACTGGTAGCCAAGTTAACATGATCATTGGATTGGTTCTTGTTATTGTTTTGATTCCCATTTTTCTTATTGGGACACTCTTTGACATAATGGCCTTGTTCACCACAATTATAACATTTCCTATGTTTAGTTCTTGATTTAGACTTTTCCCTTTTCCCCTTTTTTCTCGATTTATCCTGTTAGAGTTATTCCCATTTTTCCTTGTTTGAGACTGCCTCTAACATGCATGACTTCACCATTGTTATTATTATTCCCCTTTCGACTTTTAAATCAAGTTCTTTACTCTTAATCCCATTAATCACATGATCAAGAGTAATATTATCCTGCGCCATACTTAATGGCGATTTCACATCACTATATGAGTCGGGTATAGCATTTAAAAGCACAATAGGAGTATAATCATCAATGTTTTGTCACCGAAAGCTTTATATCTTGAATCAGTTTGGTAAACACATCCAGGTTTTCATCCATGTCCTTAGACAAATCCAGTTTAAATCTAAAGAATTTTTCAAGAAAAATTTTTGACTTAGAAGGCAAAGATGTTTTGAAGATACAATTCCTTTAGTTTATCCCACAAAGCTTTAAGATGGATTGTTTACCAACTTTCCTCAAGACAAAGATCGATAAATTCAAGATAATAGAGGAATAGGCATATTCATCAAGTTCGATTTTGGTATCCTCAAGTATCCTTTTCGAGAAAATTTTCCTTCAAATGACTTTGAAAACCTTTTTGTTGAATAAGAATACCTTTCATTTTTGTTGCCAAATGGAGAAGTCTGTTTTTCCATTGAAAGGTTCCATGTGGTATCGGAAAATCCACCATTTTAAAACAAGACACGAGTAGTCAAGAAATAGAGGCACTCAATCAAGATAGTCACAATAAAAAAAGAAGCACAAAGATGGAGCCACGAGTAGTATATCAAAGACAAAGCGGATATCAAGTTCGAGAGTACAAAGAACACTAAAGAATGAAAGAATACAAGAAATCTTGTACAAGATCCCCTTGCACCTCAGGGTTCCACTACACTCTCGGTGCAGGGTCAAGAGGCTTGTATGCTCAGGGTCTCAAGTCCAAGAACAGAAAAGAAAGAACAGAGATACACTAAAGCCCACACACACAAAGTTTAGGGTTTAGAAAATCTCACAACCAGAAGCAAAGTTCTGGGTAAAAATCCACAGAAAATAGATCACCAGCGAACACTGAGTATCACCAAACCGAACCAAAGCACCAACCCACCAAATCGGCAGATAGGTGCTCTGATACCACTGTTGGGTATCTATCTGCCGAAAGATAGAGACAATATACTGAAGTCAGTTTCAGAAACAGAAGTACAAAAACAACTGAAATGAAATACAAAGTATAAATCAAAGAAAAACTGTGAAACAATAAAAACCGATTAGTTTAAAACCCTAATCTCAAGATTTGAGATAAAGAGGCTCGTGTGAGTTGAATTTCCCCAAGCAATATCCCCAACTCATCACCTCTAGGAGGCACAAGGTCCACCCAAAGAACTTAAGCCAAAGAATCGTCACCGAGACCCACAAAGGACTCGAACCAGACAAACCCCAGATCTGTCAAAATCTCCCACAAACACTTCGAGCCGTGCACTGAGAACGTGAACGAAGGCAACACTCACAAAACCACTCACAAACACTCTTGTATCACTCAAGAATTCACAGAGACAGAGTAGGTTTTTAGAGAGAGAGAGAAAACACGAGCTTCAAGGGGAAACCCTAGTTTTTAGAGAGAGAAGTGGAGAACCAGAAGAATGAGGAAAGATCTGGAACAAACCAATATATGAGAGCTATCAAGGGCTCAGATATAACCTGGAAGAATGAACGGACAAGATTGGCTCAAAGGATCCGCGGATGTCAAAATCGGGTCCCACAGTCCGACCCGAGTGTCATCCAGTCGAGTTCACTTGTGGGCTGGCATCAAATGGGCTACAAGTCCAAGAGTGGGTTGGGTCCTATTATTGATCACTGGGACATATCACAAAGTTTGGGCCACACACATCTCAACAAAGATTACATGCAAAACAATACGTATATTTACAACCATATTATATAAATATATATATATAATAAATTATTATCCATTGCAACTAATATTTCAACTCAAATATCTCCAAATTAAGTCCTTTTCATGATTGTAAAAGATTTGGAAGATGAGGTTCACTTGGGATAAATAGAAGATAAATGTCCTTGTGAAAAGCATATCACCAGGATAATAACTATATTAGTTTGTAAGAAACCCATATAAGTACATGGATGTTTTTGATAGGCCGGGGTAAGTCTTGAGTAGCCCATCGGCACTTGTTAGCAGATAATTGGAGAAAAATAAACTTTTTTGTAACCTTGTGTTAATAAATAGCGAAAACTCTCTTAGTGATGAAAAATATATTGGTTTTGGTGAAAGCACACACATTGTGTATCATCAAAATGTGGAAGATACAACTTATCCTTTGCATTTTCACCTCTCTCTTCATCTCTACTCTAGGTTTCTCTCTCAATCTCTTTAACAAACACATAAAAACACATACACACACAAAAAACACTGAAATTAGAGAAAACAAACTTGTAAATATGCAATCAATAGCGTTGTGTTTAAAAACCTGATTGGATCAAGTCCGGCTAACCCCCAAAAATCATTTTTCCCATTGAACCGGTCATAACCGGCCAAAGATCGGTTGTACCGGACTACCGGTCAAAATTGAGTTTCAATTTCAGCTATATTAGTATATTTTTAAGTTTTTCATTTAGATATTTTTCATTTTTAAAATGTATTACATATATAATACTTAATGTATTATTATTATTTTATATAATATTATAACAAAATATATACTTTGTTTTTATTAAACCAGTTAAATCGATTGAACCGGCCCTGTCGGTTAAACCACAAACACGTAGCAAGACTGATTTGCTCACCTATATAATTTTTAAAATATTAATATATCAATAGTGTCACACACGAACTAAAAAGAAAACTTATCCGAGACCACAAACATTACAAAAACCTTTTCGATCAATAGGTTTTTACTATTAATTTTATTGAATTAACTACATTATTGACTTTAATCTCTAATTAAACCTCTGACAAAATTTCATTCAATAATTTTGTTGCATTCAAAATGATAAAAATGTAAATCTAATTATTCATCTTTATCAATTTGTACAGGTAAACCAACTGCACAAATGTGCAATGTGAACACTGGCTGTCTTAAGAATTTAAAGTTATGCAGATTAAATTGCAGACAACGATTTGGTGGCCAAGGACAGTGCTTGGCCCCTGGTCCGAATCCAAACGTGTCACCGACGAAGATGAAGCCAGGCAAAACATGTTGTCATTGTGTCTGCAAATTCCGAAAGAAGCCTGGGAAAGATTGCCCACCCGTAGACCAGATGAGCCGAAATTCTCCCCCGCCAAGAGCCGAGCCACCTACACTTCAACAATGAGATCAACATACAATCTACCTTTGTTATTTAATAAGGATATGTTCATTCTAAATCATTGTACCAATGTTTGAACAAAATAATAAGATATAGAATTCAATATTCTGTAAAGTGTTGATTTAGTATTGTTTGCAATTTCAAGTGTTTAAAAACACATACCAGTATATTATGAGTTTGGCTTAATTGCAAAATGAGAACACTAACCATACCTCAGTGGCAAATAAGGACACTGAGTTTGCGAGCTTTCAATTTAAGAAAAAAAATTTAAAATTTTGGCGAATTGAGGATAAATTGAGCCCAATGTTAAGCCCGAATTTATAAAACAAATCTGAAAATCTTAAAACCAATTTATAAATTTATAAATTAAGAAATAGAGTCTAAATATATAAAAAAAAATGTGATAATTATTTTAAGAATTTACAAATTAAAAACTAAAATGTAAATATACGAAAATAAAACTGGAAAGTACAAATTTTAAAAATTGTTTAATCTTAAAATAACTAAATAAAATCTAAAAATATGAAATAAGATAAAAAAAAATCATTAATATATCAAAAACTACTGAATAAATCTTGAAATTATTTGAATAAACCAAAGAACTATCAATATAAAATCTAAATATTATTTAGTAAATCTAATATTTGTTTAAAACTGTAAACATTATGTATTTCAAATTACAAAGTAACATTTGAAAAATACTATAAAAAAATTATATTTTTTATATTTATCTAAAATAATTTTTTTGATTTAATTATAATTTTCAGATTTATTTAAGTATTTTCAAAGTTTGATTTGTCTTTTGAATTATTTTAATTAATGTTTAAATTTTTTAATAAATTTTAGATTTAATTTTACAGTTTATTATGTAATTTTTGTATATATTAGATAATTTTTTAAATCTTGTTTCACATTTTTTGACTTATTAAATATGTTTTATAATTTTGTTTTTCATATTTTCTAGATTTATTTTCGTATATTTACATTTTAATTGTTAATTTGTAAACTTAAAATAATTATCAAATTTATTTTCATATATTTAGGCTCAACTTCTTAATTTGTAAATTGGCTTTAAAATTATTAGATTTATTTGTAAAGTTTTAAAATAATATTTAGACTTATTCACATGACATAAGCAATTAGACTAAATTTGGGCAATTTGGGCTCAAAAGTGAGGTCCACTTGGCAATTAGCCCGAATTGGTCGGGCTCAATTTGTCCTTAATTCGCCAAAATTTTGAAGTTATTGTCCTAAATTGAAAGCCCACAAACTTAGTGTCCTTTTTTGCTACTGTGGTATAGTTAGTGTCCTTGTTTTGCAATTAAGCGTTATGAGTTTTGATTAAGCCTGGCGACTCAATCGACACGAAGTTAATTTATATATCTTTTTGACTAGTTCAAACCGTTTTTCTATCCCTTAGCGAGGAAATATTGTTGTAGTTGTTGGAGTAGTTTCTCTTTTTAGTTGATTACTATCCCTTAGTATAAGGATATATTGTTGTAGTAGTTTATCTTTTCACGCTTCTGTACCTATATTAATATGCTCAGAGTAATACAATTGTAAGTGTGCAATTGCATCATAAGAGCTTATATATGGTATCGTTGGTTACCTCTAAAGAGTAAGATCCTCAATGCTCCCGCCAATATTTTCTGTTTCTCTTCTACTACTATTATGGCATCTGATATTCCTACTGAAACTCCCACTGCTGCTCAAAATGCGACCGCCTCATCTCCTTCCCAACTTGTTGCCATTAATATGGTAAATCAGCTTCCTCTCAAACTCACTCCATCAAATTATTATTCTGGAAAACTCCATTTGATGCTCTTTCTACGGGTACAACTAAGTGGCTACATCAACGGGTCTTCCTTGCCCATCTCCTACTCTCATTGTTAGTGATAGATCCACTCTTAATCCTGCATATCACTTTTAGATGAGGCAAGATAAACTCATCCTAATGGGCATAATTGGATCCTTAACTCCAAATCTTATTTCAATTATTCGAACTTGCACTACCTCTGCCGAAGCTTGGAAACGTCTTGAAAAAAATTATGCAAACCCATCTTCCTCTCGAATTATGGGGCTTCTTTGAACAACTAAATCTTCTCTCCGTGGAAATCAACCTATAAGTGATTATTTAGCAAAAGTACATGATCTTGCAGATGAGTTATCTCTTGTTGGTTCTCCTGTTCCAAATAAATATCTCATTACGCACACCTTGAATGGCGTTGGGCCAGCTTCAAAGAAATTTCGATTGATTGAGCGAGATAAACTTATCACCTTCGAAGAGATATGTTAAAAGCTCAGCGAATATGATTCTTTTCTTAAACGATAGGATTTGCGCAACTCTGGTATTCTTGGTGTTGCTCCAGCTATTACTGCAAATGATGTTCGGCGTGGTTCTTCTAATAGCAAAATGTCTAATTCATCGACCCTCAACAATGGCTCGGTAAACTCTGATACGCAACAAATGGTTCTCGACGAACAAATGGTGATATGGTTGCTCAAGCCAATTATTATCTGCCAATTTTGTGGAAGAAAAGGACATTATGCTAAACAATGTTATAATGCTAAGAAAATTCTTCTTTCCTCCACAACACTCATTGCTAATGCTGCCACCTCTTCTCCTCACAATGGTTGGCTTCTTGACACTGGAGCTTCACACCATGTTACTGGTGACTTAAATAATCTTTCCATTAGCAAGTCTTATGAAGGTCCTGATGACGTGATTATTGGAGATGGCTCAGAATTGAACATTTCTCACACTGGTTTTACTATTATTTCTTCTCCCTCATCTTTTTTTAATTTATCAAATGTTCTTTGTTTCCCTCTGTGCAAAGAAAGTTAATTTTAGTTAATCAATTTTGTCATTCTAACAATGCTTCTATTGAATTTTCACCTTCATTTTTCCATGTGAATGATCTCTCAACAGGGGCAATTCTTGCAACGGGGCGGAGCATGAATAACGTGTATGAATGGCATGTTGCTACCTCAATCAACTCAATAAAGCAAGTTAATTGTGGTACTCGTAATATGGCGCAACAGTGGCATGATTGCTTGGGGCATCCTTCCTCTAAAATCCTCAATCTTCTGTCTTCTGCCGGTGTTGTACCAATTCGACCTTCAAATAATAGTCTTGCTTGTGATGCTTGTTATTCTATCAAAATTCACAAACTTTCCTTTGACATCTCAAGTCTATCGTGCTTTAGAAATAATGTTTACAGATGTATGGGGGCCATACCCGGTTCGATCTGTAAATGGATTTTCCTATTATGTGTTATTTGTTGATCATTTCACAAAATACTCTTAGTTGTTTCCTTTGTCGCATAAATCTGATGTTTGTAGCATTTTCAATCAATTCAAGTTAATGGTTGAAAACCAATTTAATGCCAAAATTGCTACAATCTATTCTGATTGTGGAACTGAATATTATAAACTCAAACCAGTTTTTGCTCACCATGGTATTCAACATCTTATTTCCCCCCTTACGCCCCTGAGCACATATCTCCTGCCGAGCATCGTCATCGGCGATTGTGGAATGTGGACTCGCACTCTTACACCATGTATCCCTTCCACTATCATTTTGGTCCTTTGCATTTGAAACAACTGTCTATTTGATGAACATGCTACCTTCCCCAATTTTAAATGGACAAACACCTATTAAAACTATCTTTAACAAAGAACCAAATTATACTAAATTACGAACCTTGTGGGTGTTTATGTTACCTTTGGATTCGACCCTATGCTTCTCATAATTTAGAGTGTCGATCTCGACCATGTGTCTTTCTTGGCTACTCTAATACACAATTATTTTATTTGCTTTGAGTCGGTATCTCACAAATATTACTACCCGCGTCATGTTCGGTTTGTGGAACATCAATTTGCTTCGTTTTCCTCAAATGCTTCTCCATGTTGAGTTGATTCTTCTACCTTCAATGAATGGTCACTACCCAATATTAGTCAGTCTAACATAGCCACTAGTTCCAATTCTCATCAGCAAAATTCAACACATCACAACTCTCCCTTGGTTGCACCTCTCAGTTCATATTGTGTTCCACTTGAGTGTCCTCCATCTACTTAACCCAATACGATACCTGAAGAGCCGCGTGTGCAACAAATTTTAGCTCCTCTTGTGGCCCAACAAATTGAGCAGCAAAATACATCGTCTATTCATAACTCCTCTGTTTCTGCGCAAGACTTGCCATGACCTAGTCACCCAATGAGAACCAGATCAAGAATGAGATTCGTCGCCCTAAACAAATTATCACAGTCATAACCACTAAATATCCATTACCCATTTTGATAGAACCTTCTAATGTTCGCCAAGCCCTTAAATATCCAGAATGGAAGAAAGCGATGCTTGAAGAATTGTTTGCTCTTGATCGAAATTCCATATGGGAATTGGTTCCCCGTGAGTCTCATTGCAATATAGTAGGATCCAAATGGGTCTTTCATGTGAAATACGATCCTGATGGTTCAATTAGTCGGTACAAAGCCCGTCTTGTTGCGAAGGGATTCAATCAACGTCCGGGCATAAATTTCAATGAAACTTTCAGCCCGGTTGTCAAAACTTCAACAATTCGAGTTGTGTTTGCCATTATCGTTTTCGTGGTTTGTCAACTAATCGGTTGGATATTAATAATACTTTCCTCCATGGTTTTCTTACGGGGGATGTGTTTATGGCTCAACCACTGGGGTTCGTTGATTCTTCTCGCCCTCACCGTGTTTGTAAGTTGTTAAAGTCTCTTTACGGCTTTAAACAAGCCCTTCGCGCCTGGTTTACTGAACTTCATAATTTTATACTCTCACTTGGGTTTGAAAATGCTGCCTGGTTTACTGAACTTCGCAATTTTATACTCTCATTTGGGTTTGAAAATGTTAAATCAGATGCCTCACTCTTTATCTATTTTAGTAAAGACAAATTGGCCTACATTTTGGTGTATGTAGATGATCTCATTGTGACTGGAAATTCTGATGATTTCATTAAGCAAGTTATTAAAGCTATGTCATTGAAATTTTCTCTCAAAGACATAGGTGCTCTATCTTATTTCTTGGGTGTGGAAGTTTGTTCCTTGTAATGCTGGTTTATTTCTTTCACAGCACAAGTATGTGCGTGATCTCCTTGAGAAATTCTATATGGTTGGGGCTATAGAATCAGCTACATCAACCAGTTCATCCTCTCATTTGACATCATGTGCTGGTGACCCTCTTCCGGATTCTATTACATATCGAAGTTTGGTTGGAGGCTTACAATATCTTTCTTTGACTCGCCCTTACATTGCGTATGTAGTAAACAGACTTGCTCAATACATGCATAGTCCATGTTTGCTTCATTGGACTGCTGCAAAATGTCTCCTTCGTTACCTAAAAGGCACAATGTGTTTTGGAATTTTGCTCTCCAAATCCAATAATCTTACACTTACTGCATACTCCGACGCCGATTGGGCTGGAAATCGGGATGATTACACATCAATCTCTACATATGTGATATATTTTGGTAACAGCCCTGCGTCTTGATGCTCAAAGAAGCAGCAGACAATTGAAGAAGCTCCACTCACGCAGAATATCATTCTGTTGCCTCTACAGCGGGTGAACTTTGTTGGTTACAAAATTTACTTCGTGAGTTACATTTTACTTTGCCCGCTCTGCCTTGACTACTATGTGATAATCTTGGTGCCACATTCTTGTGTGCCAACCCTGTTTTCCACTCGCGGATGAAGCATCTTGACTTAGATTATCTTTTTATCCGAGATAAATTTGCTTCAGGTTCCTTAGCAGTCTCTCATGTCTCCACTCAAAATCAAGTGGCTGACGTTCTTACAAAAGTGCTTCCGAAGTCTCGATTTCTCAACTTACGATCGAGGATTAGTGTTGCCGATGGCACCACCCTCTTGTGGGGGCATATTGTTGTAGTTGTTGGAGTAGTTTCTCTTTTTTAGCTGATTACTATCCCGTAGTATAAGGATATATTGTTGTAGTAGTTTATCTTTTCATGCTTCTGTACCTATATTAATATGTTCAGAGTAATACAATTTTAAGTGTGCAATTACATCGTAAGAGCTTCTATATGGTATCAGTTGGTTACCTCTAACGAGTAAGATCCTCAATGCTCCCAAGCTACAAGCTTGGGGCCAGAGACCAGTAAGATGAAAGGTCATCAAGAAGGCGGGAGAGGCCGCCTACATCCCTTTGGAAGGACGCTGCCTCTCCTCAACATTTGGGCTGAGAATCCAAGAGCCATCCAGACTATTCAAACTATTTTTGAAACAAATAACTCTTTACAGAAGGACAAAACTCCTCAGACAACCTATCGATGAACCATCCTCAGCAGGAGGGAGCTCCATAAAATCTCCATTCATTGGAGAGGTACACCCAACATGAAAGGATAAAGAAATGCTCAACTCACTGGAGAAGATGAATACTCCATATATGAAGAAAACTGAACCATGAAAGAATCACGGAACAAGAAGCAACCAATTGTCGCTTCCCTCGCATTGGAGCAAGGACGAGGTTTCACCACCCAGCTATGCTATTGAGTGTTTTCACTCAAGATAATTGGATACATGCCTTGAGAACACTCAGAAGAGCCATGCACAGTCTAAAGCCCCAAACCTTTGAAAATAGAAGTACAATTCATTCAACTATATCGGTGAAGCTACTCCCTAGGGAGGTCAACACTTTACATCTCCTGAAGAGCAATGAAGAAAATGATCTCTAGTGAATGCTTGGGCCATAATCCTCCAGCTAAGCTCATATCAAGAAAGACTCCCATATTGTGGAGTCATTAATATCATTTTCGGAAGTCCAGAGTATAGAGACTATGGAGTCCATTTCCAACATAATATGAGGAGTACAATGAAGTCAACATGGACACCACTCCCAGGGAGAGGACACCAAACACCAACAGAGAAAAGAAGGTGCCCGCAACATTTGGAACACAAGACTCCAGAAGACCAAGTCTGAACCAACACAGGGTTCTTGTACCCGTGATTCGACTTAAGGTTGAGTTTCTAATAAACACAATAGTTGACGAGCTGCTTGTAAAACCCGAGCAAGGTAATGCCCCACCTATATTTGGGCGCCCAACCTGGGCCGCCCATAGGAGCTACATGACAACACTGAAGAATACAAAATCTTGAAGAGAAAGCCCATCCATATCAGTCATTAACAAGCTCCACTACCTTAGGAGCTACGGATCTCACTAGCTCCTGCAAATATCTACAATCATTTAGGCGCTCTCCTCAGCAAAACTCATCCGGCTAAGATCCCAAATGGAAAGGCTCCCATACGAGGGAATCCTCGTAAATAAACCTCTTGGTGATGCTTTGTGCTCCCAGAGAGAAGGCGCCCTCCGGGGAGTCCCCATAAGTAAACCTCTCTCGGTGATTCGGAGAGGAAGAGATCCCTCCTGGGGGAATCCCTGGAAGTAAACCTCTCCAGTGATTCTTCGCACTCCCAGAGAGAAGGGGCTCCCTCCTGAGGGAGTCCACATAAGTAAACCTCTCCAGTGATGCTTCACGCTCCCGGAGAGGAGGGGCTCCCTCCCAGGGGAGTCCCCATAAGTAAACCTCTCATGTGATGCTTCGCGCTCCTAGAGAGGAGGGGCTCCCTCCTGGGGGAGTCCCCATAACTAAACCTCTCCAGTGATGCTTCACGCTCCTGGAAATAAGGGGGCTCCCTCCTTGGAGAGTCCTCATAAACAAATCTCCCCAGTGATGTTTCACACTCCCAGATAGGAGTGGCTCCCTCACGGGGGAGATCTGCCAAATCAAACCCCATTTGGCTAACATTCCAGATGTGAGGGGCCTCCTCACGGGAAGGAGAGGTCCTACTAAATTACCCTCATCTGGATAAGACACCAGATGGAAAGACCTCATTCGGCTAAAACCCTGGATAGGGGGGTTTTCTCACATGAGAGGTCCTAGTAAGTTTTCCCGCCTCCGGCTATGACCCCAGAGAGAAGGGGGCCTACTCAGAAGGGTCCCATAATTTCTTCACCATGACAAAATTGTGCTAGAAAAAGAAGGAGAAAATTCTAACACATGTGGGGAAGAGATATAAATGATGTAGAAACAAATTATGGAGGAAGCTCTAGAAGGGCGCCCCCTCCGGACTCCAGATAGGCGCTCCTTGAGCTCTAGAAGAGCGCCCCTTTCGGGCGCCAGAAGGGTCCCAAAAATTCTTCTCCGCGTGGAAAATGTTCAAGAAAAATAAGGCAAAAATGCTAACACGTGCGGGGAAGAGATAAAAATGAAGAAGTAAAACATTGTGGAGGAAGCTCTAGAAGGGCGCCCTTTCCGCGCGCTGGAAGGGTCCCCAAAATTTCTTCTCTGCAAGGAAAATGTGTAAGAAAAAGAAAGCAAAAATGCTAACACATGTGGGGAAAAGATCAAAATAATAAAGCAAGAACTTGTAGAAAGCTCCAGAAGGGTGCTCCATCCAAGCTCCAGAAGGTTGCTTCCTCCGAGCCCGAGATGGGTGCTCCCTCCGAGCTCGAGAAGGGTTCTCCCACCGAGCTCCGGAAGGGATAAATAAAAATACAAGTATGTCCGGTCATTCTAGAGTAATTAAAGCTTCCTTCCAAAGGGAAGGGTTCGTCTCTACAAAATATGAACAAAGTCCTCACGAATAAGGAATCAAAAGCTAAACTCCGGGGAAGACGAGGGAACGTAGAAATGAAATAAGGCCATAATCTAAAATCTGGCTCGAAATTAGGGATGACAACGGGGCGGGTTTAACCCACCCCCGCATCAACCCCCCCACCAATTGGGGGAAGGGTTACGAGACCTGGTTAAAGGGTCCCAGGGTGGGTCCCAGGTCTAAAAATGCAAAACCCGCCTGGGTTTAATAGGACTCGCCCCACCATATTAATATTTATTATATTTTTTAATATGTATTTAGATATTTTCCATTATTTACTTTTAGACTTGAGTGTTATATTGATTTTAATTTACTACTATAACATCTTGTAATATTGTATTTTATTTTATTTTTTTTTGTAATATTGTACTCTGAATATTTATTTAAGTATTATTTCAAGATCCTAATAGTAGTTTTTTTTAAAAAAATCATAATAGTAGCTAAATAGTTGTAAAATATAGTTATAATTAGTTTCATAATTACATTTTTTTTGACCTATTGGCATTGAATTGCTTTAAACAATTTGGCCACAAATACAATAAAATAAATTATTGCAATTAAAAAAAAATATTGGTGGGTCTAGACTCGCCCCGATGGGTTTTGGAGCGGGGCGGGGTTGGTCCCGGGTCTTGATTTTCTTGGTGGGGCGGATCCTGAGTTTGGCCAAACTCACCCTAAACCCGCCCCGTTGCCATTCCTACTCGAAATAGGGAAAAATCCAGAAAAGAAGGAGAAAACGCAAGGAAAGAAGGACCAGGGGGCTTGGGTCACCCCAGGAGGGCGCCCTTAGGGGCATCCCACAAGGGCGCCTAGGGAGCGCCTTTGCTCTCTCCGTGGAGGCACACCAGAGCAATCTCTCCACTCTATCGGGATTTCATCTCAACTCTCACCGCAACTCTTACCTCAACTGTCAAGAAATTTTTCTAAGTCTCCTACAAAGCAAAAACCTTTAAAATTAAATAGTAGGTAGATAAATATTACCTTTGGAAGACATGGTCAAAGGCTCTCCTTTCAAGCGTCCTAATGAAAAATCGGTCAAGATTCTCCAAAGGCAAGACAAGATGTACAACAAGACAAGCCAAATATGGTACCAGGTTAGCTCCCGCACCGCTTCATCCCTCCGCAGCACTGGAGCTGGGGGGCTTATGTTGGGGACAAAAATGATATTTAATTATTTAATTATAATTCTGTTTATATATTAATTTAATATTAATTGTCCAATGGGCTTTTAATAAAATAACCCGGCCCGAAGAAGTCAGGACTGGCCCATAGGTCGATTTCTCCTACATGGACTGACCCATAGGCTTCTCCTACACAGCGCACAGGGCCCATCTCCCAGGTATAAAAAGCCCCCTCCTATTCATTTATAAGTACATTCTCATATTCTGATAATAATTCTCCTTGTTATGAAATTTATTAAGTAGAGTTTGATCCGTTGATCAAAGTCAAGTATGTTACTCAGAATAGTAACATGTCAAAGCTGTCAGGTGTAAAGTGTTAGTCCCAGAATTGTGCAAAAGGAATAAACCAATGGGAAGCACTGCACCGTGTGACAGAAAATCTGCAATGCTGCAAGACATTTAATACGAGAAAATATCAACATCAAGGAGTGCATATAAGACAAGCCAACGAACACAAGTGACTTTTGAAATTAGCCTATCTCTTCAACGGGCAAATTTTCAAAAGTGCACTATAAAAGGCTAAGGAATTTACTGAGAGAAGGTTACATGAACCACGAACAAGCAAACATTATTCAAGCAATTAACCTGCAAAATTCTCAAGTACATTCAAGCAAATCCTCAAGTCTGAAACTCGAAGAAAATCGATCATACACAAGTTGTGAAGGAAAGACAACTTCAAACATGTTGAAGAGGAAACTTTTGAAGAATCAAAAGGGGTCTACTATCCAAGGAGGATTGTAGAAAGGTTCAAGGTCAAACTAGTATCAAGTTTGTTGAAGGGCTTCGTGATCAGATCAAAGAACTTGAGAAGTGAGCTGAAGTAGCAAGACAGCTGCCCTGTGAAGAAGCTGAGTCGCAAGAGAAGCCAACTGTGTGATCAAGGATGTCTCAGTACATTTTGTTCACCACTTTGTAAATTGATATGTTACTTAGTGGATTCCTCTAAGAGTTGGAGAAGAGAGGATTAGAAGAATTACCCCATCTTCAAACCTCTATAAAACTATTTGTGTCATTTACTTTCAGCACATTTACTTTCTTGCATACTTACATCATATATGCTGTTAGAATCATATTTGCTATCCAACTGATTAATAACCAAGTGCTAAAAATCATGTGTTAAAACAAACTTAAATCAAATCAAGGGTGTTAAGTCTTCTCACGATAAAAAACCAAACCGACGAGTTAAGTTTAGGTTAAACAACCGAGTTATTCTATCAACAGCTCTATCGAGTCTGTTGAGTGGCTAACTTAACTGAATAACCAACTTAGTTATCCCTCAAGGACATAGCTGTTTGAGTCAACTCTGTTGTAATTTTAAAAGGACTAAAAACAAAAATTTGGTAAGATTTATTCCACCCCCCTTCTAAACCTTACTCACACCCCTTAGGACCTACAAGTGGTATCAGAGTGGTTGGTTTATTGAGCCTTTCGCACTGGTTACTGAACTAGATCTCCATCTTTTCAAACAGTTTTAAACAATTGCATTTTCAAAATCTTTCATTTTAAGCAAAGTTATTATCATGGACGCAAATCTGATACGCATTCCTATGTTCACTGTTGAAGAATTTGATGATTGGAAAATTCGTATGCAGGCTCATCTATGTGCATTACATGACGAAATGTGGCTTCTGATATAGGATGGGCCACTGCAAATACCGAAAGTGAACACGGTTGTAAAAGAAGCATTGCAATTGCGGTGAAGGAGAAGAAGTTGCTGCTGAAGCAAGACCAGCCATGGTTGAAAAACTAAAGACTGAGTGGACAAATGAAGATAGGAAAAGATACAACTTGGACAATATGGCCAAGGACCTACTCTACAAGACATTGGACAAAGCAATGTTTAATAAAGTCAAATCTTGCAAATCTGCAAAAGAAATCTGGAATAAACTAACTTTAATTTGTGAAGGATCAGAACAAATTAAAGAAAATAAATTATTTGTTGTTGTTCAAAAATTTGAAAATTTCAAAATGCATGCAGGTGAAACCATGGATCAGTTGGATGCCAGATTCACTGAAATCACAAATGAACTTTCAGCTCTTGGGAAGGAATACACACAAAAAGAGATGTGTATGAAGATCCTAAGGGGTCTTCCAGCTGAATGGGAAATGAAGACTATGGTCCTGAGACACTCCATGGACCTCTCAAGAATATCTAACCATGAGTTATTCTCAGACCTCAAAGCCTATGAGTTTGAGCTGAGAAGAAAAGAGCAAGAGGAGACAGTTGTACCCAAAACAGTTGCACTGATGGCCAAGGATGGAAAGAGAGTTGAACCCAAGGAAACCATAGACCAGGAGGAAATTGCCCTAACAGTTAAAAGATTCAACAAGTTCTTCAATAAGAACTATAAAAGAAACAAGGGTGAAACCTCCAGGAGACATTCAACTCCCTCCAAGTCAAGGAAAGATAGGCCACCCAAGAGAGCTGAGCATCAAAGTGTTGAATATCAGAAAGCTGATAATCCAAGAATAGAAAGAGCTGATCAAAGGGCTGAGAACCTGTGTTGGAACTGCAGACAACCTGGACATTTTGCAGTTGATTGTTCCTATCCACCAGTCAACAAATATAGGAATGAAAAAGAAATAAAAGTCTTGAGAGAGAGAGAAGACGGGGAAAAGAAGAAAGCCATGTTGGGCCGCTTTGAGACAAATGACCAAGTCTAAAAAGCGGCGATTTCGAGAGTAGTGAAGTGACTACTCAAGTGATTCGAGGAAGAGGCTATGATATGCCTTATGGCTAAAGAACAATATCAACCAGATCAAGAAGATGAGGTACACTCTAACTCGTCTCACTCAGATTCAAGTGATAGTGATTGTGATACACACACTTCATCACCCACTGATCTTTATGATTCATTAGGCAAAATGATGAAATATTTTGAACACATAAAATCCTCACACACAATTCAAAATGAGAAAACCAGCCAGCTTAAAAGCCAAAACTCACAGTGACAAAAGAGTTGAGTACTCACGAGTCACATAGGCGATGAGAACACTAAGCCAAGGCCGAGAATGCAAGATCATAGCAGAGTTAGCTGCTATAAAAAAGAGGGAAAAAGATCTGAAAAATGTGATTGCCTCATTTACAAAGGCATCCAAATCATTGCATGATCTTATCATGAGTCAAAAAGAATGTGGAGATAAGACAGGCATATGATTTAATTCCTTTGTGCACAGTCAAACTCCAAGAGTGATTTTGGAAAAAGGATCTTCAAGTAATGAAGCATCTCAAAAATCCAAAACACTAAATGTTGCACCCACATTCATTCCAAAGCACAATTACAAACAAACTGGCCTTGGATACAAAGAAAAAGGAAAACAACCAGTTGAGTATCGAGAGGACAAGCGAGAAGAAATCCGAGTTCTCAAAGCAAACTCCAAACAGAAAATACTCTGTGAAAAGCAAACAGAACTACCAGAAACCCCAGAAATTTCATCAGAAAAATACATATGATGGGAATGGTAGAAACTATCCAAACTATGCCGGTTGGAATAATGTGGAACATCAACAGAGACCAATGGAATACAAGCCTAGATGGCAAAGACCTAAAACTCGGCAAAGGTCATTCCAAAGGCAAAAGAGCTATTATCAGCACACATATGCACCTAAGCACTACACTCAGAATTATCAAAACTATTCCAAGAGAGCAATTGCTAAATCACACACACAGGCATACAGACAAAAGAGATAACTGTATGATCCTAAAACCCCCAAGCAATTTGCCAATGTGCACTATGATTATGGCACTGATAGATGGCAACCTCTTAGAGTTAAGTCCTTTGGATATAGGTTGGTTGGATCATCTTATAGCACTAATGATGTGAACCGCAGCAACGATGTGCATACGACCCAAACAACAATATGTTGTTAATCCAAGATCTTTACTAGTTCGGTTAAATTGGTGGAAACCTCGACCCGTTGCTTAGCAAATCAAGAACCTCGGTATGCGTAGACGCCACAAACAAATGTGTAAGTTCACTTGATAAGTCGATAATTGCAACAAGATGAACAATCTTGAAGCTCTTGGAAAAACCCAAAGGGTTGGAGAGAAAATCTCAATTCAATATTCAATATCAAAGTTATTATGAAAAATAAACAAGTGTTTGCCTTATAGAGGCGACTGAAAACAAACCCTAAACCAACTAGGAAACAACTTAAAAATCAGAAAAGGAAACAAAAATAGCTTAAAACGCTAAAACGCGCCCTCTGACATGGCCGTGTCCTGGGACACGGCCAGGCCGTGCTCCCTGGTGTATTCGGGAGCAAAAATCCAACCTGCAACACGCCCATGTTGATTGACACGGCCAGGCCGTGTTGGCCTCTGTTTCATCCATTAGAGTCCGAATTAGCTCCTGGGGTCTGCATGAAAGTTGTAGTCCTTTCTCTTAGCTTTCCATAGCAGGTTGAATCAGCTCAATATCAATTTTGTAGAGAAAGATATGGCCAAAATACTAAACCCTGCCAGTGCTAAAAACTATTGACGCGCGTGGACGTTTTTGAATGCAACATCTTGTTGTTCGATCGTCAATGCTTCCTTTCGACACATGATTAAATAATATGACTCTAAACTCAATATATTTGGCCTCTAACATCAACTTGGCCACTCAAATGACTCAAAACAATGGAAATTAGTGTTGGTCCAAGTGGCTACGATAATCTAGAGGGGGGGTGAATAGATTATCTCCATCTTTTCGATTTCGCCCTCTTTTTCGAATCAAATGCTCAAGACAATAATAAAGGTGCGGAATGTAAACAACACGCTTCGATTTATAGAGCTTCACCCCACCTAGGGACTAATGCTCTACCACCCCAGTATATCCGGGATGGATTTCGAAAAGGAAAAAAGAATTTTATTAATTATCAAAATTAATACAAATTCAACTTACAACAACACCTTGAAGAGCACCACACTCTTCTTCAACACCACCTTGGAGATTACCACAATCTCTCTTGAAGATTACCACAATCTTCCTTCACAAACACCTTGTGAAGATTACCACAATCTTCAACCTTGAAGAATACCAAATTCTTCAACACCTCAACACGAAGATCACCACAATCTTCTAACACCTATCACCTAGATCATCCAAGTGTGTTCTTACCACAAGAACACTCACAAGGATATCTTGTGTTTGAATGATAACCAAAAAATCAAGATTACAACTCAATAATGAATAATACAATTTGAGTGCAAAGTGTAATCAAGAATAGCCTAGACCTCAAGGATGTGAAAGTGATTAGCTAGGCTAATTTACAACAAGAATAATAACAATGAAAGACCAAGTATTTGCTTGAAGTGTATCTTGTTGTGTTGTATCTCAATTGTCCACTTGGTTGCTCCAAAACTTCCTCTATTTATAGGAGATGATTGATCAAGCATAGGCTCCTCTTGGGGACCGAAAATCTACAGAAAATTGCAATTAAAATCAAGAATATAGCTGTTAGAAATCAATCCCACATTTTAAGGAAATGTGTCAACATCAAACGGTCATATTTTTTTGTCAATACAGGCGGCGACGGTCGCACGTAAATAAGATAAATAAGAACACAAAAAAATAACAAGGGGCGATCGGTCGGGGGACATCGAATGGTCGACCTAGACTCGACCGGTCCCCTCGAGAGGTTTATCAAGAAGCAAAGGTTCTGTTTCAAAGATACGCCAGTGTACCGGTCGACGGTCGGTCGACCGTGGTCGAAATCCTTGTCGACATACTGGTCGGCCGGTCGACCTGGTCGGTTTCTCTACCGTCTCATTTCTGTTCCAAAATTCACCTTCGGCGGGGTTGCCCTCAACGGCGACCGGTTGACCTCGAGACAGAAATGTTGTCCATTTTAAAATCGAAAATAAACAACAAGAAATACTCCGAAAAATAGTAAAAACAATTTAGACCGATCGGGAGTATTAGGACAACATTTAGAAACATCGTTTGAGAGTAAGGACTCAATAACTTAAAATCATTAAAAGCGTTGTCCAATTTAGCGAAAATAAACTTGAAGAAATACTCCGGAAAATATTAAAACCATTTTAAATCATTTAGGAGTATTTGGACAACAATTAAAAACATTGTTTTGGTGCAAAACAAAATCATCAAAATTAAGATAAAAACATGTATCAAACAATTAGCACCTAATCTATGATAAACAAATACAAGAACTCAAGAACTCAATTACATAGTCTTCAAGAACTCGAGTTAGCTTGCACTTGGTGTTGCCCGGATCCTTCATGACCGGATTCTCATAAACTAACCCATCAGGACCCAGGTAAGTATGGGTACCTAAAAGCGATTTCCGTGATTGCGGGTTCAAGGAGTGAGTGCAAGGAACCAGGTACATGGATAGTGGCTATTCGGACATATAACAGAAACAAGAAAAACTGTCAATATTCAAGGAGATTAGAGGTGCAAAAGTCATATTTGGAGGAAATGAAGCTCGGGAAATCAAAGCGCACAGGATCCATCAAGAAGAATGGATTGAAAATCACAGATGTTGCTTATGTTGAAGGCCTCAACTTCAACTTGTTAAGCATCAACCAACTCTGTGATAAAGGCTACAATATTGGATTCAATATGGGAGTGTGCCAGATCAAAGATGTTGAATCAAATGAAATAGTGTTGCAAGGATCAAGACAGAAGAATATGTATGTGGTAGATTGGTCTACTACTACACCAAGCACTTGTCTCGCTAGCAAAACACAGTAGAATCAAGTTGGTTGTGGCACAAGAAGCTGAGTCATAAGAATTTCAAGACAATCAACAAGCTTGCAAGGAGTCATCTTGTAGAAGGATTGCCAGAGTCAGTATACAAGAAAGAAAGTGTATGTGATGCATGCCAAATGGGAAAGCAAATAAAATCTTCATTCAAGGATAAGCCAAGTCCTTCTTCAACAAGGATATTACATCTGTTGCATATGGATTTATTTGGTCCAGTTGAACCAGCCAGCATAAGTGGAAAGAAATACACCTTGGTGGTGGTAGATGACTATTCAAGATATACATGGACAATCTTCATGTGCAAAAAGAAGGAAACTTTGCAGAAGTTACCTCAACTGGTGAAAAGAATTCAAAATGAAAAGATCCGAACCATTATAAAGATAAGATCTGACAGAGGAACTGAGTTTGTCAATGGGATAATAACTCAGTATTGTGTTGAAAATGGAATTTCTCATTAGTTATCAGCAGCAAGAACTCCACAGCAGAATGGAGTAGCTGAAAGAAGGAATAGAACTCTCAAGGAAGCTGCAAGGACCATGTTAGCTTCTCTACCGTCTCATTTCCTGTTCCAAAATTCACCTTCAGGTACGGGTTGCCCTCAACGGCGACCGGTTGACCTCGAGACAGAAATGTTGTCCATTTTAAAATCGAAAATAAACAACAAGAAATACTCCGAAAAATAGTAAAAACAATTTAGACCGATCGGGAGTATTAGGACAACATTTAGAAACATCGTTTGAGAGTAAGGACTCAATAACTTAAAATCATTAAAAGCGTTGTCCAATTTAGACGAAAATAAACTTGAAGAAATACTCCGGAAAATATTAAAACCATTTTAAATCATTTAGGAGTATTTGGACAACAATTAAAAACATTGTTTTGGTGCAAAACAAAATCATCAAAATTAAGATAAAAACATGTATCAAACAATCTCCCCTTTTTGATGATTACAAACCAAAACAATTTTAACACAAACTAAAGAGCAACGATTTTCGGTAAAAAACATTTGACCGTTTGGAAGCAACCAAAATTTCCAAAAACAATTAAAGCAACCAAGTAGGGAGTAGATATTTTCAATAATAAGCACAAGCTCCCCCTATCAACAAGCATCATTATAAAAGTCCATCAAGCAACAATTGGGTGAAAACAAATCACAACTTATGGCTTTTATGAGCCATAGCTTATAGCTTTTATGACAAGCTTTTATTAGCTTCTTTGAGCTAATGAGCGATATCCTGTTTCTCCCCTTTGGAATCATCAAAAGAATGTTGTTAGGATGATAGAAACATCATACAAATATATCAAAGTGCGCAAACGAGACGATTTATCAACCATCGAGCAAAGTATAAAGTCCAAGGAAAATGGGAGAATTGTAACATAAGAGATCCATAAGCTCATTAGTTAGCTAAAAAACATGATTTCAAAAAGATTTTAAGACATTAGAAAACAAGAGAATCATGTAGAAGATGAAAGTTTCATTGCGACATTTCATCGAACACCTAGTGTGCGTGAAAAATAAAAGAGGTTGAATATAGTCCTTTGTAAAAGGTTCAAGCCAAAAATTATCATATCATCAATCAACCTCATTCCAAAGCTCAATAAGATCATATGCAACATACGCAACATTTGTTCATCAAATAAGAAGCTCAAAGTAGATTCTCAAGAGTCTAATTCAATTGAGATAATCTAAGAAGGATCAAGGCATTACAAATGCCAAAAATTAGAGCAACCAACAAGTAATATAAGTCATGCCTTAAACAATACATGTATCAAATGTTCCAACATAACCAACTAAGCATAATGATCAAAGCATTAAGAGAAGCACTTTTACCATCAAGTACTTCATACCAATTTTTAACCCATGCCAACTAAGAGTATTTTTACCATCAAATACTCCATCAAAATCATGATCATCCACAAGTCATTATCAACTTGCAATATTAACCCTTTTAAGAAAAACAAGCAAATATCATTAGTACAAATGAGTTTTACAAAAATTCATCAAAATACAAAGCAACATTAAAGAAAATGCTAGAAAGTAAAGGGGGTGGGGACATCATTCCTCATCCGAGGAGAAGCAAGATCCGGGAATAAAATCCTTGATAAATTTCTTCAACTTGCCGATAGACTTTTGCATTTTGGAGGTCTTTTGCTCCAAAGCCTCATACCTCGTCTCATGAAAAGCCCTCATCTCATCAAATTCGGCTTGAGTATACCTCCTAGGCGGTTGAGTACCGGTATTACCCTCCGGATTGCTCGGTTCGCCTTCTTCCGCCAATCTTGCGACCCCGGCGTCATCAAAGAAGTCATTAGGATCGGGAGACTCTTGACCTCTTCCTCTCGCCATTTTGGTTGGTCGGATTTCCATGTTCTTGCGCATAGTGACCATTTGGGCGATGTTATCAATGTCAAAGTCGTTTTGAAATACCTCCGAGTTACACTCCGACGAAGGTAGTCCCGATTGAATAAGAAGTTTACAAATCCAATTTCCCATAACCAACTTCTTATTACCTTGAGTAATGGACTCGATTAGACATTGAATAAGTATGGCACCAAAGTTAAGTGGTTCCCTCCTAGCAATCTTATAAGTCAAAAAATAATCCATATTGCTAGGCATCTTTCCCGACTTACCACAAATGCAATATGCGACAATGACCGATAAAATACGATGCTCAAGTGTCATTGCCAACAAAGAATACTTTGGCCATACTCCCAAACACGTCTTAACTTCTTTCATCGACACCCCCAACATTTCATCATTCCAAGTCCCACAAGAGAAATAATCCCAACCACCTTCTCTAACATGTAAAAGCCGGCAGCCAAATATCATTGGGAGTCCATCTAAAATGACGACCCTTTATAAGCGAATTAACGGCAATCGGCTTTCTTTCATTATCATATTGCACCCACATATTAGCATAAAAATGTTGGATAATATCATCATCATACAAAACATAAGCATGCTCCCATAGATACATCCAACCTTGTTCCTCAAAAAATCCCCTAATGGTGGGATACTCATTTGTAAATGAGCTAAAACGACACATTTTAGTCGAGCAATAGATTTACCTCCCATCCCCGAATCCTCATAGTACCATTCTCGCATACTTATTGATGAAATTAAGAGCATTGCGAGAATTTGGAGCTTGAGTAAAAAGATTTTTTACCTTTCGCCCAACGGCAATTTTCGAGCGAAATTGTTCATGGCTCGGTAATTTGGGCCCGAAGAATGGGATTTTGAACATCATCACCTTCTTGAGCCACGTTTCTTTGAGCGGCTCGAATATCCCTTTGTTCGGCTTCGTCTCGCCGATTTCTCGAAGTACCCTCTCCGCCCTTTCTTCTCTTAGAAGTGGGATTTTGATCGGTGGAATTTCTTGGAGGAGCCATATATGTAAGATTCTTGTGAAAATAAGAAGATTAGCAACAAGAATCGTGAAAAATGATGAAGAATTGAAGATTCTGGAGAAAAGGGGATGATTACGCGCAGCTGGCAGGGTTTGGGGGATTTTCTTCGTCTGTTTGAAATGAAGAACAGAACGTTTAAAACCTGAAAAATTGGCACTGGCGGCCGGTCGAGGGAGCGGCGACGGTCGACGTGCAGGGCGACCGGTCGCCCCTGCTTTGACCGTCCCAGGTAATTTTCCTTTTCTCAGAGTTTTCCAAAACTCTATATTTCACCCCAAAAGTTTAAAAACTTTGCAAAAAGATAATTTAGGAATAAATCCAACAAATACGAGTATTGAGAATAAAATAAACTCGAGATAAATGGGGTTAAACGAGTAGTGCCTTTTAGAGAAAAATTCACAAAATCATTTAGAGGCACTTAAGGGGTTGAAATGAAATATCTAGAAAGATATGTGCATAAGCATAATATCGAGTTCTAAGAGAAATATGAGTGAACATACCTCGATAGTTTAAGAAACTTGGTGACGAAATAGCCAATGAATATGAGATATATATCCTACACAATTCTTAAACAAAATTTGCACAAAGGCACAAGTGTAGGCAAGTAATAGGAGATATAAAAAAATGCTTATGCTATAAAAATACATAAGAGAAAATAAACCACATAAGTCTAATTAAATGCACAAGAGTTTTTTTTTTTTAAAAACATCATATAAGGTCTTCTTTTCAAAATATTTTTAAAACCACAAATATATATTGAAGACCTTAATTAAAAAAAAACTAAATAATTGAAAACTCATTTTGCAATAAAGATACAAACAAAAACATGCATAACAAATTAAAGTGCATATTTAAATGGGGAGATACGGTTTACCAATTTCGCCGTTTCCATGAGTTGTGCCGTTCCCATTGTTGATGATATCTTCCCTTTGAGAAGTCACTTTGTTGATGATGACTTCTTTGATTGCTCCACTTCCAAGGTTTGTTACCTTCCCATTGTTGATGAACTCTTCTTCTTTGAAAATCATCTTGTTGATGATGTCTTTGCCATTTCCAAGGATTGTGTTCTTCCCATTTTTGATTGTATCCTCTTCTTGGAAATTGACTTTGTTGAAAATGTTTTCTCCTTCTTTGATCAAATGAAACAATCATTTGATGTCTTCTTGGCGGTATAAATTTTTTTCGATCATTATTACGCCGGGTACCTAAAATGACATTGTTTTGTGGTACCCTCATGTGTTTGGGTCCTTTGGGATTAGTCTTGAGACTTTTAGGTCTCCAACAATAATTAGAGCTATTTCTAGCCCGACAAGAATTAACCGTATGACCCTTTTTACCGCAATAAAAACAAGTAACAATTTTAGGAGCATAATGACCATCATACATAGGAACTTGATTCTTTTTCATATGATTAACAACATTAGGCTTATGATCAAGTCCTTTATCACAATTATGGATATCAACACTATTAGCCATTTTATTGGTACTTAAGTTGGATTTTAATAAATCCTTTTTCATGCCTTCAATATTCTCAACAAGAGTACTATTTTCTATTTCAAGGTTTCTAACCTTATCAAGAGTGGTGGTGTGAGCACATGATAGTGATTCATAGGAAGTAAATAAACCATCCTTATCATTTTTCAAAGTATTGAATTCCTTTTTCAAATTTTTGTATTTAACAAGCAAGCTTTGGAATTCATCTTGAAGTTCATCATAATCATTTTGCAAATCACTATAATCATTTTGAATAACAATATCATAAGAAGTAGAGGTTTAAGACATACCTCGATTTCTTCTTCAATGCCCATAAGACAATGTTCAACTTCTTCAAGATTGGAAGTTGTAGGAGGCTTGTTCCTTAGATTTGATATTGTATTCCTTTGAGAAGTAGATGCTTTTGTTTGACTCCTTTCATTTGCAAATACTCCATATATGGCTTCTAATTTTTGCCATACTTCATGTGCGGATCGAATTCCTACGATATGTTCATATTCCAAATTAGTAAATGAACAATACAAAATATTGAGAGCCTTACCGTTTAGGGAGATGAATTTTTTCTCTTCATTATTGAGCTCTTTGAAGCCTTTGGAAGTGTGTGGTGTGTTCTTTGTCGGAATGGATTCTCCATTGATGACGGTGTTCCAAATATCGAACCCGCAACTTTGTAAATAGCATTCCATTCTTTCTTTCCAAAATGTAAAATTTTGGAATCAAGTAGTGGTGGCTTGGTGGTGGAGGCGCGGCAAGGTGAGCTTCATTCGTAGCCGACGATCGTTTCTCTTCACTCGCGATGTGAAACGAGCTTGCCAAAGAGTTTGGCTCTGATACCACTTGTTGGTCCAAGTGGCTACGATAATCTAGAGGGGGGGTGAATAGATTATCTCCATCTTTTCGATTTCGCCCTCTTTTTCGAATCAAATGCTCAAGACAATAATAAAGGTGCGGAATGTAAACAACACGCTTCGATTTATAGAGCTTCACCCCACCTAGGGACTAATGCTCTACCACCCCAGTATATCCGGGATGGATTTCGAAAAGGAAAAAGAATTTTATTAATTATCAAAATTAATACAAATTCAACTTACAACAACACCTTGAAGAGCACCACACTCTTCTTCAACACCACCTTGAGATTACCACAATCTCTCTTGAAGATTACCACAATCTTCCTTCAACAAACCTTGTGAAGATTACCACAATCTTCAACCTTGAAGAATACCAAATTCTTCAACACCTCAACACGAAGATCACCACAATCTTCTAACACCTATCACCTAGATCATCCAAGTGTGTTCTTACCACAAGAACACTCACAAGGATATCTTGTGTTTGAATGATAACCAAAAAATCAAGATTACAACTCAATAATGAATAATACAATTTGAGTGCAAAGTGTAATCAAGAATAGCCTAGACCTCAAGGATGTGAAAGTGATTAGCTAGGCTAATTTACAACAAGAATAATAACAATGAAAGACCAAGTATTTGCTTGAAGTGTATCTTGTTGTGTTGTATCTCAATTGTCCACTTGGTTGCTCCAAAACTTCCTCTATTTATAGGAGATGATTGATCAAGCATAGGCTCCTCTTGGGGACTGAAAATCTACTGTAAAATTGCAATTAAAATCAAGAATATAGTGTTAGAAATCAATCCCACATTTTAAGGAAATGTGTACATCAAACGGTCATATTTTTGCTATCAATACACACAGCGACGACCGGCCGCACGTAAATAAGATAAATAAGAACACAAACAAAAATAACAAGGGGCCGTCGTCAGGGGACATCGACCGTCGACCTAGACCTGACCGGTCCCCTCGAGAGGTTTATCAAGAAGCAAAGGTTCATTTCAAAGATACGCCCAGTCTGGGTCGACGAGTCGGGTCGGAAATCCGGTCGACGCCACGGCCGACGCCCGGTCGGGTCGGCCGTCGGTTTTCTCTACCGTCTCATTTCTGTTCCAAAATTCACCTTCAGTACGGGTTGCCCTCAACGGCGATAGGTTGACCTCGAGACAGTAAATGTTGTCCATTTTAAAATCGAAAATAAACAACAAGAAATACTCCGAAAAATAGTAAAAACAATTTAGACCGATCGGGAGTATTAGGACAACATTTAGAAACATCGTTTGAGAGTAAGGACTCAATAACTTAAAATCATTAAAAGCGTTGTCCAATTTAGACGAAAATAAACTTGAAGAAATACTCCGGAAAATATTAAAACCATTTTAAATCATTTAGGAGTATTTGGACAACAATTAAAAACATTGTTTTGGTGCAAAACAAAATCATCAAAATTAAGATAAAAACATGTATCAAACAATTAGCACCTAATCTATGATAAACAAATACAAGAACTCAAGAACTCAATTACATAGTCTTCAAGAACTCGAGTTAGCTTGCACTTGGTGTTGCCCGGATCCTTCATGACCGGATTCTCATAAACTAACCCATCAGGACCCAGGTAAGTATGGGTACCTAAAAACTGATTTCCGTGATTGCAGGTTCAAGGAACAGCTGAGTGCCAAGGAACCAGGTACATGGATAGTGGCTATTCCAGACATATAACAGGAAACAAGAAAAACCTGTCAATATTCAAGGAGATTAGAGGTGCAAAAGTCATATTTGGAGGAAATGAAGCTCCAGGGGAAATCAAAGGCACAGGATCCATCAAGAAGAATGGATTGAAAATCACAGATGTTGCTTATGTTGAAGGCCTCAACTTCAACTTGTTAAGCATCAGCCAACTCTGTGATAAAGGCTACAATATTGGATTCAATATGGGAGTGTGCCAGATCAAAGATGTTGAATCAAATGAAATAGTGTTGCAAGGATCAAGACAGAAGAATATGTATGTGGTAGATTGGTCTACTACTACACCAAGCACTTGTCTGCTAGCAAAGAGCACAGCCGAATCAAGTTGGTTGTGGCACAAGAAGCTGAGTCATAAGAATTTCAAGACAATCAACAAGCTTGCAAGGAGTCATCTTGTAGAAGGATTGCCAGAGTCAGTATACAAGAAAGAAAGTGTATGTGATGCATGCCAAATGGGAAAGCAAATAAAATCTTCATTCAAGGATAAGCCAAGTCCTTCTTCAACAAGGATATTACATCTGTTGCATATGGATTTATTTGGTCGATTGAACAACCAAAGATAAGTGGAAAGAAATACACCTTGGTGGTGGTAGATGACTATTCAAGATATACATGGACAATCTTCATGTGCAAAAAGAAGGAAACTTTGCAGAAGTTACCTCAACTGATGAAAAGAGTTCAAAATGAAAAGATCCGAACCATTATAAAGATAAGATCTGACAGAGGAACTGAGTTTGTCAATGGGATAATAACTCAGTATTGTGTTGAAAATGGAATTTCTCATTAGTTATCAGCAGCAAGAACTCCACAGCAGAATGGAGTAGCTGAAAGAAGGAATAGAACTCTCAAGGAAGCTGCAAGGACCATGTTAGCTGAAGCTGGATTGCCTAAGAGATTTTGGGCTGAAGCCATTAACACAACATGCTACACTCAAAATAGATGCATGATCAACAGGCAACTAACCAAGACTTCCTATGAGAATTGGACAGGGAGAAAGCCAAATGTTGGATATTTCAAGATATTTGGATGTAAATGCTTCATCCATAACAATGGCAAAGATAATTTGAAGGTTTTTGATGCTAAAGCCGATGAAGGTATCTGTTTGGGATACTCAGCTGAGAGTAAAGCCTATAGAGTGCTGAATAAGAGGACTATGATTACAGAAGAGTCTATCCATGTGGTTTTTGATGAACCTAATGTAAATGAAGAAGATATTGAAGAGTTAGCTGACAAGCTGAATCAGCCAACTATATAGAAGAGTCCTTATGTTGAAGTTGAAGTAAGAGCAAGCAACCCAGATGAAGATGAGATAGTTGAATCTCAAAGAAACTGACTAGAAATTCTACAAATTTGAATGAAGATGAAAGAGTTGTTCAAGACAACTTAGCTGCGAGACGGCTGAATCCAGCAGACTTACTCCAACCTGATGTGAGATGGCTGAGAGACCATCCACCAAAGTTAGTCACTGGAGATGTAAGAGACGACATAAGAACCAGATCCAGAGCACAGATGAAGCAATGTTCACTTGTTTTATTTCCCAAACAGAGCCTAAAGATGTGTCTCAAGTATTGGATGACACACATTGGATTTAAGCCATGCAAGAAGAGCTGAATCAATTTGAAAGAAACAAAGTATGGGAATTGGTGCAGAGGCCAACCCATCAGAATGTAATTGGCACAAAATGGGTTTTTAGAAACAAGATGAATGAGGAAGGATCTGTTGTAAGAAACAAAGCAAGATTGGTAGCCAAATGGTATTGCCAAGAAGAGGGTATAGATTTTGATGAAACATTTGCTCCTATTGCAAGATTGGAAGCAATAAGGATGTTTCTTGCCTATGCTACACACAAAAACTTCATTGTGTATCAAATGGATGTGAAGAGTGCATTTCTGAATGGACTGTTAGAGGAAGAAGTCTATGTTGAATAATCTCCAAGTTTTGAGCATAAAACTATTGGAGACAAAGTCTATAAGCTCAAGAAAGCATTATATGAATTGAAACAAGCACCAAGAGCATGGTATGATACATTGTCTTAATTTCTAACTGACAATGGATTTACCAAAGGCAAAGTTGATAGAACACTCTTCAGAATTCAAGATGGAGAGAGTATACTGCTTGTTCAAATATATGGGGATGATATCATCTTTGGATCCACAAACAAAGAGCTGTGTGACAAGTTCTCAAGCCTCATGCAAGGTAAATTTGAGATGAGCATGATGGGAGAGCTAACTTTCTTCCTAGGACTTCAAGTCAAGCAATTGAAGGATGGAACCTTCATAAGTTAGACCAAATATACCAGAGATTTGATGAAGAAATTTGGTATGGAAGAGAAGTCTTATGTGAAAATCCCAATGAACACATCAGTCAAGATGGACATGGATGCTAGATGGCAAAGCTGTAGATCAAACTAGATATAGAGCACTCATTGGATCATTGCTCTATTTAACAGCAAGCAGGCCAGACATCACCTTTGCAGTAGGTGTATGTGCAAGATTTCAATCTGCACCAAAGGAGAGCCACATGACTATAGCTAAGAGAATCCTAAAGTTTGAAAGGATACCAGGAAGTCAGCTTATGGTATCCAAAAGAAGGAGGATTCAAGCTGGTAGGATACTCAGACTCAGACTATGCTGGATGTAGAGTTGACAGGAAGAGTACCTCTGGTACATGTCAAATGCTTGGAAATAGATTGGTTTCTTGGTTTAGTAAGAAACAAAATTCAATTGCCACATCCGGTGAAGCAGAGAGTACATAGTCATGGCAAAATTTGTTGTGCCCAAGTCTTATGGATGAGACAGCAGCTGAGAGTTTATGAGATTGAAGATAGAGAAATTCCAATTATGTGTGATAACACTAATGCTATTGCAATCACTCAAAATCCTACGTTGCATTCAAGAACAAAGCACATTGATATCAGATATCATTTTATAAGGGATCATGTTAAAAAAAAAAAGACATCACTTTGGAATACATCTCAACTGATAAGTAGTTAGCTGATATATTCACAAAGCCTCTATGTGAATCAAGATTTGAAGAGCTCAAGAATGAGTTAGGGCTAATTGAGGTGAGTTGAAACTGAGAAGACTCAATCAGCAGAGAAAGAAGATGAGAAATTTTGAAAAAGATAAGGTTTCGTGTTTCAGCCAAGTGAAACAGCCTTGTCGGGAAGTCAGCTGTATCAAGTTAGCTGACAGCTGAGTTACATCATGTGAAGAGAGAAGCAGAGTTAAGTCCTTGGACATAAGCTGGATCATTTATGAGCTAAGTGATAAAAACGCAGTCGTTTTAAATGAGCGGGAATGTTTTTAAGGATGATGTTAGCGTAATAATGACGGTCACAGTAAAAGCTGCACAGTAAGCCATATGATTGGATATAAATGTTGATGCATTAAATGCGAGGAATTAAATGCGGTTTTGACATTTTAATCTGAGCCGTTGATTTTGATTCAAAATCTGAAATGTGTCCTTGCATGTCCCTTATATACGAAAGTTTGCATTTCTCTCACCTTGCGCTAACTGTTCATCTTCAAGCAAAGAAAAGTTTTTCTCTCAGGAATCCTAAGTTCTCGCAAGCAAGTTCTTTACTTTTCGATCGGTAAAACTCTTTGGAAATGGCACCAAAGTTAGATTATGTGAATCTCTCCAAGCAAATCCACTCCGGTTCTTCAGTGGATTTTGATGGAATGATAAAGCAGTGTTTTAACGAAACCCTGGTTCTGAAGATCACTGATATGTTGGAAAAGTCGGGCTAAAGGCTTTTCTGACTATGGAATATTCTCATACCTACCTTGAGGAGGTAGCTATGTTCTACGTCAATGCAGGTGCAGGACGACAAAATTAAATCGTCCGTCCACAGCAAGGTCATAAAACTCAGTGCAAAAGACCTTGTTGAGCACTGTTTGTTGCCCTCAGAAGGCTCAAAGGACATCTATGAGGCTGATGTTGACTTGGTTGTTGCATGGGATGAAGTGGCCAAACCCGAGTGTGATGCTAAAGTGATCTACACAGCTGACAAGAAGTTGCAGAAGGACGACTATCACAAACTGATGGATGTCATCTCGAAATGTGTCGACATGAAGTTTGGAAGCTTTAATCAGCTGTCCAAAACAAAGTTGATCGTCATGGTTGCGATCATGCAAGGGAAGAAGGTTAACTGGGCTGAGTTTGTCTACAGCAGACTCTGCCAGAATGTGCTCAACAAGACCTTTAAGGAATATGGGTCTTTTGGATGCTCACTAGGATATGGCCTTGTGATTGGCCATTTGCTGGAAGTGAAGGGTGTCGCACTTCGTCATGGCAAACCCTTCCACGTGAACAAGAAAATGTTTAGGGCAAACCTTTCCGTTGCCCAAAAGAGAGCTCACGTGAAGAAAGCTGATACTAGTGAGGGGGAATCAGCTGACCCCGAAGACACAGCTGCTACCCCTCCCCCGAAGAAGAAAGCTGCCCCTGCAGCTCAGAAAAAGAAAGCTCTTACCCCTGCAGTCGAGTCACCTGCCCGAGCAGCCGAGACTCCTGCCCCTGCAGCAGAGACTGAGAAGGAATCCTAAATCCCTTTTCCTATCATTAAGAAGGAGATGACTTCCAAGTCGAGGAAGGCAGCTCCCTCTAAGAAGAATGCCCAAGCCCCTACCGCTAATGAATCTACTGAATCTGAACCAGAAGTCCCTCTGGTTCGTCCAAGAAAGAGAAGGCTGGTCAGGAATTCTGAGCTTGAGAAGACGGCTGAGTATGCTACTCAGCTGGAGAAAGAGGTCGAGACTGCTGATAATCAAGAAGCACAGTCTCCTGAAGTTATTGATGAATCTGCGAAGTCTGCTAATGGTGATCAGCAGATATCAGTCGAAGACCCAGCTGTGAGGAAGACAGCTGAGGATAAAGAAGCAGTTGAGACAACTGAACATGTTGTTGAAAAAGTTGTCTCCCCGCCCACATCTGATGCTGCTGTTTCTGAAGAAGAGCAATGCCTTCTACCTCCCATTCCGGAAACTGGAGGTGAAGGTGAGGATGATGATGACGATGAAGACGACTGAGAGAGTGGAGAGCATGGAAACTGGATCACTCAAGGGTGCAGTTCACTCGCCCTTAGTTTATTGAAGAAGAAGAAGAGTTGCTCTATTTCCTTGGTGTTGCAACTGTCAGACAGGTTCTCGACGAAGACAACTGCATGGATATCCTCCGCATCATAAAGACGGATGAAAAAGATAAAGCTGAGGAGCGAGCCCGAGCATGGGAAAAATAAAAAATATGCCAATTTATAGGCTCTCCAGGTCACACTCACACGCACCTTGATGTGCTCTCATAAAGTGACGAGGATATGGATCCCACTGCTGCAGCCGAGAAGTCAGATATGAAACAGGCTGTGAGGGAATCCAGAGCCATCCATGAGCAACAGTTGTTAGAAGGTCCAGGAGAGTCATCTCATGCTCTTCTGCAAATTGATCCTCTAGGAGTGGTACAGCAGATTGCATCAGATATCGCTGCAGCAACGTCCCCTGTACAATCAGAGGATGACTCCAAGGGAGTTGGCGATGAAGCTGGGAAGTTGGGCACCCAAGCTGAGCCAACCCCTGTAGAAGGTGTTCTCACACCTGCCCCGGTGGCTGAGCACTCAACGGATAAAGTCGCGTCTCTGGAAAAGAGTGACCCCCATCGATCATCACCGGTGGTGAGCCACGGTGAGGGGAACTCTCTCCACCACAAACGGGGTTGGAGGTTGCTGTGAGAGACTCACAAATGAAGTTTGAAGGCGAAGTTGAGAAATAGAGTGAACAACAGCAGAATGACATTGACGAAGATTGGATAGTTGAGTCGGTCCCAACTGAAGTGTCAGCTGCTTTGGAGGCCAATGACGCTGTTATCACAGCCGAGGCACAGGATGGTGATGCCCCGGGAGTTAACACTCTGGGCACAGAAAGTGCAATCCAAGGAGTTGAGACTCCTATGGATGCCATTGTTGAAGACCCCAAGACGCTTGGGCGTCGAAGGAACATGTTGAAGGCCTCGCAGCAGATTAAGTCTCGCTAGGGTATTGAAGGCCTAAGGGAGGTTGAGACTTCCCTGTGTAAGGGTCAAGATACACAAAACATTCCTCCAGTACACAGCGCTGATACATAAAAGGAGATAAGCGCTCTTCGTGACTCCCAGGAAAACATAGATACATCATTTTTGGGATCTGAAGATGAAGCTGAGTCCACTCCGATTGCAAATCCTATGGACCCAGCTGAGGATGTTCTCAAAACTAAGAGCCAAATCAGTGAGAAAGCGGCTCGCACAAATTTCAATTTTGATGATGAGCCGACTCCACAAGTCTCATCATCATCCGATGATGCTGATGACACAGCCGAGGAACAGGTAATTCATTTAGAAAAGTCTACTGAGACCGAGGAAGCTATTAAGACAGCTGAGGCTCAGTCAGCTGGGCAACACATCATAAATGCCCCAGCTGGAACCGAGTCATCTGCGCAGGTTTCCACAGCTGCAGCAGTAATGACTCCGTCAGCTCCGTCACAGGCTCACTCAGCTGTGAACATTGCCAATGAAGCTGCCTTAGCAGAGGCATCGAGAGCTAACTCCACTCAACCGCAACAAGGGAAAGCAAAGAAGGAACGAGACCCAGATATTCCCTATGTACGCGGTGATGTCTTTCAAGACGTGTTTCCATTCACCCAGGACCTGCCTGCATCCGAGGAAGAGACGGCTGTTGAACAAAGGAAGTACACTATAAGAGAATATCCCATCATTCCCATCGACACGATTGTTCCAGCAGACTTTGATTTTGATACAGAGTGGCCGACAGCTGAATCGAGCAAGACAGCTGAAATTCGTGAGGTCTTCAAGAAGCTCTATGAGGAGACTAAGAAGATTGAACAATACCAGGCCTCACTGGATTTACGTCTGGATAATCGCGATGCCACTCTCACAGCAGACTTGAGAGGGATCGTGGTGCAAATTCGGGAATGGTCACAACAGCAGACTGCGATGCGAATCGAGCAAGTACGATACTTCAAAGCTCTATATGGAATAATGCTCGTATGGAGTGCGGATAACTCCATGATCAGGCAGAGGATGAAGCACTACATTGAAAGAATAGCCCAGTCTCACAAAAATGAAATGGAGTTGTTGCAACATTTTCATAAGAATGAGATCCTCAGACTCAAAAATGCAATGAATGACAAATTCAGCCTACTCTTGGCGGAAATGAAGATATTGAGAGCTAAGTCTAGGGAAATTTGATCGGAGATTCGAACCGCATCTGACGCAGCAGACTCCAAGCACGATTCCACGATTAACAGACTGGACTTTCTCCTTGGAAGCATGTTCCCTGGGGTCCCTCTCTCCTTTGATGATACCAAAAAGGGGGAAGAGGAGTCCCTAAAGGGATTAAAAGAAGAGAAATTGAAGAAAGACCCAGCTGAGATGAAAGACGCAGTTATGAAGAAGGGTAAAGCAGCTGAGGGGGAAAGTTCGAAAGATCTGACTTTGATGTTAGCTAAAACCCCCCAGCAAGGTCAGGTAACTGCCTCCATCCTGAGCAAACCCCCTATGACCCTACCAATTGAGCACTCTGTTGTGCCAATGGCAGAGAAAAAGAAGATTATTGAAGCAGGGTTTGAGGAGTTTTCTAAAAAGCAGGATGCTCGCGTTCAGGAAGTATTGAAACAATATGGTGGTCTTCCAGTTGGAAAGGATCAGGATGTGATACTTGATGATGGATCTGAGCCTAGATCGGTTGAAGAGTTCAAAACACTTGAATCAGAAGGCTATTTCCAAGGAATAGCTCTGGCCCAAGCCTGAGATTTGTACTGGGAGAAAGGTTTAGCCTTGTGTGATGAAGCTGAAAAGCAACAGTTTTCCAGCAGTCACTCAGTTGGAAAGCAGAAGACTCCCGTGCAATACACACCTAGAGGCAGAGGAAGAGCTGAGTCAGGTAGAGGAAGAAGTGGTGGTGGAAGAGGTTCCCTACCTCGACCAAAACCCAAGGATGTTGAATACATGGATCTTGACAAGAAAGGATTGATCTACTAGGCTGGATGTGATCACCTAGCCAACCTTGAAGTGGCAAGGAAGAACGTTGAGGCAGTAAGAAGACAAGAAGAAGAGAATGAAAGGCAAACACGACAATGGCTCGAGAGGAAGCAAAGGGATGATGCTTCCAAATGGGCCTATGAAAAGAAGAAAAGAAGGGAAGAAGAAGAGGAAAAGAGCTGATGACGACGAGGAGCGCAAGAGAGCTGAAGAAGAAAGAGGAAGGAAGCAGCAAAGGCGTTGAAGTGTTGCTGCAAACCCCTTCATGTATTACTATTGTAAATACACTCATGTAAGTCGTTTGTAATACACTTAGTGAATCTACTGTAATTTTTCACTATGTATGTATTCTTGTATCTTAGCTTAGATATGTATATTGCTTTGATAAAGAATGCTCGATACCAAAATGTAAACAAAGGTAAAGGACAAGAATGCTATGATCAATAAAACGATCTATTTTAAGCATGCATTCTTTGTTACTACATTGTATGTATGTATCTTTGTTGTTTATGTTCTGTTGAAAGTTTTTAAGTTTTGGCATCATCAAAAGGAAGGAAATTGTTAGGAAATTTATTAAGTAGATTTTGATGATACCATGTAAAACTTAAACTAGGAAGTTGGCACTCCATTTTTCTTGTAATTTGTATTGTAATAGATAGGGCTGGAAAAGCTGAGTCAAGTCAGCTATGCCAAGGAATACAAGAAGTCAACTGCGGACTAGATTGAAGAATCAGCTATGTGTCAGCTGAGTATGGCCAAGAAGAAAGTCAAGGACTCAACTGAAGGAGTGTCAGCTGAGGAACAGCTGTAAGAAGTGTCAGTCAAGTCAGCTCAAGAAGCCAAGTCTCAAAGTTGAAGTGACAGTTGAGTCATCCAATGACTGGAAGCTAACTCAAGTCACCTGGGGTAAAGACAGCAGTCTAGTCAAGACAACTGACTTAGATCCGTTAATTAAAGTCAAGAATGTTACTTAGAATAGTAACATGTCAAAGTTGTCAAGTGTAAAGTGTTAGTCCCAGAATTGTGCAAAAGGAATAAACCAATGTGAAGCACTGCACTGTGTGTCAGAAAATCTGTAATGCTGCAAGACATTTAATACGAGGAAATGTCAACATCAAGGACTGCAGACAAGACAAGCCAATGAACACAAGTGACTTTTGAAATTAGTCTATCTCTTCAACGGGCAAATTTTCAAAAGTGCACTATAAAAGGCTGAGGAATTTACTGAGAGAATGTTACCTGAACCACGAACAAGCAAGCATTATTCAAGCAATTAACCTGCAAAATTCTCAAGTACATTCAAGCAAATCCTCAAGTCTGAAACTCGAAGGAAATCGATCCAACACAAGCTGTGAAGGAAAGACAACTTCAAACCTGTTGAAGAGGAAACTTTTGATGAATTAAAACGGGTCTACTATCCAAGGAGGATTGTAGAAAGGTACAAGGTCGAACGAGTATCAAGTTTGTTGGAGGGCTTCGTGATCAAATCCAAGAACTTGAGAAGTGAGCTGAAGTAGCAAGACAGCTGCCCTGTGAAAAAGCTGAGTGGCAAGAGAAGCCAGCTGTGTGATCAAGGTTGTCTCCAGACTGTTCACCACTTTGTAAACTAATCTGTTACTTAGTGGATTTCTTTAGGAGTTGGAGAAGAGAGGATTAGAAGAATTACCCCATCTTCGAACCTCTATAAAACTATTTGTGTCATTTACTTTCAGCACATTTACTTTCTTGCATACTCACATCATATCTGCTGTTAGAATCATATTTGCTATACAACTGATTAATAACCAAGTGCTAAAAATCAAGTGTTAAAACAAAATTAAATAAAATCAAGGGTGTTAAGTCTTCCGCTGATAAAACCAAACCAGCCAAGTTAAGTTTAGGTTAAACAACCGAGTTATTCTATCAACAGCTCTATCGAGTCTGTTGAGTGGCTAACTTAGTTGAATAACCAACTTAGTTGTCCCTCAAGGACATAGTTGTTTGAGTCAACTCTGTTGTAATTTTAAAAGGACTAAAAACAAAAATTTGGTAAGGTTTATTCAACCCCCCCTTCTAAACCTTACTCACACCCCTTGGGACCTACACTCCTACTCATTTAATTCGATATTCAATTTTTGTCTTAATTATTCTCTCAATCACCAAGCTGACTTAAGCATCGAAGGGGCATCCGTGGGTAACCCCCAAGGACCTCCCTAACGTTTGTGTATGTGTGAAGGCAAGTTCACAATTGAAAATTTTCTATCTCCGAGAGAAGAAGACTTGAAGACTTCTCCCTTGGGGAGAAGGATTTTATCAGCACCGTTGACTTGAAGTGAACTGCCTTAAAAACAAGCATCAATCACAATATTAATTCGTAAAATTCATATATATATATATATAAGCATCTTAACTAGGGATAGGTTTGAGTGGTTTAAAAACACAATATCAAACAACGATAAGTAGAAAAAGATAAACTCAAACGCTTAAAATATGAAAACTTAGTCTAAAATGGACTATTAAATCAATATGTTATTCATCAGTTGTTTCGCGAACATGAAAGTGTGTAAATTTAGGTGCTACTTGTTGGGCGTAGAGGAGGCATGTCATGATCCAATATTTGCTTTATCCGAAATATCCAACAAATCACAGAACAAGATGATGATAAAAAATAAATGTCACAAATAGAATATAAAATATACTGTGAGATTTTACGTGGTTCAGCAAAACCCAACTACGTTAACGAGAGTTTCTGTTCTTTAATGATAAAGAATTTCGCAGTATAAAACAAATGTACCCCTTGAGGTTTATGGACCAATCCCAAGAAAATAGGAGTCTCGTACAACCATTTTACTAGTTATTAAAGAACACTCTCTCCAATCCATTAGTTTTGCCTAAGAGAAACAATACCTCGAGTGTTTCTCTGTACTTATCACAATCTGACTCACACAAATTGAACACCCCAAATGCCTACACTCTATTTATCTCTCTTGTTTTTCTCTCTTGGTTGGATGCTTTTTTTCTCTCATCTTTCACCCGAATTTATAAGGATGACGATGATGAAAAACAAGGTGGAGGAATGCACCTTATTAATTTGGCATGCAAGGACGGTGCTAATCTTTCAAAGCTGGAACCTCCAATTGACAAAGAAATTTATTCCTTTCAACATGTGTGGGACCCATATAATTATTGTGGTGGATCCCAACAATCTCCACCTCCACCATATACCTCACGTACAAACTAGAAAATAATTTATCATTGCCTTCAATCCTCTGCACATGCCGAATCAAAAAGGTCTTAACTTCATCTGATTCAATCGTCCAATCCATACGTGCAGCCCAACCAACAACACTAGTTGACTACCGTGAGGGATGACCTCAATGCATCCTCTCGCCCAATAGGATTTTACACTCACCGTCTACACCATGGAAGCCTTCTGACGCTCTCCACTTCCAGTAATCATTTGAGGTCACTAGGCGATACAAATTTTGATACTTCTCTCCCATCATTAGAATCCTTTCGCCACGTGTAACTTTCAAGACTCCACCTCCAGCTGAATATTCACAGCCCTTGGAATCAGGTTACCTCAAGGAAACTAGATTTCTTCACATCTATGGGACATAGTCCGCACCACTCAAAGTACGATCGACTTCAGCACCCATTTTGATTTTCATCACTCCAAATCCGATATATTTTACACATAGAACCATCACATAATGACGAAGTTCATGTCCTATGAAGTTGAGGTGAAACAAAATAATCCATTTTGGAGCACACATGCATTACACATCCTGACTCTAAAATTCATCAATCTCGAGAAGAAGTATAAATCCTTATGGAGACTATGAGAATATCTCCATCTTCCGCAACTATCACCGCATCACCAACCGCCATATTTTAATGTGACCCTCCTCTTGACAAGGATAACACAATATGCTCTTTCCCCTGACTCTTGAAACTCACCTGCTGGTCACAGATCCACTACCATATTTTCTCCATTTCTAATTCGCCCTGAGCGACCAAAACGGATTCACGTGCCTCCTTCTGGTTTGCCTTCTTTTGTTCTTTCATGAGACACCAATGATCTTTTATATGCTCCATATCATGTGTGTCTTTCATGTACAACAACGTCGTCGTCACCAGACTTTTATATGAATTTGGGATAGAGGCAAGAAATAATAGGGCTTTATCTTCTTCCTCAACCTATACACCAATTTTTACGGTTGAGCTGGATTTTCCCACTGTGCGTCTTTTATATCTGGTGATTTTCTTTCCTTCCCCTTCAACGCTAATGTCAAACCTTGTTGAACTAGGAGATCCTTCACCCTTGTTTGCCAAAGAGTGAAATTTCATTTACCGTCAAATTGTTGCACCTTGAATGGATTTGCCATTGCCACATTGTCCGTCCAAAAATTTGTTTTTTGTGTGGCTCTGATACACTTGTTGGATGCAATAGAGGCGTGTCTGATCGGAAAATTGATTTATCCGAAATATTCAGCAAATTGAATCAATAAGATGATGAAAAAAAATAAATGACAACAAACAAAATATAAAATTCACACAAAGATTTTACGTGGTTCAGAAAAATCCACTTCCACGAGAGTTTTCGTTCTTTACTAGTAAAAAATTTTCCGGTACGAGAAATATACACACAAATTGATCACCCCGATTGCCTACACTATATTTTTGCATTTTGCCTCTCATCCTTCACCCTTATTTATAAGGATGAAGATGATGCCCCCCGGGTTACAGCTCAACATTATAAAGGACTTGGGTGATATGATGTCTGCTTCGCTGTCACTCGCAGCATGGGGATTCGAATCCGTCTGGTATCGAATTGGAGGAGGATTTCTTTTGTGGTGACTCAATCTAAGGGAACTTAGGACCCTGACTCGTTGAGGCATATTAAATGATTCACCTCATTCATGAAGCTTTAGGAGTGGTAGATTGGGGGCCTTCACGGATGGGGTTCATCCTTTAAAGATGAAGAGGATGAAAAATAAAGTATAGAAATCCACCTTATTAATTTGGCATGAAGGACGGTGCCAATCATTCAAAGTTAAGAAATTTCCTTCTTTCAACATGTGTGGGACCTACACAGTTATTATGGTAGATTCCAACTCTAGTTTCATTATTGTGGCCGAGAAACCTGTCTCTATTAGAGGTGGCAAAATCTAGCCTGGCCCGTGGACCGGTCCAGCCAGCCCGAGGTTTGGGCTGGCCTGGGCTGTAGTTTTTTAGGCCCGATAAAAGTCAGTCCTATTTGGCCCGGCCCAATTTTTCCGGCCCGACCCGAATTTTTCTCATGGAATGTTTACATGGGCTGGGGCGGGCTAGGTGATTTCGTGATCCGACCAAAATCGGGGCGGCCCGATCCGACCCGAAATTTCGCAAAAGCCCATTGCTAGCTCTAGTCTCTATATAGCTCCGCCACCAACCCTTGTGCATCCAACCAAGCCTCCGAAACTAGACAAAAAGTGTTGCCGATGTTGTGCATATTCCAAAAGAAGCCAAACCGATCATGCCCAGGCACAAAGCCAACTGCTACATTTTAACATAATTATTGTATCATATAAGTGTGACAACCAAATTGTTGGACTGTAATAATTTTTATGTAATTCACAATGGATCGCTTTAGATTACTCGAATTGTTATGGTATAATGCAAAGTATACATACTATATTTTTAATTTTTTGTGTCATATAGTGCGTTGAATGAAATTTTCCTCTTTGCTAATCAAGCACAATATTTTTCAACCAGAATTGTGCATGTTATACTTAGCACATTCCGAAATCTACCCTATTTATACTAAAAGAAAAAATAAAGTTGACACATGTCATTACATCATTTAATTTTGGATATTTGTAAACTTCTCATTCTCATAATTTCTAATGGCGGTTTCTATCCATGTGGCAACCCTATATACAAACTTAAAAGATAACAAATAATCCAAAAATCAAAGAGTCTATCTACATTATCTTTTAAATTATTATATACAAAACAACCATGGATTTATATTATATTAACGCCACAACATCTATTTCGGTCAAGATTCTAAAAGATAAAATATAATCCAAAAAGCAATAGGATTCTATCTACGATTCTCCACTATCTTTTAAATTTATTATCTTTTAAATTATTATATACAAAACAAAAACAATCATGAATTGATATTATATTAACGCCATGACAATTTGAATGTATCTGAATTTATTAAGTATATTTCCAATTAGTATTCTATCCCCCTGACATCATATTGCAGGAAATTACTACCAAAATAAACACTATCTCCGATATCACTCCTAAGAAATAAAGATGCATGAAGATTAAGGTAAACGTTTATTTTGTTGTGCCGAAGACGGTACACTTGGAAATAGAACACTAATTAGTATTTTAAATATCCTATAACTACTAAAAACAAATATACATATGACACTATATTTTTTATCTTTGAAAAAATCCCGTGCTAATATACGGATGTTATTCTTTTAGTATACAAAATACGAACTCAATAATGAGGATAATGGAATACTAAATAAGCATTCAAACATAGTGTCTAATCACATGTTTATTGAAGTAGTCTCCACTGTGAATTTATTGTTGATGGTAATTAATTTATTCATAGAATTATCCCATTGATGTTTGCATTTACCTAGCAAATACCCCCTATTGAGAATGTATTGAGGCTGCAATTTGTAAGATAAAATAAATATTAATGGAGTATTTGTAAATTTAAAAGATAACTATTTTTTTTATAATTTGGCTAAATTTCAGGGATAATTTTTGTAGTTAACCCTAATTTTATATCCTTGTAGAAGATTTATCATGTCATATTCAAATGTTTAAGAATTAATACATGATTTAACGATTAATTACAAAAAGTACCTTCAGGTTCAGAGTAATTACAAAAAGACCTAGCTAGGTCTTAAAACTACAAAAATAACCCATGAAGTTTGATTTCGACATTCCATGAATAAATCATTCAAAGCCGCTCCAACAATACTTGTCACAAACTATAAGGAGACAAAAATGCCATTTGACTATTCACAATATTACAAAAAATCCTCTACTGACTGTTAGAATTTACAAAAACATCTTTCAGCTTCAATATAAATTGCATCGTTCTGCATGAAACTCTTTTATGAATTTTGTCCATATTAACTTAAATTGTTTAGTGGTTTACTAAATTGGCACCACCTATCCTAAACATATCTACAATTACTAAATAAAAAAATAGATATTGGAATATAAAAAAAGAACACAAGAATAACTGAAAACTATTTCAACTTTCCACAAATTATCAGGGCTGCCCTGACCTTTTGGGGGCCCATGGAAAAAAAAAGGCATTTAAAAGTAAGAAAATTAAATAAAATAATTTTTCATTTTTCATCATCCAAAATTGTTGAAACTTGAAAGAGTGCACCACCGGCAAACATACAAGAAAAAATAAATATCAAATAATTATTTAAAAAATCTAGATCTTCTAGCATTTTGAGAAGAAAAATCGCCAATAAGGTCTTCAAAAATAAGTTTTAACTTGTTATTTCAATGAATAAAATTGTTATCCCATAAAATCTTTCTTCGGATGTTGGAGCAAGTATGACTTTATTAATTTTAGTTTTGCAAAACTTCTTTGAGATCTGTTATTGCAGTCTAGTTGTATGAGAGGGAGAAAAAGTGGCAGATATTTCCAGAGATTGAAGAAGATATTGGATAATCTTCATACTTTTAATTTTCTGGATATCATTTTTTTCCAAATGAATATTATGTGGGCCTCAATTTAAGCAATTTTTCTGATGCCCAACCAATAGATTCCTTTACAAAATTTATAAATACAACACATTATATATAAAAGTGTTAATATATATACACTTATATATAAATATGGGCGCCCCATAAATTGGGGGCTCTTGCCCATATCCCATCCCGCCATCCCTCTGGGCCGGCCCTGCAAATTACACAACACAAAAATCCTCACGAAATTTTACAAATACCTCCTGATTACGAAGAAATAATTTTTACCCATCTGATTTTCATTAAATACAAAAGGTCCAATCTACTTGGGAGAAATTTCTTCAGTCCACTTTATTTTTACTTTCTTCAATTTTTTTGAATTTTTCAAGGGGGATTTTCGACTTTACACAAGTTTCATTAGTTTTATCGTAGTCTCAAATATTCGGGGTACTTTATTATGTAATTTTAAATTTTTTGTTAGATTTTTTTTGGGAATTATTCCAAACCTCAGATGTATTTTTGTAATTAACCCTTAAAGGAATTAGTACAATATAGTTGAGAAGAAATCGACCAGAACACAGCATAATAGAGTGGAAATTATGAAGATGGTCGTAAACAAATTCTGAATCATGATTATCATAAAACTTCAGGATCATATAATTGATAGAAGCTGATTCTTGGCCAGCCACAACAATAATGATTTTTTGCTTTTTTAAAGAGAATAATTATATTAGACTTGTCACATGCACATAAATATGAAGTCTACCCAATTTTCAAGCAAAAACAAAAAATAGGTGAGATTGTGTTATTACATGATTTGGACGGAGTTTATTGCAAGCAGCAAGTATCTTGTACAAATGTATACATGCATGTAAATAAAGCATTATCGATCTTTTATTGACAATGTGTTGTTATCCAGGTAAATTGAATTAATTAATTGACTTCTCTATGATTTTTCCATTACAACATAATTGGAATAAAACTTAATAATTATTTCCTTATAAAAGTGCAACCTCAACCTTTTTGTGAGCACACATATTACATCATTATCATCGCTCGCATGATTATCACAAAACAAAGGCAAAGATCCAAATTAATCTCTAGCTACATCATGCTTTCCTATGCATTTTTTCTTTAGGTATTCCCCTTCACTCCTATATCTCAAACTCAATATGAAAAAACATACATGACATGATTATATCTTGGAATAATTACAAAAATTACCTCTCAAGTTTGTGTTAATTACAAAAAAAAAAACACAGAGATAATTACAAAAAAACCCATTGGGGTTTGATTATGCGTTAAATGTAAGGGGATAATTGCAATATTTTTACAAATATAAGGAGGGTGTTCGAAATGTTTTGCTTATGAAGAGAGTAAATTATACATAACCAAATCTCATGGGATTTTTTGTAATTTACAAAAACACGTGGGTTCTTTTATAATTAACATAAAACTTATGGATATTTTTGTATTAATTATCCCTTATATCTTATATAACAAATTTCTAACCATAAACCGAACACACACAAAATGTCAACCATAGTAAAAAAATCAATCAATCATCATCATAGTCGTTTGTCGTTTGTCCTTCTTCTTTTTTTTCTTTTTTTTTTCATGATAATATTTCAAATTGTATCTTTTGGTAATTTTACAGGTCAACAGCTAGCCACATCAGAAAAATGCAATCTGCAGTTGAGGTTTACTCCAGTTTCCAAGTGATTTTGATTGCTAGTATGATTGCAAGCACAAATATAAAGGCTTCGGGGCAGAGACACGGATCCATGAATTTTTTACTATGGGACATAAAATAAATATAATTATAAATCATATAAAAAGTAACTAATGAGACACACTTTGTTTTTTTGATTTTTTACTAATTAATATATTGATGTTAAAAATTTATACAACACTAATAATGTTATATATAATACCATTAACACTTTTTTGGTAATGTTATATAATATTATTTTTAATTTATAATGTTATAATGTTATTAGCGTTATAATTTTGGGTACACTATAAACCTTTTCTTTTTTTTGTGTAAACATCCCAAAGATAGGGATGGGGGATTAAGGCTATCCCCGACCTTTTTTTATTGATTTATTGTAATTACATTTTGCAAGGTTACAGACAATCAAACAATTGCTATTCTAATCTAATTTCTGTTGAATCTAAAAGATGGTAACTCTAATTGATCTAACCTAACTAAGCTTTTGACATCATGTGGGAGAGATATATCACTCAATTCTACAACCTGAGCTAATGTTATACCTTTTTGTGCTAGCCTGTCAGCTGCACAGTTTCCTTCTCTATACACATGTTGAATGGAGTATGAAACAGATGACAGAGAATTTGAAATAGAAACTAAACTATCTTTGACAGTCCAATGGCCTTTTGACTTCTTGGAGATCACATTACAAAGAGTGCTTGAGTCTGTCTCAATTATTAGATGAGGAATCTGCCAATTTATAAGGAACTTCAATGTTGTTTCGAGAGCTAGACATTCAGCTTTGAGAGGTGAGTTGCAGTTGTGTAGAGGTCCAGCATACGCCCAAATGACATCACCTTGAGATGTTCTAAGAACACCTCCCCTACCTGCTGCATTATTCTGCTGGTAAAAGGCACCATCAATATTGAGCTTGAGCTGTGGATGTTCTGGTTTCTTCCATAATACTGGAAGATGATGCAGATGTGAACTGATTCTGTAGTGATATCCTGCAGTTTGAGCAATGTCCAAGAATCCTGCCCAAATTATAAACCTAATGTTATATAATTTTTATACATGTTATAATGTTATATAATAGTTTTCAAAAAAGAAAACTAATAATGTTATATAAAACTCATATTAGTAGTGTTATATATAAAAATTGTGTAATACAAATTAATAATACACAGTTACATTAAAAGAATAAAAAAGTTAAAAAACTATGGGGGCATGTGCCCCCATACCAGGTAATGTAGATCCGTCCAATGGCGTAGCCAGGAATAAAACGGGGGTGGGCCAATATACGAAATTGAGGGTGGACCAGATAAAAAATTAAAAGAAAAACCATATAATAATTAAATAAAAAAAAATTCTAAAAAAAATTTACCTAGAAATTTTTTGTTTTTTAAAAAAAGGGGGCGCCGGGGTGGCCCCCTGGCTACGCCATTGGATCCGTCACTGGTTCGGGGATGTACTAATAAGGAAACTATAATATCTCGTTTTGCCCTTCTGCCAAATGAAGCCATCGGTGTGTGAGGGTTTTGTTGCCATTGTCAACGCAAATTAATGAGCCATGCCCAAAATCACCCCCGCCAAGAGCCGAGGCACCTAGACAGCTTCAACAATGAGATCAATCTATGATCCGCATTTAATTTGTTTGTAATTTAATAAGAATATGCTCATTCTAAATCATTGTACAAGCAATGTTTGGAATAAATAAAATATATGGAATTCAATCGTCTATAAAATGTTAATAGCCATACGAGTATTTATAAGTTTTACTGAAAAGTAAAGGTAAAACAACCCACCTAAAATTAAGATTTGGAACAAGTTATAATTGGTTTATTATGAATTTTATGAGATTTAGCAATAATTGAAATGTGTTGTCCGTACTTGTAATGCTCCCATCTATTAAAATGTACTCTATTTCTAAAAAACAATTCTTAACTTAATATTCTGTAATTATTCCACCCCAGACTATCAATTGTAATAAAAACAATTTCTTAGCTCTGTTCTATTATTTATTGTATTACTCCTTATAAATTTTAATGATAATTTAATGCCATTATAAAAATTAGTCTGAGGCTCAATAAACAGACATTAATATGTACCATTATGTAAGTCAATATAAAGGAGAAATTTGAAAATTGAGGCGCTATTATGAAATAACCGCGTATAAAGATGATATGAAAGATATAGAAGGGAACTGAAATTTCATTGATTTTGAATGAATTACAAAACAATAGGAAGCTCCTATCTATAGTTTGCAAAAGCTTGTGGTTGCATAGGTGCTGACGCAATAGAAGTAGCTCCAAATCAATTTAATCTTTCAAGCATCTTTGATCTTGACTCTTACCGCGAAGGCAAAAAACTCTTTGGAGCAAAGTTGCTCCTCACCGCTTGAGTAAATTACCGCAAGTCATAAGTCGCTGAGGAGCGGTGGTGAATATCCACAATTGATATATATCATAATACTCCTCCTTGGATATTCACTATAAAATATGCTTCATTTAAACCTTTAAGATGGAGAAACCTACAGAACTCAAATCCGAACCATGTGCATAAGCTGCCTCGTTAAAACCTTAAACTAGTAAGACCCAATGGGATAAAAAAAAATCCAAATATAAGGGAAAAAGAGTACAATGCACAGTGCATGACTTTGTTCCCCCTGAAACAAAGAATATAAGCTGTCGAATTGAGCTATCAATCTTGCCTCATATTAATTCTTCTTTCCAATGTTCTATATCAATTTTTCAAATATTGATGTCGGCAAGTATTTTGCATGTATATTGGCAAGATTGTGATATGAGCGAATCTGTTGAACATTTATCTCTCCATTTTTCTGGAGCTCATGTGTATGGAAAAATTTTGGCGAAATATGCTTAGTCCTATATCTTTTTATATATCCATATTTGTTGCGCTATGCATACTGCATTATCCTCATAGATAGTGGGAGTGTCTGTAGCTGGTATTGATTAGCAAGAATTTCGTACATGTACTATAATCGATCTTAACCAAACACACTTTTTGTCAGCTTCATAAAGTGTAATTATCTCAGAGTTGTTGGAATATGTAGCCACCAAAGTTTATTTAGTAGATCTCCATGAGATAGTTGTGCCGTTATAACAAAATAAGTATCATGTTTGTGAGCGAGCTTTGTGCGGATCAGATCTATGCCCCACATCAGTATAACTGATTGGCCCTAAGTTAGTGGCTTTATTTGAATAGAATAAGTCTAAATCCACAGTTCCACTGAGATAACAAAAAATGTGTTTGACTCCATTCCAGTGTCTCCAGGTTGGCTCGAAACTATATCTTGCAAGTAGGCTTACTAAGAAAAGCAATATCTTGGCTATTGCATTGTGCTAAATACGTTAGTGCTCCAATAGCATATAGATAAGGTACTTGCGGACCCAATATCTCCTCATCATGTTCCTTTGGTCGGAAATGATCTTTCTCGGGATCTAAATTGCGTACAACCATTGGGGTGCTTATAAAGGATGAGATTTCTCCATATTGAATCTTTTGAGCAACCTCTTGGTATAAGCAGATTGATGAAAACGTATTGCATGATTTTTATGCTCCAATTCAAGGCCAAGACAGAATTTGGTTCTTCCAAGGTCTTTAACCTCAAACTCTATTTTTCGATATTAAGCAGCAATGGCTAATTCTTTTGGAGTGCCAATCAAATTCATGTCATAAACATAAACAACAATGATAGCGAATCTGTTATTCGATCTTTTGATAAATCGAATGGGCAAATAAGGTAATTTTTGTAATCTTCCATAATTAAGTACTCACTCAATCTGAGATACCACATGCGGTCGGATTACTTCAATCCATGCAACGATTTCTTTAATTTGATCGAGTATAGTTCACGAGAAATGTATGACCTTGGTATTTTAAATCAATCTGCAATTTTCATATAAATGTTTCAATGTAGTGAACCATACATATAGACAGTTACTACGTCCATTATATAGATGTCCAAACCCTTGTGGACAACCATACTTATAAGAAAAACAAAAGGTGATTTTATCCATTACTGGTGAATATGTTTCATTATAATCAATCCCAGGCCTTTGGGAGAATTCTTGGGTTACAACTGGGGGTTTATACCTCATAACCTCATTTTTATCAATTCTCTTCCGAACAAATACCCACTTATATCAAATGGACTTTACATTATTTGGAGTTTGAGTAATTGGTCCGAATACATTCCGTTTTTCTAAGGAAACTAATTCAGATTTTATTGCTGTTTTTAGTAATAATCTTTTTTGTCATGTTTTTTGTTAATAGTGTTGTTTGTTTGTTTTGCAGCAAAGACAAAAAAAAATATTATGGTGGACAAGGAGGAAGGTGGCAAGAAGAAGAAGAAAGCTAGGTATAAATGTATTTTTTGCTATTAATAAAATTTTCTATGTGAACAATGATTTGGTTTGTCAATTATTAGATGTTTTCTGAGAAATATGTCTTGTTTAATTTCAGGGATTTCATTTCGCGGTGTAAACCTCATGAGTTGTTTGAGGTTATAAGTAGTTTAACTAATAGACAAAAGAAAGATGTATAAAATATAGGCTTTGGGGGTTTGTGGAAGTTTTCAATTGAGTCATCATTCCCCATGGATATGGTGAGAAGACTGGTAAAAAAAATTAATGGTACCAGTCGAATGTTGAGATTTGACAATTTTGCTTTTGTTGTAATGACGACGATATTCAAGACGTCTTTTTAGTACCTAGGGGGAAGGAACAAGCTGTTGAAGAGCTTAAGCTAGGAGATTCCATTGTTTTTATGGACGAGTTGAAGGAGAATTATGGCATTGATGCTGACAGTTTAGTGCCTAGTTTGAAGAATGTTTTTAGTACGTTATTGGATGGTGGTGATGATTTTAAGAGAGTTTTTGTTATTTATTGTTTGTCTGTGTTTTTAACACCTAGGAGCAATAGGAAGGTGGATTTGAACTGTATGAATGTTTGGCTGACGTGAATAGGATAGGAGAGTACAATTGGTGTTTGTACATTTTAAAAAAGTTATGTATGGGAGTGAACAAGTACAACGAGAATCAGAGCGAAAGATATGTCAGTGGTTGCGTTATTGTGTTTCTGATTCTATACTTTCATAGAATGAAATGGCTAGGCAATGTTGAACCAAGCAGTCTACCTTTGATTTCTCATTGGGATGCCAAGAAATTGAAAAAAAAGAATGAAGGAAGAAAATTCGGTGGGTGGGCTAGGTCAGGGTGAGTGGGTCACTAACATATACCCTGTTAGCTCAACACGCTGAGAAAAAGCATGGTGAGAAAGAGCATGACAAAGAGACTGATGAATCAAATGAAGATGATGATGAAGAGATTGAGAAAGAGCCAGATAAATGAACCGAGAAAGAGCAGTGTGATGACGGTGTTGAGAATCCGTCACATTTTATAAATCTGAAGCTATCGAGAGGTGACGAGCTTTCGGATGACGAGGTGCACATGATGGTTATAGGTGTAAGTTTGTATATGATTTTGTGAATTATGGAGTATCACTTTTAACTTTAATAGTATGATTTTTATGTCTAAAAGTATCACTTCTATTAATATAAGTATATTATATATGAGTACGCTTTTTGGTGATATTTCTCAAGTATAGAGTATTAATTTTACCCATAAAAGTATTACTTTTAGCCCATAAAGTATTACTTTTAGGGATAAAAGTATTCCATGTATGAGTGTTTGTTTGTCAAGTATTGTAGTATTACTTTCACCCCTAAAAGTATCATTTTTAACCTTAAAAGTACAACCTTTTTCAATTATTATTTTGTTTTTTATAATTGTAGAATGTCCATGAAGCATTTCTGCTATTTAGGAGGAACTTCAATGTTCTAACCAGATATCATATGGAGATGCTCAACAATCTGAAGAACGAAGGAAAATAAGAGAAAAAAAAAATTACAAGTTTTTCACAATCTCCGGTGACTGAGAGCCAGAAGTTCTTTTCGGATATCAGACTTCATGAGTACATCGACAAAGTTGTGGAGAAATTTGAAATGATGAAAAACCTGGCAGATGAGATGCTAAATTTTGAACTGCTCAGGATGCACCTGAGGATGATATCGAAAAGTTTGGTAATGAAATTCACAAACAATTTTTTTCTCAAGACAAAGGAGTTTCTGGAGATGGTGATGAAAGAGTTTTTGGGGAGGCAGAGGAAAAAGATGAGCCACTGGCCTATTGCAGAGGGAGCAATTTTCCATTGCCAATTTATGAAGAAAAAACAAAGATTCTCTTGAGCATATGAGCAGGAAAGAGAAAGATATTGTGGATTATTGCTTTTTCACTCACAAACGAATGATATAATAAGTATGCTAAAAGTATTTTGATTTGAGTATGACTTTTTAATTTAGAAGTATAACTCAATTTGCATAAAGTATCAATTTTTATCAACAAAGTATCATTATGAATTTCTGACCAACTTTGTATTTTGTTTTCAAAATTTAGGTCAAATGCCTTTGCTCATGATGGGGCTCACTTTATTGCCTATGATGGGATTTCAATGATGAACTCATCGAAGTTGATCCATGTGAGCATTATAGATGTATGGGTTGTATTGCTTAACAAAGATCCCAGAGCCTCAAATCGTTTTTATTTCAATGCCCAATACTCTGTAAATACTACTTTTATTTATAATATTACCATACTGAAGCAAAAAAAGCATTTCATTCTTTTAATCAATTTCTTTTTCTACAACAGTTGTATCTTCAGAAGCTGTTCAATAAGGTTGGAGACCAGGATAATGCAAAAAATGTCAGAGATTGCTGGAACAACTTGATGTTGTCTAGAAATTACAAAGATTTGAGAACTGTGGATTTCGTAAATTGATTTTGTTTGCTTTTTTGTATTTACTTTCTAACACGAAGCGTTAAGTCTTTATTTATTGGAAATGTAGATTTTTGTACCAGTATGCTATGTGCGGCAAAAGACTACTTTACGACTTTATCAACTTTGCGAATCGAAAGGTGTAATATTTTGACAACATGGTGCACCATGAAGATGTTGTTGTTGATTATGTGGATATTGCAAAATTGGTTGTAAATAATTATATTTCCTTGTATCATTTTCTATATTTTGAAAATATAAGTAGTGTTTTAAATTTAATGTAACGGTTTTTTTTAGCAAAGAGAAATGTCAGTGTTCCTGAAGGAGCATCAACACCCTAAAACTAAACAAGTTGAGGGATATATTTTTGAAAATGTCCATTTTCTATGGCAGAGTAATTTTAATAGTATCGATTGTGGTGTTTTTCTAATGCATCACATGAAAAACTTCAGGGGGGTGTGTACACCGAGCCAAATTTGTGTCTGGTAAGAATCATTTTGTTTGTTTTGAAGTTTAATGTCATAAAAATCCTTTGTGTATACTAATTTTTTTCCCTTTGTCATTGTAGCCAGAAGAACGACGTAAGTTGAGGACGTAATTGTTCGACCGTTAAACACCTAAAATAAATCTAGTAATCCTCGGCTCCTCGCAAGAGAACGAGATCAATTGTAGGGTAACAAGTTAACCACAAGTTGTCTCTCAAGGAAGACTTAGCCGGCAAATAATTATTATGTAACACAATAAACAAAAAGTAAATTCTAAACACTCTAACCAGATTTTTTTGATTTAAATAAACTAAAGAAAAACAAGTAAAAAGACAAATTAAAATTGAACACAATTAAACTTTGAGAAAAATATATGGATGAAAGTCTTGGATTTCGGATTCATCTCATCAAACTTGCAAGCAGAATATCAACTAACTGATTATGCGGTTAACAAACATAACAAACATGTAAAAACTAGGCCTAGATCTGATAACTCACGTATTCACAGATTAGGGTTATCCCAACATAATTTGTTATTTCATTAAGCTCAGGGTTAGATAATACATATCTGATTCATATCTAACCCCCTGAATAAATTTAGTCCAGGAAAATAATATCTTCTCTCGATCTCAATTATTCCCTTAAAACAATCAAGAGGTGGCCAAACATCTAATCAACAAGTAAAACATTATTCAGGAAAGCAAATCAATTAGTCAATACTCATGCTTGTTTGATTGAATCAAATCATCCGAATCCTAGACCAAAGAAATTAGTTTATACTTGGGGATGGGGTCATAATCTCAATTGAAGGAAAGAAAACAATCATAAACATTATCATGCAACAATAATAATTTCCCAACAATTGAAATCAGACAAAAGATATGAAGAAATATTACTCTTTGATTAAGCAGCAACATAACTTCAATGGGAAGAACCCAAGCAATCCCAATGATGAAAAGCAAGAGAAAAGAGAGAAAACCAGAGTCTAAAAGTGTTAAGAAGTAATGTGTGTCGAAAATAAGGGTTCCCTAAGTCTTATTTATAAGCCTAGAGTCCTAAACAAGGTGGAAGAGCCAAAAATCGGAAGAAAATTGCGAATTTTGTGTTCAGGAAGTCACCGCGCACGACCGCAGGCCAAACTACGCGCCCGCGCGTGGCCTGCTGCTGTTCAGCTGCTATCTGCAATGCGCGACCGTGCGACCTCTAAACTTCGGAATTTCGTATTGAAGTCTTCTTATGAATTGTAGCTTTATCTCTTATATTTCCATATCCACTTGAATCACCTCAATATCAATTTTCTAGAGAAAGTTATGGCCAAAATACCAAGACATGTCATTTCCAAGATTTCGACATATTATTTTTACTTGTACATGATTTTAACCCATCTAAACGTCTTCATTTTCATTTAGTAGCAACATAGAAATTGTAGAACTTTGTCTTAGATTTTCAATGGTGTATGCAACATGTCAATTGGGCTTTGGATGCGAACGTTACATCCACAATACGATGACTGCCGCATTTACGCGAAATGACTTTTTAATGTTTTTTGCTCCAAAACTTTTTTTTTTTCGCCAAAGCCTAAAATATCAATACAATAGCACAACATAACACTAAAACATGCAAATGAAAATAAAATACGCCAAAAATATGTATAAATAATTACACAAAACATACACAAAAACATGCAAAATAACTCCCCCACACTTAGCCTTTTACTTGTCCTCAAGCAAATAATAATGTCAATAAACCCAACAAGAAAATTATGTCCGATTTGAAAATCAATTAATCCATAACACCATGTTCCATCTATCTCAGATTATTCCTCATCGATCCCCAACCTTCGCAATAAACTCACTCGGCTAAAGTTAAACATCAATCAAAGTGTTTGGCCTTCCTTACTAAATTTCAAATTTGTGTCAAAAGTTGGAACTCTTTTTACTCACACAACAAATCACGCAATTCCAAGCCATGGCTTTTTTTTTTGCTAGAACTCCCGAGATATTATTCCACTAGGTATAAACTTCGGATCTTATCCAAAGGCTCATAGGGTGGCTTCCCATACTCATATTTGAGCCGCCGTTTTATGTAAAAGTCAAACATTTGGCTCATGAATGCTCCTAGTTACTAAGCAGCTCAACCAACGCAGTATAATCTCGATTGTTCCATTTTTTTTTGTTTTTTTTTTTGTTTTTATATAGCTCTATAATATTTTTTTAAAGCTATATAATGCATTTTTACATCATAAAGGCTAGCAATTTTGTCTACACACAAATCAAAATAGGGTTTTAACTTATTTTACATCAATTAAATCTCGTAATTCAAGCCCCACAACTCGGACTATTGTTTAACCGTCACCTAATTCGTTCACCACAAAGGCTAATTCACGACTTAGTCAAATCCTACGTATCAAGTTCACAAAGTCATTTTATATTTGAAACTCAAATTATTACATCTATTTCAAGTTAACTAAACAACACTATTATTAAACTTGGGATAATCACTAGGCAAAGTAAAAGCATAGCCACATGCAATCATCATAATTTATCAATGACTAATCGTCCCCCCATACTTAAATCACGCAATAACTTCAATGCGTAAAAAAAGAAAAAGAAAAAGATACGTCCTCGAAAAATGCAAAGATCGATAAATGGCACCATAGTCATATCCACCTGCAAATATGCAAAAGCCATATGAAGGGAACAAACAACACACGCAAACTCACACGAAGGGAAAATGCTTGGGTTGCCTCCCAAGAAGCACTTTATTTAACGTCATTAGCTTGACGATATCAGCTAAAAAAATCATGGAGGGTCATCGAGCAAAACCCTATTTACCACCTTGAAATTTTTATCTGGCTGTTTTGCGCTTTGAAGCATATTGTGTCCATGTCATAGGACATCTTTCACGTCAGAATCGATCGAGTCGACAATCAAATAATCATTCAAAACACATGCAGGACTACGAGCTATATCGGAAATTGAAAACATTACAGTTTCACCCAAGACATTCATACTGAGTTTTCTATTTTTGACATCGATCAAAGTATTAGTGGTTGCCATGAATGGTCTAACCAACAGTATAGTATGATCTTTAAGATTACCTTTATCTTTTTCCATATCCAAAACAACAAAATCAATTAGAATTTTAAGACCACCTACTTGGACTAAAATATTTTCAACAATGTCTGTAGGATACCTAATGGACCTATCGGCCAAGTTGCGGAAATAACCAGGTGAACTTTAATTCCCTAAATCTAATTGTTTAAAGGTAGAGTAAGGCGTAAGGTTAATTAGGCTCCAAGATCGAGCATACTGCGATTTTACCATTCCCAAAAGTCATACGATAATGAAACTACCTCAATCTTATTTTGGGCATGAACTTAGGGACGGAATAGAAAGTCCGTGAGAAGGCGATCCCGTATTTGCCTCCATATTCATGTCTTCACTTTTGTTAACTTCTTTTTCTATTTTCGCGATACCTACGGGGTTAGATGAGACAAATAGAAGAAGAAATCTCAATCTCATGATCATAAATCTCACCAAATTCAAGAACGGTAATGGATTGAGCTTGCTATTTGGTTGACTAGGAAGTGTGTTTTGCTTGAATACATGTCGAGCTATCTCACCAACTTGAGTCTCAATTGACCAACTTGAGTCTCAAGACGCTTAAACGAAGCTTCCATAGATTCAAACCACCTATTGTTACCTTCTTGTGTTTTTGTGACCGACTGAATAAAAGAGTTCAATCTTTCTTGATAGATGGAGCCCTTGATTGGTTGAGTGGTGCATTGGGGTTGCGGTGGCCTCGGATAGATATGAGAGGATTTTGTGAATTGCCCCAACTAAAGTTTGGATGGTTCCGCCAACTTTGAATTATACGTCTAAGAGATAGCTAGCAACAGCAGCGAACCGAGTCGAACATGTCCGGGCTCGAGTTCGGCTCGTTTATTTTTAGGCGGAGTTCGAGTTCGGCTCGAGTTCGATCTGACTTTTATGTTTGAGTTCGAGCTCGGCTCGTTTTAAAAAAATATTTAGTTCACGAATAGTTCGAGTTCGGCTCGTAAAAAGCTCGTTTAAAGTATTCGACGAGCTTAGCTCGAGTTTAGCTCGTAAAAGACTCGTTTAAGTATCAACGAGCTTATCACGAGCTCGGCTCGTAAAAGGCTCGAATCCGAGCTCGTTAAAGTTCGAGTTTGAACTCGAGCTCGAGCTCGTCAAATAAAGTTCGAGCTCGTTAAAGATCGAGTTCGAACTCGAGCTCGAGTTCGAACTCAAGTTCGAGTTCGCTAACCTGATTAAGACTAAATAACCTGAAATAACAATATAAAAGTAAAAACCAAATTCAAAAAGGCAAACCATAAACAAAATTACCACAAATTTCATAAGTTTAGATAATCATAATTGAAAATCTACTATTGCATCAAACATTTTACATTCAATTAAACACAAAATTGTCAACAACATTCTTAAATCTAGAATCTAATAATAACTAAGACATCCCCATAAATCTCATAAAGACACCGCCTCAAAATCTTCATAATCTCCAACGATAAAAATTTCTCTACAAAGTCAATAAAATATAAAATTAGTATGATGAAACAAATATTGCAATGAGATAATACAATATGCGAATACATTAAATATTAATAAACCTTTCAGAATCTTGTACATGCAATTTTGGAGGCTACAATAGAAGATCGGCATTACTCAAATCCTCACTTTCGAGAATGCAACATTGTTGAAATCCTTAACGAGAAATTCAAAATACTGAAATTTCAACAAGCTATAAGAAAAAAATATTAGCTCAAGAAATATTTAGAATCCACTTCCCTTCCAATGACTAAAGAATTCTTCGTATCCAAAACCAACTCTCACTACACACCCTTTTAGGAGACGATTATTGAAATATAATGCAATTGGTAATGAGAGGGGAAAAAAGCATAAAAAATAAACCAGCTCTCAATACATATTTAAAGTAAAAGAACTTTACCAATTCCACGATAAGTTGATGAGAAAGCTTTTAAGTCAAATGGATTTCTTTCAAGTCCGATTGTTCCTTTAACATGAAAACAAATAAGATCAAAACATTAGACATAAACATAATATATGAGAGAATAAAAAACACAACTAAAAACAAATTTAATTCACTTACTTTTGCTTTTCTCTTAATACCATGACGAGCACGTAGCCAATCTTCAGCACAAAGCAGAACTTGGACTGTTTCTACACCCAACAAGGCACGATATGGATCAATAACTCTACCTCCTGCACTAAAAGCGGATTCAGAGGCGACAATAGTTATTGGGATCGCTAGTACATCGTAAGCCATCTTTGATAGAATTCTAAACTTCAAGTTGTTCTAAACATCAACTTATAAAAAACATATCACAATAAACATTTTGACTGCTAGAAGTTTTTCTATAGGCTCAACCAGTGGAAGTAAATGTTGTCAGTCATCCTATTCAGAGAGATGCAGTTCGGTTTGGTGGCTCAGTGCTTGCATCCACCCCTGAGTTTTTCACGGTATATGTTGTTACTTAAGTATGGTATCTCAAAGTTTAACATCTATTTACCTGAGATTTTGAATTGGTGTGTTCTGCTTCTCGTCAAACTTTCTGACTTGTTATACTTGTCAAAACAAATTTGAACTAAGATTTGTGCTTTTATTTTTAACCATATAAATGAATTCACCATGTTTGATGCAAGACAGTCTATTTTAGCTTATAAAGTAGTTGACCAACACATGGAAAAAGAACAAGAATCCACCAAAAGAGATCTCCATCAAATCCTTAATGAACATCTTTAGTTAAATTCAATAACCATCTAAAACAGAGTCACTCGACTAAGTTTTGCAAATCATTCACATAAACAAAATTCACATAATCAGACCTTTCATTCCCAAATTCAATAACCATCTAAAATAATATGATAGCTAAATAAAAACACAACAAATAATCTAAGAAAAATGGGTCAAGCAAAAGAACACTTACAATGCGGAGAAGAAGAAACAACGCCGAGCAGCGCCTGTCACTTTTCGAGTAGAACCGTAGCAATGTGTGTCCATTGTCGAGCAGTACCGAGCACCACCGAGCAACGCCGAACTGAATCGAGCACCGCCTGCCACAGGCCCCTTGTCATAGGCTCACAGCGTCGAGAAGAATTGAAGAAACAATAATTCTAGGGTTTTGTCAGTTTGTGGAGTTTTGGTTTCATTTGTTTTCTATTTCTCCAAGAAGAATCGTGTTTGATCTTAGAATAAAGGAAATCGTTAATACTTAATACAGTCAAAAATCTCTTGTTTAGCCTTTGTCATTTGACAAAAGTCATTTACCTATATTAATGACGTTTTTTTTTTTTACTAAAATAGTTAACTAATAAATTTTTGTTTTGGATAACTATTATTAACATTTAATATTTTGGATTAATTTACGGTTTAGTTTAGGATTTAGTTTAGTGGTTAGTTTAGGGGTTAGTTTAGGGGTTAGTCTATCTTAGTAATTGTGGACTAGGAGTCTAGGACCTTTATCGTTTATCTTTCTACATCGAATATCAGCGAGACAACGACTAGTCGACTATTAAGATATTTGTTTATATTATTTGTCTTTATTACATATTTAATGATTATATTTAATTAATTGCAATATACGTTAATAGAAAATAAATTCATAAGTCAGGGGTCATAAAATGTGGTCGAGATTAAAAATATCTTTCGGGTGAACCCACAACACTATAAACAGTAATTGGCTAATCAGAGGGAAAAAAAAGGAAATTAATAAATTAACTATTAGTATATTACGATTTAGTTTCCCAATACAATATTAACTATTACCTAAGAGGGTGTTTGACTAAGCTTATTTAAAAGATCTTATAAACTTCTATATCTTATAAGTTGTTTTTAGAACTTATAAGATGTTAGATCTTATTTTAAAAATATGTTGTTAAAATTAAAAGAGGTTGTGGAATAAGATCTTATTTTGAAAATAAGTTGGGGTTCCCTTATTTTTTTAAAAACAACTTATAAGCTCTAGACATCTAATTTTGGGAGCTTATAAGATATTTTTCTAAAAAATTACCAAACAAATTTAAACAAATTATAAGCTCTCAAACATCTTATAAGATGTTTTGAAAAGCTTATAACTTATAAGCTCACCAAACACCTTCTAAATCATTAAAAATTAGCAGTTCAAATTATAATCTAAATATATTAACTTTTCTTTTGGACAAGATCTTAAATGTTATAACTTAAAGTTTGATATCAAACTAGTTTGATTTATTTAGTCTTTAAATGTCTCCAGTTTATTATTATTTTATGCATCTTTTTTGTTATCATTAATTGTTGAACTATCTAATATAAATATACAATATATTTTTGCATTAAATGTTATTATTTAACATACTAAACGAATTGATCTCGAACATGTTCGCGAACTTTCGAACCGAATATCTGCAAGTTCGAGTTCGGCTCGTTTAAAAGTTCGAGCTCGAGTTCGAGGTTCGAATTCGGCTCGTTAAGCTTAACGAACGATCTCGAACGAGCTTTTTTTCGAACCGAGATCCGAATAGCTCGCGAGCGGCTTGGTTCATTTGCAGCCCTAGAGATAGCATTACAAACATTGGCCCCATGACCATATCCCCCACAAATCCCGCAAGACTCGCGGAGAGGGGGGACAGTGGATGCCCTATTGCGACCAACAATTGTCGGGCTTAGTCGATTGACCCAATTACTTGTCACATATAGCTCGAGCTACTTCATTCACTTGCCCGTTTGCCTACGGCACTCTTTTTGTTGTGAGTCATCGCTCATCATCTCTAGAATATCATAAATTTCGTGTGTTGTATACACCCATGTCACCCAGTATCATTGTCAACCATGTATTGATAATTATACGATAATCCATCATAGAAAAATTGGTTTAACAATTCCAATGGGTAGTGATGATGTGTGCATTTAATCTGTAAATCCTTAAAGCGATCCCAGGCCTCATGAAAAGGCTCGCCTTCCATCTGACTGAAAGTAGCTATCTTACCTCTCAGATCTGAAGTTTTATGATGAGAGTACACTACAAGATAAGTGGGATTAGGTAACACAATTGTTGTAACACTTTTAAATTTATTGCTTTTTGTATCACATTATTGTAACACTATTCAAATGATAATATTCCTAGACATTTATGTATCACTTTTGTAATACTTTGTTAATCGGTAACACTTTAGTGTAACACTTTTAAATAGATAACACTTCTAGGTAACACTTTTTTAGAAGTTATTATTTGTATCACAAATTAGTAACATTTTAATTAACCAATTTCTTGTAACACTTTTTTTTGAACCGATATGTAATACTTTTTTTAAGTCATTATTTGTAACACAAATTGTTTGTAGCATTTTAATTAATAAATTTGATTTATATAAAATAAAAAAGAACAATGTCATTTTGCATTTGTGTCAACCAACACAATACGTATAAATTGGTTTTTTGTTTTTCTTCAAAATAAGATCAATATGAGCTTTTCTTTTTCTTTGTATTATTTATTTGTGTTATAGTGGCCCTACCAGTTTTTTTTAGTATAAATAAAAACCACAAGTCCACCACTTTAATAGTATGATGGTTTAGTCGATGCTCCTCCAGGAGCATTCCACCCGGTTGCTATTCTCGAACAGTTATAGTAAATAAATTACCCATGACTAATAGATTAAATACGACAGAACTTTGAGCATTTAATTTAAAATTGATCATCTATAAATGATAGTTAATTTGATTATTTTTTTTTTTAAAGATAACTAATATATATTAAAAAAAATTATCCTCGGTTGATTATTTATTTAATAAACTATATATTAATTTATAATTGAATTTTCTTTTTCTGTTTTAATTATTAACTCAATTATAGTTAAAAAAGCTTAATACATCTCCTAACAGTTATAGTAAATAAAAAAAGCTTAATACATCTCCTAATAGGGTCATCGGTTTCCGAGTTTTTCACTGGATTTTACTCAATGGCGGAGGGAAGGGGGGCCAACCTGGGCCCACTACTTCATTTGTTGTATTAAAAAAATAACTAAAAGCATTTGTTGTATTAAAAAATAAATAAAAACAAAAATCAAAAGAGAGAAAAAAGATCCCCAAACCGATCACTCTAAGCTTTCCATAAAATCATTCACGGCAAAATATTCCCTTAATCGGAGAAGGGGCATTTGCCAACATACACCGATAGGGGTTCTTGGTACGATTTTTTCGATCATTTTGGTTTATAATCATATTTGTTTTTCAAGCCATCTAATGCTTCGTGGGTTCATGGTTTTTTTAATTGTCTTCGAAGTGGTTTTGTGAAACCGAGTTGATGTCAGAATTCATGGTCGACGTTGTGGGTTAATTTTGTGTCACCAATATTGGATGGTAGTCACATTGAAATTGCCAATTGACAAAATTTATGAGGTATGTTTAGATTTTAGCGTGGATTAATTTTGCAGTCACAATGGTAGTCACAATGAATCGCAAATTGACAAAATGTATGAGGTATGTTTAGGTTTTAGTATAGTCAATTGTGTTAACATTATGCTCAGAAACTACCCATTGTGTGCTTCTTTGTTCCCTTCTCATTAGTCTTGAAGAATCATATGTTACAAATTTTGCCCCATATTATGTTATAATTCAGTTTTGTCGTATCATTTTTGGTGATTATGAAATTGTGAAATTTCAGTTGATGTGATTCATAATTATATATTTGTCTGGGCTTGAAGTCATTTCTGAAACTTTTGGTGCTTGTCATTTTTGGGTAATTCTAAACTGAAATAGAAAGAGAAATGAACTCTTACTTCTTAGATTTTGAAAACATTTTTATGATTATCAATTCTTGGTGGTGGTGAGAGTGTGCTTTCAATTCGTGGTGGTACTGAGAATTGTCATGCTGAGCTTTTGGGAGCTTCTTTCTTGATCTTGTTCTACGAGCTCATATATGAATCGATTTATAATTACTACTAACTATGCCTTTTCACTTTGTAAATACCATTTGATTGCTTGAGTTTAGATTTTGCCTTCTTTGTTATCTATACCCAGTTTTAGCCCGTGGTTATTTGTATTTAATGTAAGTATTTTCTTATTCTATTCTTGGAAATGAAACCATATTTGTCTTTAAAGATTATGAATGGTCTAGTATTTCTTAATCCTAGTCATAATAAATTATAACTTGTTGTGTGGTCTAATTCTCATCCAGGTTGGATAATGGATAGTGAAGCAAGTCATTTTTTCAATTTCTTGCAATCAAGTAATGAGTACACTAGAGGAGTAGAGGACTATCTAGATTTTGCATTTTTCACTCGAGCCGAAGAAGATCAGATTAGTTGCCCATGTAAAGAGTGTTATCATCGCTTTTGGCATCGTTGAGATGAAGTGTATAACCACTTGATTGCCAATGGCATCGGTTCAGAAATTAAAAAATGGCATTTTAATAAGAAAGGTATATCCTCTATGTCAAATATAGAAAGGGATACTAGCAATTGCAAGTCGAACATGCATGATGACATGGAAAGCTTGTCATATGATACTCATAGGGATCTAGTAGGCAAGTTTCCAGGCTACTCTCCTGAAGAAATTCAAGAGAATGCGAATGTGGAGGCCAAGAAGTTCTTTAAGCTGGTTGAAGATGGCAAACAAGAGTTGTATCCAGGGTGTAAATCATTTTCGAAATTGTCATTCATCATTCGGTTATACCTTTTAAAATGTGTTCATGGGCTAAGTAATGTGGCATTTTCTAATCTTCTCGAAATTATTCAAGAATTGATTCCATAAGCAAAGTTGCCCAAGTCTTTTAATGAAGCCAAGAAGATGGTGAAGGAGTTAGGTCTTCATTATCAGAAGATTGATGCATGTCGTAATGATTGTATGCTCTTTTGGAAAGATCATGAAAGTGCCACATCATGCCATGTTTGTCATGCTCCAAGGTGGAAATAAGTTGAAAAAGAGTCAGGAAACGATGAGAACCACCGATCTAAACAAGCTCGTCAGATTCCAGCTAAAGCACTTTCCTTTAAAACCTAGGCTTCAAAGGTTGTATATGTGTTCTGAGACGGCTAATTATATGAGATGGCATGACGAGAAAATGCCAAAAGATGGGAACTTAAGACATCCAACAGATGGCAAAGCTTGGAAAGATTTTGATTCCTTATATCCACTCTTTGCTCAAGAATCTGGTAACGTGCGATTGGGACTTGCAAGTGATGGATTTAACCCATTTCGAACTATGAGCACCACACACATTACATGGCCAGTTGTTTTAGTTAACTACAATCTACCGCCATGGTTATTTATGAAGTCAGAGTATCTTATATTATCTTTAATTATCCCAGGGCCAGTTTCTCCTGGAAATGACATTGATGTTTACCTTCAACCTCTGATGGAAGAATTAAAATATTTGTGGGAGTGTGGTGTAGAGACGTATGATGTGTCAAAGCGCCAAACATTTCAGATGCATGTTGCTTTACAGTCAACAACAAGTGACTTCCCTGGCTATGCTATGTTGTCTAGTTGGAGCACGAAAGGGAAGTATGCATGTCCGTACTGTTACTACGAAACAGAACACTTGTATTTGAATAATAGTAAAAAATCATGCTATATGGGCCATCGTAGATTTTTGGATGCAGATCATCATTGGCGTAATGATAAAAAGTCTTTCAATGGAGAAATAGAGAAGAGCGACTCAGGACCTTAAACGGGCACTGAAATCCTATATTTGTTACAGGATTTCAAAAATAAATTTGGAAAGACACATTTGAAAACCAAAATTGAAAATTGCCCATGGAGAAAAAAGTCATGCTTTTCCAATTTGCCTTATTGGGAGCATATTGCATCTCGTCATCATTTGGATGCCATGCACATAGAGAAAAATATTAGTGATAGTGTGCTCGGGACTTTGTTAGAGACAGGGAAAAACAAAAGATCATTATATGGCTCGATTAGATCTAAAAGAAATGGGAATCAAAGCATCACTACATCCTCAGGAGTCTGTTAACAAGCATTGCTTGTTGCCTAAAACATGTTTTTCAATGACGAGGGAGGAGAAAATGTTGTTTTGTAAAGTTTTGAAGAAAGCAAAGCTACCACAAGGGTGTGCATCGAATATTGCTCGTTGTGTGCAAATGAAGGAATTGAAAATATCAGGTTACAAAAGTCATGATGCACACATTTTGATGCAGTATTTACTTCAAGTTGCAGTTAGGAAAACTCTACCTAAGCATGTGGCTCTTGCTTTGATAAGATTGGGTGCCTTCTTTAGAGGATTTGCAATAAAGTTATCAATCCACAAGATCTGGACTATCTGCAAGGTGAAATAGTTGAAATCATTTGTATATTTGAAAAGATATTTCCACCTTCATTTTTCGACATCATGATCCACTTGCCTATCCATTTAGTGAATGAAGTTAAGTTGAGTTGACCAGTAAGTGGTTGGTGGATGTACCCAATTGAGAGGTATCTTGGAAAACTGAAATCATATGTCCGAAATCGTAGTCGCCCAGAGGGTTCTATAGCTGAAGGATATTTGGCTGAAGAGTGTTTGGTATTTTGCTCAAGGTATTTGTACGATGGTTCCAAAAAACGATCGAGGAGTTGTCAAGGAAGTTATGAGGAAGTTGTTGTGAGTGATGACGAATCCCCTATTTTTCCAAAAATGGGTTATCCTCTTGGGAGAAGCAAGAAGAAAAAGAAAGGAAAGGCATTCTATTTAGATTCCTGGACGAAGAATAGAGCACATCGATATGTTTTGTTCAATTGTCAGGATGAACAAGTTCAGAAATATCAGCAGTGAGTGACTTTCTTATTTTATTTTCTAATGTCATTTTTTTATTGTAAACTGGATAAAAGTTATTTAGTTATTGATTATGTTAATTCTATCAATGTAGGGAACACGAAAGTATGATGAAAGCCAAGTCCAAAGATAAACACAGAAAAAGATGGAGGGAAGCTCAACAACATAGTCAAGAATTCATGGTTTGGCTTAGAGAAAAAGTTGAGTCGAGACCAAGTTCATGATCATATTAAGTGGTTGTCTTTGGGTCCTTGTAATGTTGCAAGGAGATATATAGGTTACTGTATTAATGGATATAAATTTTATACTAGAGAACGTGATGCAAAATGCAAATCACAAAATAGTGGAGTCACTGTGATTGCGTTAACTTCAAGTTTTGCAAGTACTAAAGATCATAATCTTTTCTTGACAAAGTTGCTTATTATGGGGCGATACAAGAGATCGTCGAGCTAGACTATTGGAGCTCTTTCAACATCATCTTATTCAGATGCGATTGGTTTCATGTAGAAAAGGATGACTACGGCCTTACTCGTGTTAATTTCAACAAGTTATGTTATGCAGACGATCCTTTTGTTTTGGCATCACAAGTACATCAAGTCTTTTACGTAGAAGATCCTATTGAAGAGGGTTGGCATTATGCAATAAAAAAGTTGCTGAAAGAATTTTATGATTTTGAGCAAACAGAGGAAACATATTTGGCTGAACCTAATGAATCTATTGAGGACAGAATAGAGGTTATGGTTGATGATAATGATGATATAAGGTGGTGTAGAGAAGGAATACCTCACACGGTTGTTGAGATGCAGCACAATACTTTAGTCAATGATAAATCCATTGAGAGCCATGAAAATGAATCAGATTTGGATGATACAAATTTGGATTGGATTAATGCTTAATATTCTAAGTATGTATTCCGGTACTCTGTCTTATAATTTTATAAATGTGCAGGTTTTGTTTTTGATGAAAAGGTGACCTAGGACTAATTTGGATTGAATTGATGCCTCTATTATAAATTACACATTAGTTGGTGATGACTGCTGCTAGTACTAGTTCCTCAGTAATTCACATTTTTGCTGCATTGAGCATTTGGTTATCAAGAGAGAAAAATTATATGTTCTACAAAGAAGGAAAAAACTGTTGCAATTAACTTTTGTCTATATACAACTTGAGTAGTTTTGGTAATCCCTAGTGCACTGTGTTTATATAATACATAAGAGTTTGATTCCCCTGATTCAAAAGTTAGGTTGCACTAACATATATGCTCTTTTTTTCTTTGCTTTAACATATTATGTTTTTGACACACTGAATTTTACAAATGATATTGGTGTAGTTGTTGTGGCTGATGTTTTGATGGGGAGCCCCAGGATTTTATTCTTATGTAAATGCAATTTTTTTTTTTTTGGAATAAAAACTATTGTAGCATTATGCTTGAGACTTAGTGATTTTAAGTTCTGTATGATAACCAGTGCATGTAGGTTATTTGGAAAGAACAAATAGGTTGGATAGCCTTGAAGCATTGAGTTAGAATAGGGATACCTCTCTGTTTGCATAGTTAAAGCTAGTCTAATCTATGATTTTTAATTTATAACCCCTCACAGGCAGGCACATTGTTTAGATAGAAATTTTATTCTTTAACTTGAAAATTTAATTTTAGTTTAAATTTTGCAATTTTTATAATTAGTTGAAATCAATATATTTTAAATTAATGCATAAATGCAGTCTTCTTGCTGGTGATGGGTTGGGAAGAAGTTCTTTTGGTTTAAGTATTTCATTATTACATTTAATTTCTTGTTTTGCAGAATCTCCTGGAAAAATACGGATCCCTTGTTTTAGTGGTAACAATCGTGTTTTTGTTTGCTGCAAAAGGAAGCAAGAAATGCTATTAAGTACATGAGCTAGCTTGATAATAAGTCGACATCTTTTTGTAGAAGAAACTGTTGCACCACATCTATCTTGTTACATGAAATTAGCCCGTGTAGCCTATGATAAGCAAATGTATACTAGTTTTGGGAACAATGTGATACTATCATTACATTTTTCTTGTTTTTGTTTTCTGCTCTATTGGTCTCCAAAGTGATTGTTAGTACTCTATTGTTCCGTGAGTCAGGGCTACAAATTTGGAGCTAAGACAAGTTATGATGGTGATGGAAGTTGGATAAGGAGTTAAGGACCACAATGTGTAGCTTGCTTTACTATTTGACTTTTTAAGTCACTAAAACAATCCAATTGTTCTGTGATAATGGTTGGCGGCAAAATGAAGATAAGCTCGGCGGACCTATATGCAAATATTATTTCATGGAGAAAAATAGAATGGTGTTAAAGTAAAATTGTATTCTCCTCTCCTTGTGATTCTTTCAAGATGTCCGATTTTTGTACTTATTTTGGATCTATATTATAAAGTTGAGTTTTAGTCCCTTTTTAGAAGTTAAATTAAATTTTTAGAACAACTTTGAAAACAAAAGGCCATTTGGTATTTTTTTTAATTTTCAGGCGCCTATAAAACAACTTAATAAAATATATATACATAGGGATAATTTCAATTTTAGTACCGAACTATGCCCTATTTTCACTTTTAGTACCCTACTTTCAAGGCCATATTAAATTTGGTACCGTGTATATTTAATCACTTTCACCATATTCCATCGAACATATGTCAATTTTGCTAACCCATGTTTAACTTTTTAATCACTTTATGTTCATATGAAGAGATTAAAAATTAAAACATGAGGTACCAAAATTCACGATCTTTGATGAAATGTGGCGAAAGTGAATAAACAATAAAATACGGGTACCAAAATTGATATTGCCAGAAAGTGGTGTACCGTAGTGAAAACACACAGTATAGATACTAAAATTAAAATTATCTCTATATACATATATAAAGGCTTACGGAAAACTGGGAATTCTCAAAATCGGAGGCTCTAGGTCGTCGTTCTCAGTGATTGCCCTCAGGGCTGGCCTTGGGCAGTGGCAAAGAAAATTAAAAATCGAACCCAACAAATTGAAAAAAGTTTGATTTCGACTGAATTGAACCAAGTAATTCAGTTCGATTCTCGGTTTAGCAATTTGGCCAACCAAATTTTACAGTTATCCACAGAATACCGACATAATAAAAAAATATTGTTTTCTAAATTATACCGATATATTACCGACAAATCACCTACATTTTTTAAATTACCAACATAAATACTCTAGGTATTTACCAACAATTTTAAAATACCAAAACAATTAACTTTCCAATTATAAATTCTCAACGCTCTTATTTTAAATATTTATAAAATAATTATTAAATATAGTATTATTCTACATGTATTATATGGATACTATAATGCGTGTACTAAACATTTTGCTTTCAAAAGTACGGATTAATACACATCGTTTGCAAAATGTTCATGATAAATAGAACTATTTTCAATTATTCGTATGTACAGACTCTATATAAGTATAATACACATTTTAACTAACATCTTTGTAATTAAAGTATAACACATATATCAACCTTATATATTAAATGAAAAAACAAATATCACGCATATCATCACCTCATTATTCTGATACATGTGTCAATTTCTCATTCTCCCAATTCTATGTGGCGGCTTCATATTTATCCATGTGACAACCCTATATTATATATATGTATTTTTTTTTCTTCATATTTCTCAGATATAATCTAAAAGATAACAAATAATCAGAAAATGAAGGATTGTATCTATGCAATGTATTTTATCATAAATCAAAGATTCTATCTATACAGTTTATCAGTGTTATAAAAAGCGCTAGGCACTAGTCGGGCGGTAGACTGGGGCTAGTGCTTGAGCGAGGACTAATTCGGGTTAGGCGGGATTTGAACGGGGTTAGGCGGAATCTGGACGAGTTAGGCCGAGTTAGGTGGGGCCTAATCGGAAGAGTAACGTAGGCGGACAAAAAGGCTGCCTCAAGCGTGAAATTTTAACTAATTGGGGCTAGACAAAGATTTTTAGAAAAATGCAGTTTATTATAATCTAAAATATAAATAATAATCCAAAAAACAAAATTGTATAATACACGGGTGTTTTCTAGTTCTGATATAATACAAAAAATTAAGGACAATTATTTTTGAGTTGTATAAAAAAATCCCCCACTAAATATAGGTTATTGAATAATGAATACGGCACTATGAGATTTTTTGGATGAGATTTTGATTTCCAATTGAGTGAAATATCAGATAAACATTTTAACTCCCACATATTAGCTAAAATGGTTCCCTCCATCTTAAATATTTTGCGCGGTTACTTATTTTTGGGCGAAATTTCATTTCTCAGTTCTCACGCAGTAACCACCGTCTAGGTTTACAAACCCAATAAAATTCATTCACACATCAAAAAAAAAAAAAAAAAAAAAAAAAGATACGAGCAGGTTTTCGAGACCCATCACAACAGAAAAGGGAGAAAGCGATCGATACAATTAACCTGGGTATTTTCGATACTAGCAGATTTCCGTGAGTGCTTGAATGATTTGTATCCATGTTGAGTTTGTTTGCTTAATCGTTACTACCAATCTCTGATTTCCATCCATGTTGATTTTTTCATATATAATTGATGTCAATTCCTTTCTAAATAATATAGTTCAAGCTCTGTCCAGTCCAACATGATCTTTGAGCTTTTTTACTATATATTTTCTAGTATTCTATTGATTCTGAAGATGCCCAGATGCAATTCTTGGTAAATTTTCTATCTCCTTGGCATGGGTTGTGGGTCTCTCTGTTTATGGAAGATATTCTTGTCTGGCGCAATGGATGTATTTGCCCCTGTAAGTGCTTGAGAAGTATAGATGTGTTGCAGATTTGGTATGTTATGTCCCAATTGGCTCACTTGAAATGCATAATTTTCTAAAAATACATTGGGGAAAAGGAGGAAATAGATGCAAATTCATCGTATGAAGAACATATGAAAATTAAGTAGGTATTCATGAATCATGAAATTGTTTGACTCTGTTGCCCTTGAATTATGAAATCGGAATGTTAGGCCAGTTTAGAGTAAATGTGTTTGTGCTCATTAAGGATCAAACATGATGCATAAATATTTCAACCTGGGATATCAATATCTTATATGTAGAATTACATGCATATAATAAATGATTAATATTAATTGTTATTTTACATTTTTACGAACTCTGTTTTATTCAAGAATGAACATAAAGTAGGTTATCAATTTCATATGAAAAATTACTTATGAGAGCCTTGGTATTGTACCATATTCTTGCTAACATTTCTCATTATATCCTTTTCCCAAGTAGGTGATGGTAGAATTGTGACAATCATTTCTAAGCAGTGATTTCTAATGACTGGGGTTTAAAGGAAGAGAAAAGCCATGCCCTGTAAATTTAGCACCCTTTTAAGTGACATTACTTTGACTTCTCTAGCACCCTTTACGTGAATTTTACATAATTCTGTACTTTTTATTGCTCAAGTAATTTTTTGTTGCTACTTGAATTTTTTGGTAGATGAAGATGTCCGAGTATGAAAATCTGAGAATGAGGACAATATAAGAAAATAAGAGGAAGATGGAGGAATTGAGGCTTAAACCCCTTGCTTATGAAGCAATGAGTTTGATGAACAATAGAAACACAATGAAGTCTAAGCATGTCTTTGAAAATGATGATGAGTACACACCCGAAGATGATCATCTAGAAGCAATCAAGCCAAGAGGATAACGTTGAGAGGGTGCAAACAATACAAAGTTTGAGATCTTGCTCAAAGAGGGTGATCCTATAAATTTTTATCAATTAGTTTATTGCTATGTAGTTAAAACATGTAATCCTTATACTATATTTCAGGTAATTGCTATTGGAGGCGAAAATCTTATAAAGAGTGTAGAGAAACCACGATTCTCTAACACCTCAATGGCGAGTTTAGTAAAGACGCGCTCTCAAACCCAGAAAAGACTTTTGCAACAGAGTAAAGACAAAATACAACAGAATGTGAATTCATCACAAACTAAGCAACAAGGAGGTTCTAGCACCACTTGCCCAAGAAGTGCATTTCAAACAGAATGAAAGAGTGTCTTCACAAGCCATATCACATCACAACTTAGGTGCGACCAATGATTGTTTTTGCCAAAATAAAGTCAACAGCAATGAGAACAACACTCATGTGGAGAACAACACTCATACGAAGAAGGGCGAGTAAGACAATGGTCGCACGGAACACTTGTTGTTTTTCTTAGGATGAGGGGAAAATCATATGAAAATGAATGATTATCAAAACAAATCAATGATTTTGACAAGCGTGGAGAATTCACGAAAGCGACAAGCAAACTGCTCGGGAGTGCGATTATTTGAAGATGATAGTGGGCTGTAGGTTTGATTTAGAGAATGGAGATGAGGGGTCTCAAAACGTAAATGACTATGTTTATGAAAAGGAACAAGATGCTGATGTTATTGCCCGGAAAAATAATGAAGTAATTCCCATGCAAGAACAACAGACTGATCAACTCGGTAAAGTTCAAAATGCATCAACTCACTTTTTTTATGCTAATTTTGTTAATTGTTTTTTTTTTGGGGGATGTCTTAAAATTATGGAATTCATGTACATAAATGTCAGTATAGAACTATGCTTTTAACTTTTTCATATTGAAATTTGTGTAGTGTCACGGAAAAAAAAGCGAACAAGAGGACCAAATACGTGTAAAGATGTTCATGGATGGACACTAAATGATCGCAAGCTCATAATTTTGAATGAGATGGGTCACCGATAGGTCCGATGGCGCAACTTTAGCCAAATTTAGTCGTTTTTAGGGTCATTATCTCGTGATTCTAGAGCTTGCACCACTTAACAATATTGATTGGCGTCATGTTCCACACAAAGATGATATTTGGGATTATGTGAAGGTACATGTCTTTGAAAATTTAGCACAATAGCTAAATCTTTCTTGTTGCTTATTACTTATTATATTGTTTCATTGTGATATATAGTATACTCCAATCCATTTTTAAACATAATATTATATACATGCTTTATCTCAAGATTAATATAGTTCATCCGCATTTTTAGAAAAAATTCTTGATCTCGGAGGAAGGCAAGGATCTGCGTTCTGTCATCAATTGGAGCTCTTTGGCGTAGTTATAAAACTAGAATAAAGAATAAACATTACACTAAGTACGATAATGATGAGGATAGATGGCGAGAATCGACCAGGCTCTATTCCAAATTCACATTTTGCGGACTTGTTGGAATCTTTGGAACCTGGATGAGGTTCAAGTACTTTTCATGGTGTATTGTTTTATTATTTAATGCATGTAGTTATTCTTAATTTCATTTTCAAAGAAAAAAATGTAATTCGGAAATGAATCGATGAAGAAGGATAACGAGACTTTAATAATTGAAGCATATCTCAAGTTGAAATGATAGAGCGTGAGTTGAAAACCATGTGCATTCCTCGTCTAGGTTTGTGCCAAAGACATCCACCAAGATATCGAGGTTGAGGTAAATAATGTGCCGATGATTCCCGGTATGGGTTTGTCCTAATGTGGCACTATTTACCACCATCCGCCCGATACTTCACAAGATCATGAACTCGGGCCTCTGTTTTTTTTTTTTTTTTTTGCACAAATTGCTATTTATCATGCAATTGAGAAATGTTCACCGTACATGATTGTAAATAACAATTAGATGCCGTTGTTCAATCTTTATCTATTGTTGTTGTCTTCCATCTCTGCACAAATTGAGTGTTTTGACAAATAGAAAGATTTAAACTTGAAGAGTAAACAAATCAATAAAGTTCAGTCCTTTTCCACAAAAAAAAAAGTTGAAATGTAAAAGGTTATGTGATGAAAGCTGTCTCATTTGGCAAGGTAGAGGAATATGGTAAAAGTCTTTGTGATAGAGTTACCATGTTGATGTTTATTTACTTTCACCTTTTCTGTAGAACTTTAAGAAATGGAGAAATCTAAGAACTATTTGTTTGGTTTCCAGTAAATGGTGATTGTTTCAGGATTTTTTTTTTTACCTAGCACTTGATTCTAATATGATATTGAGAATTTTTATGTTTTTTAACTGCAGGAAGTAAGTCAAAAGAACAAAGAACACAGTGAAGGACAAAGAGATAGGCACACTATGGGTCCTATTTCATTTGCAAGAAAGCGTCATGAGCTGGTAAATAATTACATATGTTTTTTTATATTATTGTGTAGGCACCATTTCAAACTAATATATTTGTTTATTTTAATTATTCATTTTTTGACATTATGTCATAGGAACAATCTGATAATAAACCACCATCTACAGCAGTCATGTACAAGGAAACTCGCAAAAGGAAAGAATGGAGAAAATACAAGACAACTTATGTAAGTTGTATTTTATTTCATCTTTTTTACGCTAAAGGGAATTGGTTCTCAAGGTCTGATTTCTTTTCTCATTGCAAATATGAGCCGGGTTGTGAAAGTTTGGAACAATCCACAAATATGTGTGCTTAAATGTTTTATTGATATAAACATTTTTCTTAATCTATTTTAATATGATACAAAATCAGATGGAAAATGGGTCCGAGTCGAGAAAGAGTAGACTTTTAGGTAGGTGTACCAACAAAGGAAAGCAATCTTCCAAGTCTGCCATGCTTATTCCAGATGAAGTTTTGCGGCCATATGAAGCCCAAATTGTGAAAAAGACATTAGGAGAAGTTATGAAATTTTTTAAAAATCAAATTCCTTCTGAAACGCTTGCCACTATAGCTTCATCACTCAATGGGCAGTCTTTTGGAGGCATTGATGGTGCAGAACAATGCCAGGTAATAATGAAATGTTGTGGTAGCTAGAACGCTTATTATAATTAAAACAAATAATTTCTATTTTTAGTTGTTTTGGCATAATAGTATTCTAGGCGATTGCCTTTGTCATTGAAATTACTTGAATAAAAGTGGTGGTGTTATTGTTATAGCTAGGTTGTCTTATGGTGGTGTTATTAAATATTTTTCAGAATGACGTAGATGAGGATGATGGAGCAAATGATGATGGTGGAGTCCTTGAAGGAAATGAAGGAAATGAAGATATAATTCAGAATGAAGAGGAGAATCATGAAGACTATTAGATTATGAATTCTTCAACAAATTTTGTTCATAGATTTACACTTTCTGTTAAATTTTTATTGTATAAGAGATTTTATTTAGTTTATTTGTTGCATTGACATAGTTCTGGATTTCTTAAATTAAACTTATTGATGAGTATTTAGTTTGTAAATTTTAACTTATTGCTTTTAATTAATGCTATTCTATGGAGTTATATATATACAAAGTTTACACGCACACACATAGTCAATTAAAAAGTTCTATATGGGATTATTTAAGTGCTACATAATTATTTTTAATGTGCTACAATGCATGGTTTAAAGTGATACAATTATTGTATGGAATGTTACTATAAACCCGAAAGTGCTACCAAAATATATTGTGTCAGACAAAAAAAGTGTTACATAATCCTCGAAAAGCGATACATATGAAGATTTAATGTGATATGTAAGTATTTAAAAAGTGCTACAATAAATTTTTCAGAGTGATACAATTACTGGATAAAATGTTACCATACAATCAAAAGTGCTACAAAAAAAGTGTTACATTTTGACAAAAAAGTGCTACATTAGATGTATTAAGTAACATTTTAAAAGTGTTACTTCAAAGTGTTACAATAGAAGATTTAATATAACGCTTAGAAAATGTGTTACTAAAAACTACCAAAAGTGATACCTTAGACTAAAGGTATCACGGGCAAGTACAGCGCTGACAAAGTGTTACCTATTGTCTATAGTAACATTTTATGCTATTAGATAACACTTTTTAGGCGTTACCTAATGTAACTTATGTTGTAGTGGTAGTACCTGCCCATGAACTTATTGTACACCGCCTCCCAATCAGTAAGAGAGTTAGTGGGAAGAGACATAATCCAAGTTTTCTCCCGGTCCTTCAGAGTGTACGAAAAACAATGCATCCTAAGCTGATCCTCATCCAAACCTTGTAGAGGAAAAGTTTGAATGACTGAATAGAATTCCCGAATGAAATTAAGAGGATCTTCATTGGGCATCCCATAGAAATGATGGAAACTGATTAAAGTGTATTGTTTTGAGCTCGTAGTTCCGTACTGCTTGTCCCAATGTGATGCAAGAGGTTGCAGTCCTAATGAAAGGGTGCGCGAACTCACGCATCGGAGGCTGGTGTGCCTCCACGTTGTTTCCGTTTTGATTATCACCCATCTCTGATTCGTCTGTTTGTTCTTCTTTAGGAACGTGATTGCGAGAATCCTCGTTGTTATCCGTAGAATCATCCACTTCTTTCCTTGTTCATCTCGCAACTCAATCGATATCGTCTACGAAAGGCACAAGGTCCCAATTGAGATTTCTACGTCTTTGCATAAACAACACAGAAAAACAGATCAAACGCACCGAGTGTAAAAAAGTAAAAATCAAAAAAGCGAACGTGTTCTAAACTAAAAATAAACAAAAAGAATCCTAATATAAAAATACGAAAAATAGACACAATAATTATTACACCTAAAGCCTTCCCCGACAACGGCGCCAAAATTTTGTTTGACCGCTAAACACCTAAAATAAATCTAGCAATCCTCGCAAGAGAACGAGGTCAATTGTAGGGTAGCAAGTTAACCACATGTTGTCTCTCAAGGAAGACTTAGCGGCAAATAATTATTATACAACATAATAAACAAAAAGTAAATCCTAAACACTCTAACCAGATTTGTTTGATTTAAATAAACTAAAGAAAAACAAGTAAAAATATAAATTAAAATTGAACATAATTAAACTTTGAGAAAAATATATAGATGAAAGACTAGGATTTGATTCATCTCATCAAACTTACAAGAAGAATATCAACTAGCGATTATGCGGTTAACAAACATAACAAACATGTAAAAAAAACTAGGCCTAGATCGATAACTCACGTATTCATAGATTAGGGTTATCCCAACATAATTTGCTATTTTCATTAAGCACGGGGTTAGATAATACATCTCGATTCATATCTAACCCCTGAATAAATTTTGTCCAGGAATAATATTTTCTCTCGATCTCAATTATTCCCTTAAAACAATCAAGAATTGGCCAAACAATTAATAAACAAGTAAAATAATTTATTCAGGAAAGCAAATCAATTAGTCAATACTCATGCTCGTTTGTTTGAATCAAATCATCTTAATTCTAGAACAAAGAAATTAGTTCATACTTGGGGATGGGGTCATAATCTCAATTGAAGGAAAGAAAACAATCATAAATATTATCATGCAACAATAACAATCACCCAATAATTGAAATCAGACAAAATAGATGAAGAAATATTGCTCTTAGATTAAGCAGCAAAATAACTTCAATGGGAAGAACCTAAGCAATCTCAATGATGAAAAGCAAGAGAAAAGAGAGAAAACTAGAGTCTAAAAGTGTTAAGAAGTAATGTGTGTCGAAAATAAGGGCTCCCTAAGTCCTATTTATAAGTCTAGAGTCCTAAACAAGGTGGAAAAGCCAAAAATTGGAAGAAAATCGCGAATTTCGTGTTCAGGAAGTCAGTGTGTGACCGTGCGCCCTCGCACGGCCTGCTGATGTTCAACTGCTGTCTGCAGCGCGCGACCACGCAACCTCTTAACTTCAGAATTTTATCTTGATGTCTTTTATGAATTGTGGCTCTATCTCTTAGCTTCCATAGCCACTTAAATCAGCTCAATATCAATTTTCTAGAGAGAGTTATTGCCAAATTACCAAGACGTGTCATTTCCGAGATTTTGACATATTATTTTGAATTGTACATGATTTTAACCCATCTAAACGTCTTTATTTGCATTTAGTAGCAACATAGACATTGTAGAACTTTGTCTTAGTTTTCCAATGGTGTATGCATCATGTCAATTGGGCTTTGCATGCGAACGTTACGTCCAAAATACGATGACTGTCGCAGTTGCGTGAAATGACTTTTTAATATTTTTTGCTCCAAAACTTGTTTTTTTCCACCAAAACCTAAAACATCAATAAAATAACACAACATAACACTAAAATATGCAAATGCAAATAAAACACGCCAAAAATATGTATAAATCATTACACAAAATACACACAAAAACATGCAAAACAGTCATATTGTTCAAGAATTGTTCTACATCGTTTGAATGAAATGAGGGTTCAAATGGAGAAAGATGTTATGTTGTTCAGAGCTATGAAGGAGAAAGAGAACAAAAGAATGTTTTGAATTTCAATGTAGAACTGATATTTTAAGTGTGTAAAGATACTTTTTGGATGTTATGAGTAGTGATGGTTTATAGGGTAATGGGATTTGTATAGTTAGTTTGTAGTTTCTTGGATGTTTTTGAAGTTTTATGCTTGTTGGGGTACAATTCTGAATGGGAAAACATGCTTTATGTTTTCGTGCTTAGAGTATCACTTTTGTGCTTAAAGTATGACTTTTTACTAAGAAAGTATGTTTTTTTCTGTAATGGGTATTAGTATTTGTATGGAAATGATACTTGCATAGTTTTTGTTATATGTATTGAAAAGTATCACTTTTTGATTTAAAAGTATCAGTTTATGTGCATAAAGTATCAATATTTTCCAAAAAAGTATAACTCAAACAGAAACTCCCAGTCCAAATTTGAATTAAAAATCTCATACCCCCAAAAAATGGTTATATTTTGTCACAATTAAAATTGTATCTTTCTTGCTTTACTAAGTGTAATTTCATCATTCCAACTATCGATATGTTGCCAATAATCGAATGCTTGCATCGCACGATTGATATGTTTGATTACTTTGAGCTCATTACAAATAAACCTCATGTATGATTGATTCAGTCATATTTTTCCTTTCACAGCAAAAAATATGTTTAAAGTATCACTTTTAAATTATCGATTTTTACTAACAAAGTATCACATTTTACTAAAAAAATATATGTTTAAATTTTCACTGTTTTACTTACCATTATTACTTTATGTGCATAAAATATCACTTTTAACCAACAAAGTATCAGTTTTTGTGCATAAAGTATTACATTTCTTACTAACAAAGCATCAAATAAATATGGCCAAAGTATTAATTTAAAAAACTACAAATCAATAATATCAGTTTGATACAAAAGTATTCAGTCGATTACTAAAACAATATAGGATTAGGAGTTTTTGGACCAAACTCCTTTGATGGATTTGTGTCTGACGTTTCACCTCTTCTCTTCTTCTTGTTTTTTTGGAAATGCCCTTTTATCCTTTGTTTCCTTCCCTTTGTAACTGATCGTGCTGGATCCAAAATGCTTATAGAAGAACTTGAAACATCATTGCGCTCTGTTGAATTTGGTATATCTATCAACGCATCAACAACCATAAAATTCCTGTTGCAGCCATCTTCTAATATGGTTCTTGCATCCTCATTGTATTGGCATTTCAGAACAAGATTATAATATTTGCGTGTCATTTCATGTCTCCAAGGAACACAATCATTAGGCTTATTTGAACTTTCAATCTTGAACTGAACTTTTCCCACAATTCAGTTTTTGCAAACTTCGTCCATCTTTTGGCGATGTAATGACCCAAAATTTTGGATATAGAATGCATATGTAGCACTTTTTTGTGAGAACAAAGTAAACCACACTATTCGTAATTTTTACAAGAACAATTAATGAGGTATGTAAACAATCATACACCACACGATGACAACAATTATCATCATTTGATAAAATGTCATAAACCATTAAGTTACATTCAACCTCAACGATGTGGTGTAGTTGGTAGATATACTTTTAATGAACTCAGCCTCAAAATCCTAAAAATTGTTAGTGTATATACCTCTGCAGCATGCTTCAACAGTCATGTCAATGGTAGCACAGATTTTGGAATTGATCTTGAGCATTGGAATTCATTTTCTTTTTTAGTGTGTCTCCAATGCTTTATTGCCCCTTGGAAAATGTAATAAAGTTCAGTTAAAGTCGTCATTTTCTTGGCGTTGAATCCTATTGTGTTGTTCGTACTCTCACTCCTTTGTGAAGATAATATTCCCACAGAAAAGAAATATTTGCTTAGTGCAGTTCACCATTTCTGCTTCAAATCATGCATACATTTAAACCAAGAGTCATCTTGCAAATCATACTGCAATATCATAGATTTCAAAGCCAACTTTCAAAGTCATTTTCATCAATGCAACTATCAAACATTTGTTGAACGTTTCCTTAAAAGAATTATTGTGTTTCAGCCGTCCAAACCGACTTATAGTATTCTGGTGAAGGTTCCATAAGCATAGTTTATGCCTTGTTTCAGGGAAAACCTACATAAAAGTAAGGGGAAAACAATTAGAATTTAAAAACAAACTATTTGTTTTCTAAGGAAAAGTATCTGTTTTATGAAGTAAAGTATTGTTTTTGTTACTAAATGCATCTATTTTCTGCTCCTTTTCAATAGCATTACCACTCGCTTGGTCTTGATCAGTGAACAAAGTTATAGGATATTTCCCACCCATTGACTTCATAAAAACTTGGAAAAGCCATTCAAATGAGTCAGCCTTTTCATCGGATAAGAAAGCACAACCGGACATCACATTTTTCCAATGATTATGAACCTAACAAAAGGAGCACAATCAAGTTATGCTTATTCATGTAATATGTTGTGTCAAATACCATAACATCACCATATATCTTGTAGCCTTCCTTCATCATGGAATCCCTCCAAAATACACTACTTAATCTTCCCATATCATCCAACTTCACTCTAAAAAAGAAGTCTTCTTCTTCTGTATCTTGTTGATATAAGATGTCAATCAAAGTTTGTGCATCGCCGCCTTCTATTGCTTCCATTTCAATGATTAATAAAATTCAGATGATCTTTCAAAGTATGGCCAATGGATTCTTCTCCTCCTACATCATGAACCATATATATGTAAGACTGAGTAGCTCTCATTCCCCAAAATATCATATCTTCAATAGCTTTGCCGTTTTCACTCGTAATGACTCTTTCTGAACGATGTAGACGACTTCATTCCTTTCTAGTTAGTGGATGATTGTAGTCTTTAACATGTTGAAGAACTTTATAAAGTCCGTCCCCATTTAATTTTATCCGTAATGAAGCTTTTGTATCCTATGCGCATAACCTTAGTCTTTTTTGTTGTGCTAGTGGTGTCCTTAAATCCAGAAGCAGAACATACAAAATATTTATCAATGACAACACCCACTTCATCTGAAATGCAAATAAAACATATGTAACTGATACTTTTTACAGGAAAAGTAATACTTCTATTGATAAAAGTGGTACTTCTTATGTGCAAAGCAATACTCTTGCTGAAAAAATAAAAAAAAACTGGTGGAAGAAAAGTTATGATACTTTTACGGATAAAAGTGATACTTTTTATGGAAATATGATACTTTTTATGTACAAAGTGATATTTTTATGTGGTAAGTAATACCTGTAGATTTTCTAGTAGTTGATTTCCGTACACTGAACCCAACAGCACGAGCATGATAACAATACAACTTATGCATTTCTTTGATTGTTCCTCGTGTTAAATGGAAAAGAGAACCACTTAAATCAATTCCACCACTACTGTTTTCTGCATAATTTTTTATAAAATTATTTTTGTACTTAAAATTCAAAATAACAAACAATAGGTAACCATACCTTTATCTACAGTGGAAATATATAAGTTGCATATTTGAAATTAATAATTTCATCAGTTTCATCACTAGAATCAATAACAATTGTTCCACCTAATATGTGATACCTTATGTCAGAAATATGATACTTTTCATACAAAAAGCAATTTTTTTTTCAGTAAGTAATACTTTTAAAACTTAAGTGTCAAATATGCTACACATTACCTTCTTTTGATTTATCAGCTTATGGTACAGTACTGGTAGTTAAAATAAGAAGTTCATCTTAAAAAACCAAAGAGATACACATTGATGAGTGTAAAATATACGTGCATTTGAGGGCTTAAAATGATATATATTTGATGCATTTGCACGCATATTCAGTGTGTTTTACTTGGTTTCCCTTGTTGGGCGTGACATTACGTACTATTGTGAATTTTGCAGAAAATGGAGCTAAATTGGACAAAAGATGATAGCATGTTTCAAATAATATGTAAAAAGACAAGGTACGAGCAAAGATATAAAGGAGAGAAGCATGGACGATCGAACAAAATGGAATTTCCTTCAAAAATGTCCAAATGCGCCAACAGTTTCTGACACTGGCAGGATTTAGTATTTTGGCCATAACTTTTTCTACCAAATTGCTATTAAGGTGATTCAAGTGCCTATGGAAAGCGAAGAGAAAGGGCTACAACTTACATGAAGACCCTAGGAGCTAATTCGGACAATAACATGGTCAAAAATACGTCACACGATCGGACCGTGTGGTATCACACGGCCGTATGGAGTGCCGGTGTGAAAATCACACAACCGTGTGAAAAAGGGATGAAAACAGGGGACGGAACCAATGCCGCACAACCCGACCATGTGAGACCACACAAGCGTGTGGAAAAGGGCTAAAATCCACACAAGCGTGTGGTTCCACACGGCCTGGCCATGTGGGACTCTGCCAGACGCGTTTTTTAGAGTTTTTCTTCCATTCAAACTCTACAAGTGACCTCTCCAATCATCTATATAAGAGGACCAAGGCTTGCACGAAAAATGATCCATCAACACAACTTCATACAGCAAAAACACATCAAATAACACAGGAACCAAAGAATCGAAGAGCTTCTGGAAGCAAAAGGCTAGGTCGCGAAGAACACCACAAGGCTTTCGCATCTAGGGAGCCCAAGAGCTTTGAGGGCTTGGAAGGGGAATCCATCCTGACAAGAAGGGGTTTTCTTTCTATGTCTAAGAACTCTTGTCTGTGCTTATATGATGTCATAATATTGATTCGAATTTGTCTTATAATTTGTAATTAATGTTTGACATATTTTTCGGATCTTAGGGACATAATCGAAACTGTGGATTTGTATTAAATATAATTACTTGTTTTCTAAATTGCTTCATGCGTTCTAGTTTATGAATTCGATTGCTTATTTATAATTGCTTTTTATCTGATCAATAATTTGCATGTCATAGTTCTAGTCCATAATCCGGGAGGAGTTCTAGTAAGACGAAAATTGAATTCAGACATGAAACATTTATGACAGGCGTGTTTGTGGGGAGTAATTCAATTCACAAATCTTTTTGGAGTTATTAATGATTGTAACGATCCGGGAGGACTACAATTGTTCTTAATCAACTGTTTACGCACCACCCAGGACGGGAAGTAAATGATATTAGGAATTTGAACCCATAGAATTGCATGAATTGGTTTTTAAAACTTTATTCGCATTTAATATTGAAGAATCATGTTGAGATTATGTGCCTAAGGTTGCTCCTAAAGATGTTGAAAATACTTGTGGGGTTCATAAATTTATTTTATTTATTTTTCTTAATTTTCGATTTTTAGTTAGTTTAATTACTTGATATTCGGTCGCTTCAATAAAATTGGAATACGATGTTATTATAGCCTAAGTGTTTCGAGATTTAATCCCTGAGGAATACGACCTTGCTTGACATTATCCTATAAACTACATTGTACACTTGCAGTTGTATGAACCAAAATATTTTTGGCGAACAAGTTTTTGGTGCCTTTGCCGGGGATTGATTAGATTCTACTTAGATATATTAATAAGTAGTCTAATCTTAATTGAAGCCCAAATCGTTTGTTGAGTACGAGACTGGAATCTTTGGATATTCAAGAAGCCCAAATCGCAACTGCAGTGGGAGGCCAACATCAAAAGGGCAAATTTCCAGGCAATAATTAATCCGAGAAAATAGAGCAGCGCCATTCGTCTGATGGATGGTACAGAATATGAGGGCTCAATGATTTCAATCGACACGGTTCAACGAAAGCGATGCTAGAAATCTGAGTCTGGTTGAAGACGAAAAACTTAGCTCTTTGGGGAAGACAACCCTAGAAACGTCGCGACACGGTCCAAAAATACATCACACGGCCATGTGACCCAAGTCACACGAGCCGTGTGACTCAGCGAACCAGGATTCATCACACGGTCAGGCTGTGTGACATCACACGACCATGTGGAGCTGGACAGAGGAAACACAAACACGCTCGGGGCCATACGGGCGGCCGTGCGAGCCATACGGTCGTGTGGACGATAACAAGACGATAGTAATCCAAGTAAGTACATTTTTACGCATTCCTCTTTCTTTTGATAATTTTCTCATATGTTCGTGGAATGAAGCATATTTTAAGTTTGGGGTTGTCAAGAATGCGTAAATTAAGATCTTTGTGCATATTTTGCATTGCATCTAGGATTGCATGTAGAGCATAAAATTTGCATTAATTTTTTTAAATTTTTGATTTTTTACTTTTGTTTTAGCACGTTTACCACTTTAGCACGTTTAATTGCTTTTGTGTGTGGTTTTTTTGATTCGTATGCTTGACTCCTATGATTTTACTATGAATATTTTAAGGGCAGGATAACATGCTTGGGGAATAATGTAATAAATTCTTAGGAGGAAAGTTATTTATTTGCTTGGCATGTGTTAAGAAAATTGGGTATTTGAGCATATTGCGAAAAATAAGTCTGTGAGCTTTTGTGCCTTAAACTGATTTATATTATGCAGACTTATTTCTTTCTTGAGTGTGTCATTCATGATTGATAGAACTTTAGAACTTGCTCTGGTATCTTCATTGAAGCCATGTGTGTGTGTAAGTTTTGAAAATGATCCAAGGCCATCTTTGTTTAGCCTACTTAGCCTAAAAAGCCTACCTATGAACTCATGATTCCCTAGTTAGTCAACTTTGAGCCAAAACTATTATTTTGAGCCACATTGATCTTTAAAATTTACATGTTTTATCCCTACAAATTCTTGAGCTTATAGAAAATGAATGAGTTTGGGGGAGATGTGGTGAAAATTTATGAAAAGGAGAAGTTGGCAAAAGAAAGAGGGATGAGCGAGATCACGGGTAAATAGAAAAAATACATGAAGCTCGAAAAAGAAAATTTCTCTGAAAAATTACATAGAGAAAAGCGAGCAAAGAAAAAAAAATTCGAAAAAATAAAAAAGAGAGCTTGAGGTTAAAGAAAAAGAAAAGAAGGCAAAAAGGCCTAAGAATGAAAAAAAAAAAAGGAGAAATAAAGGGTGGCATTGATTTGAAAAAGAAAAGCGATATTATGTTGAAATTGAGTTGGTGAATTGCAAGTCAGATGCTTAATTTCTATTTGCTCAAGTCAAGTCACTTAATCAAATTTCGCTACCTTTACCAAAGAGCTACATTACAACCAAATGAAAAGTCTTTTTTGATTCTTAGATTGTGCACACAAAAGTGGTAGAGATGTTAAGACGATTTGCAAGAAGGGGTTTTCTTTCTATGTCTAAGAACTCTTGTCTGTGCTTATATGATGTCATAATATTTATTCGGATTTGTCTATGAGTTTGTAGTCAATGTTTGGCATATTTTTCGGATCTTAGGGGCATAATCGAAACTGTGGATTTGTATTAAATATAATTACTTGTTTTCTAAATTGCTTCATGCGTTCTATTTTATGAATTCGAGTGCTTATTTATAATTGATTTTTATCTGATCAATAATTTGCATGTCATACTTCTAGTTCATAATCCGGGAGGTGAGTTCTAGTAAGACGAAAATCGAATTCAGACATGAAACATGTGTGACAAGCGTGTTTGTGGGGAGTAATTCAATTCACAAATCTTTTTGGAGTTATTAATGATTGTAACGATCCGAGAGGACTACAATTGTTCTTAATCAACTGTTTACGCACCACCCAGGAGGGAGAGTAAATGATATTAGGAATTTGAACCCATAGAATTGCATGAATTGGTTTTTAAAACTTTATTCGCATTTAATATTGAAGAAGCATGTTGAGATTATGTGCCTAAGGTTGCTCCTAAAGATGTTGAAAATACTTGTGGGGTTCATAAATTTTTTTTTTTTCTTAATTTTCGATTTTTAGTTAGTTTAATTACTTGATATTCGGTCGCTTCAATAAAATTGGAATACGATGTTATTATAGCCTAAGTGTTTTGAGATTAAATCCCTGAGGAATACGACATTGCTTGCCATTATCCTATAAACTACACTGTACACTTGCAGTTGTATGAACCAAAATATTTTTGGCGAACACACATAAGAGACTGTAAAACTATATGTTTTGAAATTGATACTTTTCATAAAAAACGTAATACTTTTCACAGAGAAAGTAATACTTTTTACTGTAAAAGTAATATCTTTAAACTATATTATGAAATATGCAACACATTACCTTCGTTTGATTTATCAGCATTTGGTACACCACTAGTATCTAAAACAAAAATTTCATCTACAAAACACAAAAATTTACATTTAAAACGCAACAAGATTGTACTTAACATCCAAAATCGCGAAATAGTATTGTTGTATGAATACATTGTAGTACCTTCATTGTCACGAGCATCACAATTTTCCATTATTCAGCGCCGGAGATGGTGTTCACTCGTAGTTAAGCACCGTTGTGGATAATATCTTGCAGCTGCGAGTTTCTGGTCCAGCTTCCAGGGTATTGGGAGGAGCGGGTTTTGTGTTTTTTTGGGGCCATGCGCAGGGAGCTTTGGGTGTTAGTTGGAATGGGAAGAGTCAACGGGTTGTTAGTAATTGGGCTGGGGAGAGTCAGTGGGCGGATTTTTTGTCTGGGATTTCGATTCGTGAGACACTCTCATAAAAGACCATCTGTAAACAAAAAAAATTTCGATTTGGCATTTTGGTTATTACCAACTTTTCTTTCTGGGATTTCGATTCAATTTTATGGTATGGATTTTCTCTTTCAAATACAAAATATTTAAAAAAACAAATATTAAACCCAAAGTATTAAAATTTTAATTTTTATATTTGATAAATAACTTTTCTTATAATAATACATAATAGTTATCAAATACGTGCATAAGAATAAATATAAAAATAATAATTATATTTTTCATGTGATTTAGCAAATCGAAATAAAAAATGAAAATGGAACTGAACACCAATTTTTGTAAAAATCAATTTACATATCAAGTAGAATTTTTAATGTAATTTCAATACAAATCGAATTGTCAATATTGATATAATTAAATTAGTTTATCAATTTGAGAACAAATATATATAGGGGTGTTGAAGCGATAATAACACTAAGACGATAAACTCAAATAAAAACACAACACAATAAGAAATTGTACTTACATGAACACGAACATTAAATTTTCCATGTTGACATGACATGACACGACTTGACATAATAAGTTGAAAAACAAAAATGACTAAGTTTGAACGATATGATATTACACGATAACACATTACATGATATGATATAATAATACACAACAATACTCGATACAAACTACAAAATGTCCAATAAAAATACACATAGATCTTTTCAACAAATAGTCCATACAATCCTTAGTGTGTCGACCACGACCACGATCAATCGGACGTTTTTGTGTCTTTATCGAGTCAACACAATAAGAACACACACATATAAGACTAAACATTAATTGATTATTTTCGTATCATTTTTTGCCATTCTATCATGTTATTTTCAGTAATTGTTACCCGTACCCATACTATATAGATTGTTTGGGACAACAAAGACATTCCTAGATAACTAAACATAAAAATTAAAAGTAACCTAATATGCGGCCAAGTAGGGGTGATCATAAATTTTCAAAAACCGCCCGAACCGCCCGCACCGCATTGCACCGTACTGTTTATTGTGATTTTTCGATTATAACCGCGATTTATAATATTGAATAAAAACCGCACCGCTTTGTTGGTTTGGTTATAATTTTGGAACAAAACCGCACCGCCAAAATCGCACCGCCCTCTTACATATTTGGGGGTAAAATGTAATATTTCTCATATCTCTAATCTCTATAGTTAAATAATTAGACAATCTATATATTAAAAACTATATTTGTGAATAATAAATTACTTGTCAAATAGAAATAGAAAGTAAATATCTTAATGAAAAATATGAAATCTGGCAATGTAAAAACAAAATAATGTTTCCTTATAAATGAGAAATGTGATCTTTTGTTGAGTTATATTAGTAGTTAATTGTCTTATTAAGTCAACGACTCAACATGTTCTTCTTTATGATAATTTGTTGGGACATTACTATAATCTATTTGATAATTGATGAAATGTGAACAAAATTGACTCAATAGAAATTCACCTATTTTGTGTAATCTAAGTATTTTACCAGAACAAGTTTTATTACACAACTAATGAGTAGTCATGCCACCCTCTGTCTTTATTCTCTCTATTACTTGAATTCCATATTCTCTTAGTTATATGTTTCTTTTTAGTTATTGTGACATATGTTAGACAACTTTATGTTATAATCGCAACTTAACTCCAAATCAACTTAAAAAGTCATATCATAGTTTTATCAATCTTATAATATTTTTATTCATTAAAAACCGCCAAACCGCCCGTAACCGCCCAAAACCGCACCTTTGATTTTACATGTTAAAACCGCGATTTGAAATTATTTTTTACGAAAACCGCATTAGACAATTTGGTTTGAGTTTTTTTAAAAAAATCGCAAAACCGCACCGTAATCAACCCTACGGCCAAGAACAATTGTCCAGGTAAGCCCCCCAAATCCCAATCCTCCACTCTCCACCACCTCCTCCTCCATCCGCATCCACCCCACCCCCCCCCCACCCCCCACCCCCACCCCTACCATGGGAAATAAAACAAAGGAAAAGAAACATGGGGCCAAAAAAAAAAAAGGAAAAGAACCCACCCCAGGATTATATCAGCCAATCAAAATCCCCAATTTTCCTGAGCTAATCTTTCTCTTTCCGACGTGTCACGCTTCTCTCCTCAGCTTCTCATTTCCTTAGAAAGTTAGAATGCTAATTACAAAAAAATAATTTATTTTATTTTTATTAAAAAAATATAACTTCCATTCTCCTCCACCACTTTCTGCTTCCCTTTCTCCCCGCTCAGTTTCTACTCTCTGTAGTCTCTACTCTTTCATAGTCTATATGACTTGTAAAAATCAGACAATGAATCTTTGGGTTTATTGAGATTCAAGAAACCATTTCAAAAAATGGCTACTTTTTCTGCTTCTTTTTGTAGTCCAACTTTACCTGAACTCATCTTTCTTTCTCCTCACAATCCAACAAAAAGACTCAAGCTTTCCCTCAATAAACCCATCGATCTTGAGCCCAGAAACAGTGTTAAGATTCTTAAAACTAGAATTAAAGCAGTTTCCAGAGAAGAAAGTGTTCTTCTTGAAGAAAAAGACAGAGAATTGGTGACTAAACTGAATGGCAGTGTGAATGGGAATGTAAATGGGAATTATAAGTACAGTAATGGTTCAGTTGAGAATTACACAAATGGGACTGTGAAAGTTGAGAGTGAGGATGAGAATTTAGTGAAGTATGTAAATGGGAATGGGAATGGGAATGGGAGTGTGGCTGGCAGGAGTGAAAAGGTATTGGAAGTAGTGAAAGTGGATAATGTGATTAGTGAAAAGAAGAGTGTAGAGGATATTGGACAGGAGGAGGCTTGGTTTAAGCGAAGTGGGCAAGATCAAGTTGAGGTATACTTTTGAATTTATTTTTTATTTTGTTCTAATTTGTTGTAAATTATGTATTTTTTTAGTTTGCTTGTTTCTTCTGTGAGCTCCAAGTCTTTATATTTGATAGTCAGGTGTTGAGTTTATTGTTATGGTGGTGAAATGTTGAGATATTTTGTTTCATGTGGTTGTTCTTTTTGTTTGCTGCAACTCTTTATTTTTAGTAGAGTTAATCTTATGTTTTATTTGTGCTTTCCAAGTACATTAAAGCCATCTTTAGATATGTTGCGGGTTCAAGGTTTTTTCGTTTGTGTTTGATTGTAATCGCCTTTTCATTTTCGTTATGCAATTTTCACTTTTTTACATTTTTTTGATATATGTGTTGAAGTCATGGAGTTTATTTGTGGATTAGCTTTTTGATATTGTTTTCATGGAGTCATGAAGTTATATGAGGAACTTATATTGTTAATAGTTTAGTATGATATAATGAATGAAAATCAATGACAAAGCAAAAGGAGTTAATTGAAGTGTTAGTCGAAATTGTTCGTGATGAATGTATTATATGCAAACTACACGGCATGTGATGTATAAAGATGAACTAAGTTAGTTACTTATGTAATGCTTATGAAGTTCAATTGAAGACGGAATAAATTAATATTGATGATTCTAAGGAAAAATAATTATATTACTGTGCGAGCTCCAGGCCATTCTGTAAATGTATATGCAAATAGGCGAATTTGGAATTTCTATAATATTTTTGATAGTTGTGGTCGATCTTGAATGAGTTTCTTTAATCTTCTAACAGGTATCTGTTGCTCCTGGGGGCCGTTGGAGCCGATTTAAAACGTATTCTACAATTCAGAGAACTCTTGAAATATGGGGATTTGTTCTGACTTTTATCTTCAGAGTCTGGTTAAACAATCAGAAGTTCTCATACAGAGGTTAGCCACTTTTTCAAAATTAATTTTAATCTTTTATTTTCAGAGTTATTGTATCCTTGTAACTTGTCTTGTGCTTACCATCAATATTTCCTCTGGGCTCTGATTGCCATCTTCTTAAACACTTCTACATTAACAAGTTATGTACAGTACTTAATCAAGATTTTGCTGTATGAACTGGAGCTTTTACTCTCATTCTTTTAGAAGCTCATTTCTGTTACAAAGTTAATTTGCTCATTCAGTTGAGGAACTTGAGATCACATTGTGAATTCTAAATTACAATGCCACTGCAATATTTCATGAACTTGAATGTTTCCACCACTATGACTGATGGCTCAAAAGCTACCTTTAAAACCGTAGGCAAGTGCACCTATCGTTTTATAGTATAGATTATTGAGTACCGAGTGTCATTCCCACGAGGATTGTAAGTACTAATAATTACCGTCTTTTTGTTATTTAATCTAACAATTTTCAGAGTTTTTGTTTGATGAAAAAGGAAAACAAATTATAAATTGTAAAAATGAAGGAAGATTTGTAAAATAAGAAATCAAGAGATAGAAATGTGTTTGAATGTAAATCCCTCTAGAATGTTTTGTGATTTGACAAGTTAAAAATACAACCGTAAGCCTTAAGCAAAAACCAACCTCTTTTAATAAAATCTCATGTCTTGTGGGTAGTAGAAATTCCCAATTTAAGTTAAACCCTTTCTCAAGGCGAAAAACTTCTAATCTCAAGTTGATTAAGCGAAATCTCTTTCTAGTTAAAACCCCCAAGACTGACATTATAACGATTTGTGAATTCCCATATTAGGTTTGACCCCTAATCCGGAAGATTTATGTAAATCTATATCTAGGATTGCATGCAACTCTTTTCACTTATATAGGTTCTATTTCACCATGAATCTCTCGATTTTCCGGATGAAAAATAAACTTCAAATCAATATTGCGCATATATCAATTCGAATGAACGAAGCATAATATAAGTGAATCACACAAAATATGAAGATTTTATTAAAAACATACACACCTTAATCACAAATCCATTCTAGAGTTCATTACATTCAAACACTTTAGGAGTTTAGCTACACATGATTTTGACCAAAGAATAAATTACACAAGAAGATTTAAGTATTGTAGACATGGTGTACTTATCTTTCTCAAAATCTCAATTGACTTCTTTCTTGATTGATGATGTTGCTCCAAGCCTTCTTCTCCAATATTGCCCTGACTTTCTTCTCCAAGACCCCTTGATCCCAATTCTACTTAATGAAATGAATACAATGAATATTTCTGAGTATCTAATGAATGCCTCTCCCAACTTCAACCCTTGGCTTTTATAGGCAACCAATACATTGATAGTACTCTCTTTTATTAAACAATCACCCCTATTTTCCTTGTTGGTTGGTGAATTCTTGTATTCAAGTGATGAGGAGGGGACATGGAGACATGTTTGACAAAATAGGGAGCTAAAAGTGTACAAAAGTGGCCAAAATGGATTGGTTGGTGAGTTTTCCCCAAATTCGCAAAGAAAAGTGAGCGAGAAAGTGGCCACGACACGGCCATGTTGAAAGACGGCCAGGCCGTAGTCTTTGCGCAAAAAATCGAAAATGGGCCGACATGGCCGTGTTGTACGACACGGCCAGGCCGTGTTCGGGGGCTATTTTCGCAAAAATTCGAGTTTTTAGCTCCGTGAACACGGCCGTGTTGCCCGACACCCCCTGCCCGTGTTGGACCAAAAAGGCCCGAAATGACGCGTTTGGCTTGGAATTTCGAGCGTTTTTGCATCCTTAAACTCCCGGTATGTTTTGACATGAATCCATGGTCCAGAAATTCACCAAAATTAGCCCCGAATGGTCAATCTACATCAATAAAATCACCTCGGAGTAATATGAACTATGTACAATCAAAAATTTACAAAACTAACAATAAAATAACTCAATTCTACTCAAACATACACATAAAACATGCATAAAAAGACCTTATCAAACCACCTCCAACTTTGAACTTTGCTTGTCCTCAAGCAAAACATTATATCAAAAAGAGGGATTGATAAATCACAACATACAAAGATGATTTTTTTTTTTTTTTTTTTTCAACATATTGAACATAAGCGATCAAGTTCTTGGCTTTCTCAACCTGAATTAACCATTAAGTAAAAACATAGTTTTGTAAAGCGATCGATTGTCAAGAAAGACGTAATATCGGCAGGCATCATTCGAGGACTTGAAATCATCACTCCACAAATCTTTGATAGTTATGAACAACTTCAATTCAATAACGCCATGAAAATACAAGAATTCAATAGATCATTGTAGTTAGCTTTTGGTCATATAACCAAGAGCTTCTTGAACTTTATTGGAATGAGAAGTCAAGGAGTATTCATTCTCCTTTTTTTTTTTTTTTTTTTTTTTTTTTTTTTTAGGACCTTTCAAAGCATGCTTCCACTAGGTTTAAATTTTGAATTTCTGTTCAAACCCTCCAGGGTGGTTTCCCATACTCATATTTGTGGTCGCCGTTTTACGTAAAAAGGCAAACATGGGGCTCATGAATGCTCTAGTTACTAAGCAACAACAAATAGAGGAGTATAACCTCGATTGGTCCATTTTTTTTTTTTTTTTTTTCTTTTTCTCTTTTTTTTTTTTTTTTTTTCATTTTTCGCAAGCTTGGTTTAATAACTAGTTAACCACTACTAAATCACGAGTTCTCAGGCGTTCATAGCGCTAGGTATCGTCGTATATGCATTAACACATCAAGTATTTATGGTGTTAGAAATCTCATCAAAATTTTGCTGCATCCATGTCAATCTATCTAGACAATCAATTGCTTCACCTTGAAAACACAAATTAACAAGTTAATGTAGGTATAATTAGGCGAGTTATTGACTAGCAACATTCAATCTGTTAAAAATAAAAAATAAGAAACACATTTCCCACAAACAAGCATACAAGCATTAGAAAATGTTATTGTACCCACCTCCAACTTTTAAAATTTACATTGTCCTCAATGTGAAACAAAGAAATGGACAAACACACACCAAACACTCAAAAGCAAAGAAATTAGAATGATATAAAAGAGGTGGAAAAAGAAAAATACGACCTTACTACAATAGTGGAATCGTTGTTGGGCGATCATTGGGTTGTTTTGGTGGGACCTTCAACCGCATCTTCATACCTAATCAAAGTCAAGCAACACACAACTCGAATACCGTGAAATCTCAAATATTCCCAATTAGGACAACCAAGAAGGTGTTCAAGAGTTTTTTTTTTTTTTTTGATTTGAAAATGACTCTAAGGACTTGTGATTATTTTGAAAGAAAATAAAATAAAATAAAAATAAATGAAAACAATTGCACACAAACATCGGGTTGCCTCCGGGTAGCGCTTCTTTAATGTCGTATATTTGGACCATTTCACCTAAATGTGAAGATTTAATCGGTGAGCTTGAACTTATGAAAAAATTTATCTCTTTGATCAACATCGCCACCCGTATCGATTTTCGAACAATTGACCTTCATGGTCCTATTTTTCTCGCATGTTATTCTCAAAATGGGATTCATGCGTGGAAACTTTTGCACATTGAACATCACATACTTTCAAGGATTTATTAGAAGACATATCAAGCAAAGGATCATTTATCCTTGTCTCAATCAAGTTTATAGGAAAACAAGTATCATTTATAGGATTTCTCAAAGGAATTTTAAAGATAACTTGTTCACCCCTACTCTCAAAGTAAGCTTTCCATCATGCACATCAATGAGAGATTTAGCGGTAGCAAAAGGGACGCCCTAGAATTAAGGGAACTTTATATCATCATGCATGTCAAGAATAATAAAATCAATGGGAATATGAATTTATCAATCTTAACTAGCACATCTTTAACAATACCTCAGGATGTTTAATCGATTTATCGGCTAATTGAATGTCCATCCTAATAGGTTTAAGTTCACTTAATTTCGCATGCTTGAATGTTTCATAAGACATCACGTTGATACTAGCTCCCAAGTCGGCTAGTGCCCTATCATCGGAGTAAACCATCAATTGTGCAAGGGATAATAAAGCTTCCTGGATCATTAAATTTTTGTGGTAGTTCATTGGAAGGACATTTATCATTCAATCGCACATTTGATAATTTGTTAAGCTTATTTTCACTAGGAATGATGTCATTAAGATCCCTAACATGCTTTGAATGAGGTCAACAAATGGAATATTGGCATGTAATTGTTTGAAAGAATCAAGTACTTACCAAATTTGTCCTCCCTTCTATCTTCGGTTAGACTCAGTAAGGGATCTTGGGCTTGTGATTCGCAATCTCTTTTTCATGAGCTTTTCTTTGGGCATGTCATCCTCCACGTATTTTCGCATGGCGGCATTGGCATAATCATGCTCATGTGGAAAAGCGATGGTGATTGCCTTTACGTGCTCCCAGGTTTGGCTCGGTATTACCCGGCAAACTACCTGTGGCCTTCGGAAATCATCTTCGCTAATCGGCTATTTGGTTTTCCAGGATTATGGATAGATGCCTCTTGATTTCTCAAGGATGTTTCCACCGCTTGGAATCGGGTATCTGTTGATTGCACAAACTTTGTTATAAGATCTTCCAAGTTAGGCTTACCTTGATTTGGCCGAAATCAGGAGACGTGTGTAGATCAAGATTGGGATTAGGTCGTGGTTGGGCTTGATTTCCCAACCAAAATTAGGATGTTGTCGCCACCGATATTATATGTGTTCTTTGTAAGGATTACTTGGGTAATTTCCGCCCGATTCCCAACGTAATTTTGTTGAGGTAGTGTGTGTGGGCGATCCCGATGATTATGCGATCCTCCGCAAGTTTCACAAGATAAAACATGCGGTGGTGGTGGTTTAGAGTTTGCTAGATCGTCGATCTTTTGGGTAAATGCTTCGACTGTGCGGCGAGCGTAACTACCGATCGCATTATACACACCAATCGACTGTTAGTTTTACCTCGTATGGATTGCCATTGGTAGCCATTCATGGCCATTCCCTCTATCGATCTTGGGCGACTTCACGGTGTTTTATTGTTCAAAGTTCCCCGGCGCCGATCAATCATTTGCGCTTGTTGACGAGAGTAGTCCATTGTAAAATGTTTGGACTTGCATCGAATAGGAAGACCATGATGTGGGCATTTCGCAACAATTCTTTGAATCTCTCCCAGTGTCGTACAAGGTCTCGTCATCTTCTTGAGTGAATGAAGAGATTTCATTCCTCAATCGTGCGATTTTGGCGGTGGAAAATATTTCAAAAGGAACTTTTCGGCCATGATGTTCCACGTTGTAATCGTTCCTTTGGCAAAGTATTTAGCCATTGTTTAGCGATCCCCAGAAGAGTAAATGGGAATAGGCGTAAACGGATGGCATCATCGAGACCCCATTGATTTTGAATGTATCGCAAATTTCGAGGAAATTTGCGATATGATTATTCGGATCTTAAATGCCGGTAGCCGTCGAATTGAACGAATTGTTGTACCATTTGAATGACATTCGGTTTGATTTCAAAATTATTGGCGCTTGCAATGCCGGGCACTTACGATCTTAGATGACGTCTCGTCCATGGATGGTTTGGCATAGTCATACATAGTTCTTTGTTCATCCTCCATGACAAAATCTTTACTTTCGTTAGTATCCTCTTCGTGGTATGTGTTAGTACTTTCCTGTGTTGCTCTACGGCGGTGTCGCTTCCAAATTCGGCGGACGAGTAGGCATACACTGCGGTAAACAAAGAGGATAAGTATAAACCAAGACTTACAAAGATAGATAAAAAGGAAGATAATGGTAAAAAAAATAAAAAAAATGATTAAATTAACAAAAATAAAGCGTTCTTAATATTACAATCCCCGACAACGGCGCCAAAAACTTGATGGCTCAAAAGCTACCTTTAAAACCGTAGGCAAGTGCACCTATCGTTTTATAGTATAGATTATTGAGTACCGAGTGTCATTCCCACGAGGATTGTAAGTACTAATAATTACCGTCTTTTTGTTATTTAATCTAACAATTTTCAGAGTTTTTGTTTGATGAAAAAGGAAAACAAATTATAAATTGTAAAAATGAAGGAAGATTTGTAAAATAAGAAATCAAGAGATAGAAATGTGTTTGAATGTAAATCCTCAGAATGTTTTTGTGATTTGACAAGTTAAAAATACAACCGTAAGCCCTAAGCAAAAACCAACCTCTTTTAATAAAATCTCATGTCTTGTGGACCGTAGAAATTCCCAATTTAAGTTAAACCCTTTCTCAAGGCGAAAAACTCTAATCTCAAGTTGATTAACTGAAATCTCTTTCTAGTTAAAACCCCAAGACAACATTATAACGATTTGTGAATTCCCATATTAGGTTTGACCTAATCCGGAAGATTTATGTCGTCCTATATCTAGGATTGCATGCAACTCTTTTCACTTATATAGTTCTATTTCACCATGAATCTCGATTTCCGGATGAAAAATAAACTTCAAATCAATATTGCGCATATATCAATTCGAATGACGAAGCATAATATAAGTGAATCACACAAAATATGAAGATTTTATTAAAAACATACACACCTTAATCACAAATCCATTCTAGAGTTCATTACATTCAAACACTAGGAGTTTAGCTACACATGATTTTGACCAAAGAATAAATTACACAAGAAGATTTAAGTATTGTAGACATGGTGTACTTATCTTTCTCAAAATCTCAATTGACTTCTTTCTTGATTGATGATGTTGCTCCAAGCCTTCTTCTCCAATATTGCCCCAAGCTTTCTTCTCCAAGACCCCTTGATCCCAATTCTACTTAATGAAATGAATACAATGAATATTTCCTGAGTATCTAATGAATGCCTCTCCCAACTTCAACCCTTGGCTTTTATAGGCAACCAATACATTGATAGTACTCTCTTTTATTAAACAATCACCCCTATTTTCCTTGTTGGTTGGTGAATTCTTGTATTCAAGTGATGAGGGAGGGGACATGGAGACATGTTTCAGCAAAATAGGGAGTTAAAAGTGTACAAAAGTGGCCAAAATGGATTGGTTGGTGAGTTTTCCCCAAATTCCGCAAAGAAAAGTGAGAAAGTGGCCCGACACGGCCATGTTAGAAAGCGGCACGGCCAGGCCGTCCGCACAAAAATCGAAAATGGGCCGACATGGCGTGTTATCTGACACGGCCAGGCCGTGTTCGGGCTGTTTTTACGCAAAAAATTCGAGTTTTTAGCTCCCGGCGGAACACGGCCGTGTTGCCCGACACCCCCTGCCCGTGTTGGACCAAAAAGGCCCCGAAATGACGCGTTTGGCTTGGAATTTCGAGCGTTTTTGCATCCTTAAACTCCCCGGTATGTTTTGACATGAATCCATGGTCCGAAATTCACCAAAATTAGCCCCGAATGGTCAATCTACATCAATAAAATCACCTCGGAGTAATATGAACTATGTACAATCAAAAATTTACAAAACTAACAATAAAATAACTCGAATTCTACTCAAACATACACATAAAACATGCATAAAAAGACCCTTATCAATGACAAATCAGGATGTATTTTTCATGTTTGTTTGTATTTTTCACTTGACCAATTTTATATTCTAATGGACTTAAAATATGCAAGCACTCAGGTGGAATGACAGAAGAGAAAAAAGTCCAGAGGCGAAAGGTTCTAGCAAAGTGGTTGAAAGAAAATATTTTGAGACTTGGCCCAACATTCATCAAAATTGGTCAGCAGTTCTCAACAAGAGTTGACATTCTTGCTCAAGAATATGTTGATCAGTTATCAGAGCTTCAGGTGAATTTTCACTTATCAATGATACTATATCATTTATGCTTAATGAAATATGGATTTATTGTTGCCGATACCGATAAATTATATAATGCATGATAGAAACGTTGTAAATGCTCCTCCCATCTGTCGTGAGATATTTTTACGTTCAATTTGGCCAATTTAAAGTATGCTGCGAGGCCCAAAAGGGCTTTTGTACGATTAGAAAAAGTAAACAGTAAACACAAGGCGCAGTATTAATGTTAAAGGGAGAATTTTCGTAATTTAAGACTAATGTATTAAATCCACTATATGGCCTAATAGATTAAGGATGTATGTATAAATATCGGTGGTATGTTTATGATACAAATAATTAGATCTCTTGAGAAACTTAATACTAATGCTTTTCTTTAGCCTTTCTTGTCATGCAATCCCAATATGTTTCGATGGTTCAGTTTCTAAAATGTTTCTTGGGGGTTCCTGTTTTTCTTTTTATTTTTATTAGCATTTGTTAATGATGCAAATGTTTTAAACTCCATGAGGAGCAAAACATTGTACATCCAAGTTTATGATGGTAATCATATAATAAAGAACAGAGATTTTGTTTCAAAGAACTATATTCTACATAGATATTGTTTCTACAGTTTGGATTTAATTCTCCTTCTCCCGAATGTGATATCCACCTTCGTTTTCCTGAAAAACTGTGTTTGGACACTCTTTCCAGACTAAAATAATAATTTCAAAATACACCCTATGGTAAAATATTTCTTTATTCAATTCAAAATGTGGAATGTTTTAAATTGACGGCAATGACTCTCACCTTTATCTTTCTTACATGTGATAAAGAAAAATCATTTTCTATAGCTTCTCTCCCTTGTAATCCTTTCTCGGTGAATAAATACTTTGACTTAGCAGAATAAGTTAGTAATAGGATTTCCAAATATATATTTTGTAATTCAGACAGTAATTCAGAAAGAAACTAACTAGATTGCAATTGCTGCAGGATCAAGTTCCTCCTTTTCCATCAGAAACTGCTGTATCGATAGTTGAGGAAGAACTTGGAGCCCCTGTAGATGATACATTTGAAAGATTCGACCGAGAGCCAATTGCAGCAGCAAGTCTTGGTATTTATAATTGATCTTGGATTCTCTTGATTAATGTTATTTTTATTAGCCTAAGAAAATGATATACCAGGTTCCCATTCCTACATGCAGGCCAGGTCCATCGTGCGAAATTGAAGGGACAAGAAATCGTTGTTAAAGTACAAAGACCTGGTCTTAAAGATCTGTTTGATATTGACTTAAAAAATCTGAGGGTTAGTGTCGACAAATTAATTTCCGTTATGTTCGATTCTGTAAAGCTCATAGTTGTGGGCAAGTTCCTATGCATTGAGTTTAATGTGCAGCAAAGCATGTTGTCTTCATTATAAAATGGGATAATTACAAAAACTACCCCTGAGGTTTGGAGTAATTACAAGAAAATCCAGAGAAGTTTCAAAATTACAAAAAACCCCTTCAGGTTTGATTCTGCCTTAAATGTGGTATAACTGTGATGTTTTTAGTTTTTACTAGTATAAAGGGGGTGTTTTAAATGTTTTTTCCTACGAAGGGGGTAAAGTGTAATACAAAATCAAATCTCAAGGGGATTTTCATATTTTTCAAAAATATCTTTTTTTTTTTTTGGTAATTACTCCAAACCTCTGGGGTAGTTTTTGTAATTATCCCATATAAAATTGAAACACTACCAATTTTGTGGTAAGTCTTCCATCACTCTATAGTCTTCTACCAACTTGTAGCAGTTCTAGTAATGATCATGTTTATATTCACTGGACAAAGTACTTAATCTAATTGGCCATTTTTCTTATCAGAATTTTTTTTTATTTTTGATCTTTAGGTAATAGCTGAATATCTTCAGAAGATTGATCCAAAATCTGATGGCGCGAAAAGGGATTGGGTTGCTATCTATGATGAATGTGCTAGTGTCTTATATCAGGTTATCAGTTGCCTTTGATGACATAAATTACTCACAACATAATTTGAATTTTTTTAATATCTGTAAATACACCTATTAGTGTTGAAGAGTCATCAGCTGGATTTAACAATCTTTACAACTTTCAGGAGATTGACTACACCAAAGAAGCTGCTAACGCCGAGCAATTTGCAGCAAACTTCAAAGACCTGGATTATGTCAAAGTCCCAACAATATATTGGGAATACACTACCCCACAAGTACGGTCTTTCTGAAATCATCAAAATTTAACTGAATATTATATTTTTTTATGTTGTGTTATTTATATAAGTCCGTTTTTCCATGTTTCATAGGTTTTAACAATGGAATACGTCCCCGGGATCAAAATAAATAGGATCCAAGCCCTAGACCAGTTGGGTGTGGATCGCCAGAGGTACAATACTATTAAAACAAAATTTCAAATATTATTGCACTTTTAGCGTAAAAAAAATATTAATTAAGTTTTGGGAAATCATATGATTTTGGTGCTGCTTAATGTTCGTTAGGTTGGGCCGTTATGCTGTTGAATCTTACCTGGAGCAGATATTGTCTCATGGCTTTTTCCATGCTGATCCAGTGAGTCACTCGCAAAGCTATTATTCTTAAAATTCTCACATAAATGTATTACTTTACAACTGCCGTAGAAATTGAGTTAAGTTTAAAAGGAGAAATATCTGAGCACTGTTCTTATTACTTTACATCGGCACTCTCTTCGTTGAGACGAATTGTAATGAACATGCAAAATAATTTAATTGTAGCCATCAATCCCCATAGTGTGGGATAACGAATTAATTGTCATAATGTTACAATTGTGTGCTATTGGATTAACAATGTAAATCCTCGTCCCAATGCAGCATCCTGGAAACATTGCAGTGGATGATTTCAATGGTGGAAGATTGATCTTTTATGACTTTGGAATGATGGGAAGGTACATATCTTCTTTGCTTCATGTGGACTTTTTTTCTGCTAACAAAAAGTTGTATTCGCGCTTAGATTTTTTTCTGCGAGTGATGAATATCTCTACTTATATCATTGCAGTATAAGTCCAAACATCAGAGAAGGCTTGCTGGAAGTATTTTATGGAGTTTACGAGAAAGATGCTGAAAAGGTGATTTTTTTTTTCTCATCTGTCACTTTTGTTTATCAGTAAGTTAATAGGATATACATAATAATATTTTATGTTTCACCCAATAAATTGCTTTAATCTGGTTTAGGTTCTTCAAGCAATGGTTCAAATGGGTGTTTTAGTGCCTACTGGAGATATGACAGCTGTCAGACGAACTGCTCAGTTCTTCCTCAACAGGTTTTCCTTGGCTTATAAGTTGATGTTTTCCTTGGGTCTTTCATCTGATCTGTTTTTAAACTTATAACAGGATCAAAAGTTTTCCTTAAGTCTTGCCTGAGAAATTATTTCTTGGGTTTTGATTTTTATGACCGTTGGAAGGCTATAACAGAGGCAGTGACAGTAGTTTAAAAATTATCTGCTGAAACCTCGAAACCCATAATTTGCTGTTTGCAAGAAATTTCATGGCCCATGAAGAGAGTATGGCCCATTTTGCAAAATGGATCACTCATGGGAGTTGTGATTTGTAATCCAAAGCAAAGGTGTATACGGTATACCACATTAACTTTTGGATGGACAATATTGCCCTTTGTCTATAAAAGCACCATTGCATGTTTGCTACCTTTACATTGTTGGAAATTTTGGTTTTGATAAAGAGGGTATCGACCCGACTTTGACCAATTTTTCGGTGGCTAAATATTTAATTCTGGAGGAATTAAATTATATATTATTAATCTACGTTCCGAGTAGATGTTCGTAGTATTTTTTATTTCTCAAAACCGAATTTCGGTGAGTGAGAAATTAATACACGAAGGTAGCCACATAAATGGGCATTATGTAAAGATTATTTAAAGGGAGATGAAAGGCTTATGCCTTATCCCACATGGAATATAAATCATAGTTTATCCTAGTTTATTTACTAGAAGGTGTTATTTGTTGTATAAACTATAACACAAGTGGATGATCACAAGTGGGCCACACGCGCGCGCGCCCGCCCGGCCCGGCTGGGGCGGGGCGGGGCTTGGGCGGGGCCCGGCCCTATTGGGCCGGGTCCGTGTCCACTAAAGTTTTGCCACTCGAAAATGGGCTTGGCCTGATTCGAGTGATTGGACCTGTTGGAGCCAATGAATCCGGGACATTGCGGTGTCCAGGTTCGTGATTATTGGAGTTAGTAACTCCAATGCCAGTGGTCATCGAAAAGAGCCCACTACTTGCGTTATAGAGTAGTGGGGTGTAACATCCGGGATGTTACAATTGGATTAATGCCCACTACTTTTTGTTATCTCCGCAGTGTGTTTGTCTATAAATTCATTTGAGTGCATTGCAGTTGGAAGACAGCAAATATTCATACACAAAGCCATACTTCTGCATTCTGCATAAAAAAGGTCCAGCAACCAGTCTTCAACATTTTTTCGTTCTAAGGAGCTTCGTGTTAGTGGTGCTACTACTACGAGACGGCCGTTTTTATCTTTGGAGGCAATACGTCAAACCGTGAGCACTAGCCGGGACGTAATTGTCTTGCGGATAGAGATAATATCTCGACTCGGCTTACAGTTCAAGTTCCTATTTCTGTTTGTAATAGAATAGTTCATTTCAGTTTGTAATTGAGCCATTGTGAAGGCTTTCCCATTGTAACCAATACATTAAAATCAACATACATTTCATCTGTCCTCATCAGCTAAGCAAGGCTGGTTTTCTTCCATTTTCGAACAATCTGGGAAAAATCGAATACTAACTGCTGAACTTTCGTTTCCTTTCTTCCATTTTTCGAAAAACAAAAGACTAATAGCAATGAGAGGCAAGGTTCTGATCATCTAAACCATTGAAATTTCTCTCCAGAAAACTATTATAAGTATGATGGTGAAAAGGAGATGTGAGGATGGCTATGGTTTTTTTCCCCTTGACAACCATAAATATTAATTTGTTGCTGAAAGTTCTTCGATCTTGAACTATGAATGGAGTTCTCAAAGAAGCTGATTGTAAAGGTCGCCCGTTTGTGCAGTTTGATCTCTGCACCTGCTCGAATAGAAGCTTCATTCCTTGTAGAAAGTAGGGCTTTGGGAACAAGTTATATTGTGAAAGGGTAGTTTTGACTTTGTGTAACATCTCTAAGACTTATCACTTTCTCCAACCAAACAAGGAAAATTCTTATGTTTCATGAAGCAACTCTATTTGGAGTGGACTATTGATAGATAAAGATTAGGCTGTGTTCAAGTTATGACTGAAGGGCAATGAATATCAACTTAAATAACCTCATGTCATACAGAAAATAATTCTTGCTTTTCTTTATTTTACATTACCATTGGTTTAAGGCTAAATTTGTGGAGTATAAGTTAGGCAAAAAAACATCAAAAGCTTGTTATACCTAAGAAGTGAATATGTGCAGCTTCGAAGAACGCCTTGCAGCACAAAGAAAAGAAAGAGAAATGGCGAGAGAAGAACTTGGATTCAAGAAACCATTGAGCAAAGAGGAAATGACTGAGAAAAAGAAACAGCGTCTTGCTGCAATTGGTAAATCTTCTGATATTTTATATATATTTTGTTAACGAACTAGCTTAGCTTTTGCTATTTCTAAAACCCATGTTATATAACTTCATTATATTTCTTTCAATTAACTAGACAATAATTTTAAGTAATACCATATAGGGCCTCTTTTGTATTTACACCATCGTCTCAACTGTTCCTATCTTTATGTATAACTGGTTGAATATTTGTTGTTTTGGTATTAAAAAAATCACACACTAGCTGCCTCACCTCTTACAAGACAAACCATAGAAAGGGGCCAGCTGCTTTTTATACTTCTCTAATTTATAACTGCTCCGTCTTTATTTTTAAACAGGTGAAGATTTGTTGGCCATTGCAGCAGATCAACCTTTTCGATTTCCTGCCACTTTCACTTTTGTTGTTAGAGCCTTTTCAGGTACTTCACTTTTCATTTTGACTGTCTCATTGACTTAGTTTCTAATATCGTTGTTAACATGAAGTTTATCTCCACAGTGTTGGATGGTATCGGCAAGGGACTTGACCCTCGATTTGACATCACTGAGATTGCTAAACCGTAAGCTCGTTTTTTGAAATCTCTGGAGTAATCAAACACTCGATCCCATGCTTACATCTATTTATGGTTAATTACAAAAAACATACCATTGAGGTTCAATCTAACTTTTAAAAGAACTCAGTTGCTTTTCAAAATTACAAAATACCCCCTTGATATTTGCCTCTATTTTACAAATTGCACCTACTGACGGGTATTTGTTAACCAAATACAAACCTGAATGGGGTGTTTGTAAAACCTTAAGGGAGTATTTATAATTCTGAAAGATAACTGGATTTTTTGTAATAAGGCTAAACCTCAAGGGTTATTTATAATTTACCCATTTTAAATGTTTTAACTATAGGCGTAGCTTTATTGGTTTCAACTAACTTGTATAGCATGTATGTCTCAGCTATGCTCTAGAATTGTTAAAGTTTCGTGAAGCTGGCGTTGAGGTTATACTAAAGGCAAGTTTCTGAAGCCAAACACCTTGATATTTTAAGTTTACTAAGATCGGCTACGAGGAACTAACATGGACAACATTGCTAAAAATTCACCTTGATTTTATCCAGGACTTCAGAAAGAGATGGGATAGACAATCCCAGGCAGTTTTCAACTTATTTAGGCAGGCTGATAGAGTCGAAAAGCTTGCTGAAATTATCCAGCGACTGGTGCGTAATAAGTGTTATCTGCTGGATTAACTTTAGTATCGAAATAATTTCCATGATTGACCAGTAGCGAAATTAAAATACAAATTTCAAAACATGTTATGCGTGTTTGTAGGAGCAAGGAGATTTGAAACTACGTGTAAGAACATTGGAATCTGAGAGGGCTTTTCAACGTGTTGCAACCGTTCAAAACATGGTTGGCAGTGTAAGTTCATGTTATATCAAGTGATGCTTTACTACTTCATATAGTGTTTTGTTTTTGTTACCTTTCATAAATAGTTGTAGGACTTATATATAGCGGCATATAGAACTTAAAATTATCGCCGTGATTAAGATAATTGACAGAAAAAACCCTGGAATATAAATGTCAAATTTCTTGACAGTTTAAGTACTCGTTGGTGTAGTAGTTGTCGGGAGTGTTTGCAAAAACCATTTTTTTAGAAGAAGTAATTTAGTGTAGCAGAAGCTAAAAGTAAATGAGAATCAAAAGTTGGTAGTGTTTGCAATTAATATCGGAATTAAGAGTGTTTGGTGAATAAGTTAAAAGTGTTTATTTATTAGTAAAAGTCAAACCAAAAGCAAAATCAAAAAACTAAAGCACCTTGCACCCCTTCTGATTAAATTGCGTAGACTCAATAGCAAAAATTGGTATTTGCAAACACTGAAAACTACCATTTTCCTGCCAAAAGCCGACAAACACTGAAAATTACGTAGATATCACTTGTCTTTAAAATCAATATACCATTTAAAAAGCTAATGGCTCAGTTAAGAAATGGCTGAATGCAAAGCTCATTAACAATTGGCGCTTCAAATCTCTTTGATTGCTCATCAGGTTTCAATCTTTTGATGTAGTGAAAAATTGAAGTTCAAATGAAAAAACTCTTCTAATTTTTTTGGTGAAATATCCTTGGTCCTTGACTTCACCCTTTTTTCCCATCATTTTGGGTGTTAATTAACAGGCCGTTGCTGCTGGAAGCTTAATTAACCTTGCTACGATTTTATACCTCAATTCCATCCAGGTTAGTCTTCAATACATTTTGAGTCAATCGACTCAAGCATTCATTATCATGTATTTATTGCATACATCTTCGGCTGTTTTTCACGCAATTAATTCTGTATGCAGATGCCTGCTACCATTGCATACGTCTTTTGTGCGTTCTTCAGCCTTAAAGTTCTGATCGGCATGGTGAAGGTTAAGAAATTAGATCAAAGAGAACGGTTAATCACTGGAACTGCTTGAGTAAATGGTAAGAGACGTTTTCATTACATTAATCTAGAAATTGTACATTTTTATGTTGAGAAATTAAATATTGGAGCCTTTTAATAGAGTTGAAATGGAGCTTTATGGAACATTGGTACACTTTTTTGGAGTGAAACAATTCTTGCGTATATATAAAGTAATCTGTTAAAATATGGAACAAAGTTTACAAGGAAATGGTTTATAATCATCCAATACTTGACTAAATCGAGGTTTTGTATCTTGTCTCTCTATGAAGTGTATGCAAATACTTCTGTTTTTGGATGAAGTGATTTATTGCTACAGAAACACCAAGTAGTTGAGAATCAGAAGTTGGTAGTGCTTGCAAATTGAAGCTGAAAATTGATTAAGTTAAGAGTGAGTGTTTGGTAGAGAAGTTATAAAAGTGCTTTATTTGTGTATCAGAAATCTGAAACACCCCTCCCCTACTTCTCAATTCTGATTATCTGAAGCAGAACTAGAAACAAAAGTTGCATTTGCAAATATTAAAATATGATTTTTTCCTAGCTAAAAGCTAAGAATTACTTTTTAGTGTTTGCAACACACACTACCTATGTCTCCTGTTAGACTCTTTTAGAATTTGTATTACCAGTTACTTTATGATGTTGTTAAAGTTATTAAGGTTGCTCTAACTAGCAACCTTGTTTTCTTTCTCTATTACAGTCAATAACTCGATGGTTTCCCCACATTTCTACGACGCCTAAGTTGCTGAACAGGAGATTTTTGATGTCATTTTTCAACCCCATGCGCGGTGGCTTTTCAAAACCAAAATGGAGATTACTCATTTAAAGCCATATATATAATATGCAAACCATAACACTTACAGAGTTGTTATAAACCGCAAAATTCCTAGTACGCGTATCTGAATATCATTTCTGAACCGTTGTGGATTCGGAAACAACATAATTTAAGACCGACGTTAAATATATATGTGAGGCTAAAAACCTTAGTTCATACAAGGTTTACCCAAATCATATTCCTGCATTTCCGATATTCTAACAATAATTTTGCCAAAAGTCCATTTGTGGCTTTATTTTTGTACCAATGCAGGCAGGCCATGTCTTAGTTTCTTGTAGCTCTTTATTTGTAGATATATTACTGTAAATTTTAGTAGTTGAAATTCTGTAACATATTTCAAATGTTATTGTATTAATGTATTCTGACAGCAGTTGGGAGAACAAACTTGGAAATGAAACATTTGACAGTTTTTACTTGCACAATTTTTTTCTTCTATGTTTGTTACATTTGTATGATTTGACGTTACATAAAGAACTTTATATTATTGATTAAGGATATATAATTACAAATAAGTTTTAGTTTAATTACAATAAAATCCAATTATCTGCAAAATCATAATTTTTCCCTTGAAATATATTTTTATTTTACAGATTGCACCTTATTAAGGGCGTGTTTTGTAATACATATACAAACCTCAACTGTGTTTGTAATTTCAAAAGATAATTGATTTATGTTTCTTGTAATTAAGCTAAACATAGGAGTAGTTTTGTAATTATCACTATTGATTATTTTGCTTTCTCTTTTAAAAATAATCAAAAAAATTTCTCTTTGAATGAAGAAAGAAAAGTTTATATAGTCATTTTCTTGCTTTCACCTTAAAGCAAGAAAATGATGATTCTAAATTTGAATCACCTTTTTTCATTCTTTATTCTTTTTGTTGTTGAATAATACAACTTGGAATGAAGTGATTGAGCTGTAGAATGGATGTCCATCAGTCCATGTGCTCGAAGCCTGAAAATGACTTAAATAAAAAAAGTAAAAATAATATAAAATAAAATAAATAAATAAAAAATAAACTTTCTAGGGTGGAGTTACTGCATATATATATATATTTTTTTTTGAGGTAGTTACTGCATATATTTAAACATATCTATTTGCCCTGTCTGAGTGAATCCAAATATTAAACTAAAAGTCATCTGCCAACCTAAGAACTCACGAGTCGGAGAGATGTGGGATGCCACAAAACAATTTTTTTTTTTTTTTTGGAAAATAAACATTATTATTAATGTTCTGTCGTTTAAGGAATTGTGGGGGCATTATTGCACCTATCTGTACGGATTGTTTGGCATGTTGTATTGCATATGACCATATCCCATCTAGCCAACCAAAGGAAGCTGGTGTTCGTTCATACATGATCAAATCAAATTTTTAATTATTAATTTTTTTTTGTTTAATAGATAGTAATCTTCATGGGAGGTTTTTGTTTTTGTCGAATCTTGGATTTGAGCTATAAATTTAATTGTGAATTATCTTGGTTAGAGCATGCATATGCCAAATATGATACCCCGAACCCACGAGAATAACACTTGGGAAACCAATTTTAAGTGAAATAAATACCGCGATTTCCATTTTTTTCAATAAAAATCAAGAGATAGTATGTAAATCCAAAATGGTGTTCGATCGTGTTGTGATTTAGGGAGTGTTTGCAAGAATTTCTGATTTTAGAAGAATCGATTTATTGAAGTAGAATTAGTTGGCAATCAAAATTTGGTAGTGTTTAAAAATAGAATAAGAAATCGAGAAACAGAAATTGAGAGTGTTTGGTGAAAAAGGTTGAAGAAGTGCTTATTTATTTGTAAAAATCAAACTAGAACGAGAATCTTAAATCTAAAACATCTTCCGGCACTTACTTTTAGGTTACGATTAAATAAAAGCGAGAGACGTTGACATTTATAAATATCACAAAGTGATTTTTTTCATCCAAAACTAATAAGTGTTTTTTTAGTGATTGTAAACATTTCCTTATAAATGGACGAGCTTGTTATCCTATTAATTCTTTCAACATGTTAATTAGACCAAAACCTCAATCTTCTGATTGGTTCTTAGCTATTTTGTACGTTCTGTGTCTTGTTATAAATTATAATAAGTATTTGGTTATTGGTCACTGTTCTCTTTTAAAAAAAAATCACATCTTATCATGTGTTTTGATTTATTATTGAACAATTACACCTCACACTCATTTTAGGGAGTGTTTGCAAACTCTAAACAAAAATGATTTTCAGTTTCTGGTGGAAAAATTAGTTATCTTTTCCACCCAAAAATATAGAATTAATCATATTAATCTCAACGAGCACCGGTCCTTTGGATGTTATCTTCAACTAGAATTTATGATGTTTAGTTTTGATTCTGAAGATATAGTAGTTTGCTAGCCGAAACATAATTCAAAAAGGTAATTAATTCAACATAATACACTAGTAACACCACAATATGGGTTGTTTCACATATCAAACTCAAAATGGTGTATTCCAACAAGAAACAGCCATTGATAAAGATGGCATAAAACCCAATGTATTAAAACATGCTTTTAAATGCTCATTAGGAAGGCCAGATGCATAATAAATCATAAATTGATTAAAGAATCCAAACTGAAGATTAGTTTAAATAATTATGATTAATCAGTAAGTGGACCACATCAAGAGGTTGACCATTCTAGATTTTTGAGCCAGTTAAGCTTAAACCCAAATTATCAAGAATCTGATTAATATAATCACCTCCATTAGAATATGTCAGTGGCATATTGGAAGATGACCAGATATTTACTTTTTTTTAATAAATTAATTTCTCCCAGCAAATGAAACTGTTTGTTCTACAGAGAACAGTACCACATGTTTGGCCAATCTGGGGACTAGACTTCTTGGGATAAATCTGATTTGATTTATCAAGTTGATGGAGATTTTTGGGATAATTATTTAGAAATCACTGCAAGAAGTTAGCAAGTAAAACAAGAAAAAAGACTCAAGAGAAGAATGGTTTTGATTTTTGTAAGAGGGGTGTGGCAAGTGAAACTTCATTGAAGACTAAAAGAAGGGGATTGATGATGACCAAGGTGAACCGGAATCAGCGAACCCGACCGTGATATATGGGTCGGTTAACTGGCCAATGGTTCGCCAGCTCCAAACCAGCCCTAGAAGACCCGGTTAAGGTGTTAGATAAAATTATTTTTGATTTTGATGATTTCATCTTAATATTTTTAATTCAATCAAAACGATAAATTCGGGCGCTGTAAAACTTGGTTTTCATTTTTCAAAGTCTTTTTAACAACAACCGGTAGTCATTAAGGTAAACCAAAACCCGAAAGACTTAGTCGAATATTTTCTCGAACCAAAATGCCTCTGGATGATGTCGAACGGTCACCCTATTTAGGCAACCGATACCTGAAAGTGATTTTTGAAGTTCTCTGTTTTAACAAGATACAGGCACATGTCGCCCTACATAGGCGACCGGTCAACCCCTTTGGCGACCGGTCATCCTAGAGGACAACCTGTAGTAGATCGCACTCAATGGTTTTAAAATTCAAATTTTACAACATAGCGATCGGACTCCCTGTTCAAAATCAGATGATTTTGAACCTATATCAGATAACAAAATTTACGTTTATCACTTTTCACCATCAATTTGTGCATCTTTTGATCTTCTTTTTTCAGACAAATTCAAATCAATAGGAGTTTATGTTGGAACTCAAATTATCGAGCTCTTCTATAAATAAACGAAGATAATTGGGGGATCACAACAAGAATATCTCAGCAAAATTCTCAAGTTCTCATTATCATATATTGTTGTAATAGTCTAAGCACTACACTTTCAAATTTGCTTATTAGGCTTTATTTCTTAATTACATTTGCACTTTAAAAATTGTATACTTTCATTTGAGTTGTAATCTTGATTGATCAAAATCATCCAAAACAAGACATATTTGTTGACAGTTCTTTTGGCAAGAACACACTTGGTTAATTACACTAGGTGTTGAAGAGTTTGATGCTCTTCAAGGTTGTAAGAAGAGTTTGGTGTTCTTCAAGGCATAGTTGTAATCGTTTTTTATCGATTAATAAAATTTCTTTCTTTCAAAATCCACTCGGACATACCGGGTGATAGTGGACGTAGGCCCTAGGTGGGTTGAAGTACTATACATCCTTGATTGTTGATTCATTTTTCTGCACTTTACTTTTCTTCATCTTAGTTTTCGAAAAAAAGGGGATAAATTGGAAAATTGGGAAAACCTATTCACCCTCCTCTAGATTTTTGTAGCCACTTGGACTAACATAAGGTTCCATATTTTTCGAACCGTCGACCCAAGGGGCGACCATAAAATTGAATATTCAATATTTTTGTTGAAAAAGATGATCGTTGGATGATTAACGGTCGAGACCTCTTGACCGTCGATGATCAACGATCGCGATTGGTCACAATTGCATTACATATTTTTAAATTTTCAAAAAAAAGGAAAAATAATGGAAAAATAAGGGTCAAAATCGGCGTTGAACCGGACTCGGGCGCTTACTAATCGCCCCTATAGAGGGGCTATGGTCCTCTTTGTTTTACACAGTGAACCATCGGTTTTGACTCCTGAATTGGCAATTCACAACGTGTGGTCATGTCTAATTAATATGTAAGAATAAAGGCCATGCTAAAGGTTTATATATTTCAAATCCTAAGTGTTAGGAAAATTTATTGTATAGATTTTATGATGCTATGTAAAATTTAGATTAGGAAGTTAGCACCCCATTTACGTTGTAAATTCAACTATGTAATAGGTAGGATCTATGAGCCGAGTCGAAGCAGCCAAGTTGAAGATTGCAAAAGTTGTATTAAGGACAAAGTTAAGATTCAGTTGTATTGCAGCTGAGTGTCGAAGAGAAAACTCAGTCAAGTTCCAAAAAGTTGTCTTTATCAACATACTGACAGAAGAGTTACTCCCAGATGTTTGGAGAAGACTCACAAAGGGGTTCAACAGCAAAAATGACTTTAAAGAAAGCTGAAAAAGTACGTTGATAAGTAAAGTCAAAGAATTACTCAAAGTGGAAAGAAAACATGTTGCAATCTTAAAGCTGTTTTGTTGAAAGAGTGCAAAGGCTGGGAACCAATGAGGTGTTCGCAGAACACCTGTTGTGTTTCAGGAAAACCTGCAGAGCATTAAACCAAGGTTGGTTCAACATCAATTGATGCATAACAAGACAACCAAATGATCATGAAGTGGAGTTTGAAAGTATGTTTATCTCTTCAACAAACATATTTTTGAACTGCCACTATAAAAGGCTGAGGAGCTTATGTGAGAGAGTACCTGCAACACAAACGACACAAGTAAATATTTGAGCAAAGAGAATTCAAGCAAAAATACTCTCAAGCAATACACTCTAATCCTCAAGGCTAAATTTGAAGTCTATCTAACCAACACTTTCAGTGAAGGAAAGAAAAGCTTCAAGTTGTTGAAGAGGAAATTGTTTAAAGACAAAGGGGTATGCACATCCAAGGATTGAAGGAAGTGTAGTGAGGTTCAAGTTAGAACCAGCTTTGGATTATTTGGAGGGCTTCATATATCAAATCCAAGAATTTGATGGAGCTGAAGTAGTATGACAACTGTCTTGTGAAGAGCTGAGTCCCAGGGGTGAAGCCAGCTGTGTGATTAAAGGCTTGCTCGGACTGTTCATCCTTTTTGTTACACGACCTTTCCTTTAGTGTATTACCTCCAGGAGTTGGAGAAGAGTGGAGTAGAGGAATTACCCCATCCTCGAACCACTATAAAATTGTTCTATATCTATTTACTTTCAACATTTAATTCTTGCATATTTTATATCTGCTAATTGATATATTTTTTAAACTTAACTGATAATAACTTAACTAAAACAAGTGTTGAAAATCATATTTTAATTAAATGGTGTAAGACTTCCACTGTTACAACTAAGTTATCAGAAAATTTAAAGAGCTCACTTCACTCATCTGAGTTACTCTATCAACAACTCAATCAAGTCTGTTTTGTGGTTAACTCTCCTGTTGAGGTTGAACTAAGTTGTTCCTCATGGACTTTGTTATTACTTGTGAAAACTCTGATCTAAGTTCACAAAATAGAAAATTGGTTAAGTCTATTCACCCCCTCTTTCTAGACTTAACACAAACACCCCTTGGGACCTACAAGTGGTATCGAGTGGTTGGTTCAAAGAACCTTTCGTGATTGATTTGAATTAGATCTCAATCTTTTCAAAGATTCAATACTTGTCGATTTTAAACTCTCTTTTAAAAGTTAATATCATGGAAGCATCTATCTAGCATTCCTATGTTCATTGTTGAGAATTTGATGATTGGAGATTCGCATACAGCACATCTTTCAAATACGCACGATAAAATGTGGTTCGTCATTGAAGATGGACCCATACAGATCATGAAAGTGAATACTATTTGTGCCGCTTTGCCGGCCAATTTGAAGGGAGAGGCAAAAAAGACTGTTGCACCAATGCCTGACTATGGTTGAAAAACCACGGCGAATGGACCAACGAGGATAAAAAGATACCACTTGGACAATTTTCAAGGACATTTTATACAAAACTCTTGACAAAGCCATGCTTAATAAAGTGAAAACTTATAGGAGTGCTCGTGAGATATGGGAGAATCTTACTCTAATTTGCGAAGGCTCAGAGCAAATTAAAGAGAATAAGCTAACTATTGTTGTGCAAAAATTGAGAATTTTAAAATGCTTACAAGTGAAACTCTGGATCAGCTGGATGTCAGATTTATAAAATTTACAAATGAGCTTTGTTGTATCAGTTGGCCCATTTTATTATGATCCAGTATGCAATAATTGTAGCCCACTTATGCAGCCCAATATGCAACTGGCTCAAGTGTTGAACCCATCTGTGAACTCGGGTCTTGGACTGGGACTGCGGGATCCAAGTATTTTGTCTGCGGATCCTTCATCTCTTATCCTGGTAGTCCGATCTGTTGGTCTTGATCTGGTTCGTTCATCAATCCTATTAAATTGCCCCAACCCCAAACCCTAATTCATTATTATGGTGTTTTTCTCTCTCTTCTCTCGATCCTTCTCCGATACTCTGTGATGTATATATCTCTCTAGAAATCTCACTAACTCGCTGGATTTCTGTGTGATTCTGGGGTGATTGTGTTAGATCGGAGTGTTCTCTAACTAGTTCACCATCTTTGTGGACTGAATCTCTACTTTTTCTGTGAGATTAAGGCAGAGCCGGTCCTAAGCTTCGAGGGGGGGGCCTGGAGCAAAAAACAATAATGGGGCCCCTTGTGTTTACGTAAACAAATATAAAAGTAACAATAATAATGTTACAAATATATTTTCATTGATTTAACATATAAAATACTTATTTTAGTAGTAAAAAAATGTCATACTCCGACTTTAATGTTTTGGTCTCATTAAAACAAAGTTACAAAAAAGATCGTTTAATATAATTTACCATAGAGAAAAGACAAAAAAAGAAAAAAAACTATTAATGAATTAATTATGAAAAACTGATATTCTTGCATTTTTATATACAAATCAATCAAATATTTTATAACCAATTAATCACTAAAACTTACCCTCAATTGAAATCAAAGACAATGCTAAGTTATTATTTTCTGTTTTTCCAAAAAAAATAAAGGAAAGAAAAAACACAAAAGTTAGAAATAGAAAAAGGGAAAAATAAGTTCATTTTTGCAACTGTCAAGAATTAAACTCATACCTCCTAAGTATAAAATGAAGCTCCTGCCAATCTGCCACACTACATCGTTGTTATTTATTTCAACCTCCAAAATTATATAACTAAACAATATATACACGTATATAAAAAACTCCGTGGACCTTGCCGGAGGGGGGCCCTGTGCAGCGGCACCACCTGCTCTGCCCCTGGGCCGCCCCTGGATTAAGGTTTACTGGGTTTGAGGGCCTTTTCTAGGGTTTTACGGGTTTTGGGGTTTCATACACTTGGGATCTTTAAGGGCTATTGTTGGCTTGGATAAGTGGGTGCCATTTCTTGGTTTCTGGTGGACGTCTTGGTGGTTTGGGAAAAATTGATCATGAGCCGATTTATTTCTATAATCGGTTTTAGGGTTTTATCCCTCATATGTTCTTTGTTATATTTTCATTGTACTTTGATCTTTCTTGTAATTTCTTTCAGTACAAAAGTGTCTAGATTATATTTGTATTAATAGGCTTTGAGTCTGTAATTTGTTATTCGGTACTAAGTGTATCGATCTATTTGAGGTAGATAGACACCCAACAAATTTTCAGCTCCGGGCAAGGAATATACACATAAAAAAATGTGTATGAAGATCCTTAGGTCGCTCCCAGCTGAGTGGAAAATGAAAATGATGACTCTGAGACATTCTATGGACTTGACAAGAACCTCCAACCATGAGTTATTTTGGACTTATTTCTCGAATGAAAGAGCAAGAAGAGATAGTTGTACCCAAGACAACTACTCTATTGGTGGAGAATCCAAAAAAGTTGAATCCAAGGACATCATTGACCAAGAGGAGATAACCCCGATGGTTAAAAGATTCAACAAGTTCTTTAACAAGAACTATAAGAGGAACAAGGTGAAACTCAGAAGTCACTTAGCTCCTTCCAAGAGCAAGGAGAAGGCAGACCACCAAAGAGAGCGACAACCGAGAGAGATGAATATCGAGAGCTAAGAACTGTCTTGGGGCGAATGACAACCCAGGACACTTTGTTGTTAACTGTTCCTATCCACCCGGTGAACAAGTACGTAAATGAGGAAGAAAGAAAGGTCTTGAGAAAGAAAAGAAAAAAAAATAAATCCTCACACACACACTTCATCACCCACGGATCTTTATGATTCATTAGGCAAAATGATGAAACAATTTGAGCACATAAAATTCTCACACACACTCTTAAATGAGGAAAACGATCACTCAAAAGTCAAAACTCTGATTGATCAAGAGCTTAGTACTCTTAGTCACATAGATGATGAGAATAAAGAGTCAAAATTTGAGATAACTAAGGTCAAGGCAAACTTAGCTGAAAAGGAAAAGAGGAAAAAATAATTAAAAAATATGATTGCATCACTCAGTAAGTCATCAAAAACATTAGATGAATTAATGATGATTCAAAAAGAAATAGGAGACAAGACAGGCTTAGGATTCAATTCCTTTGTCAATGCTCAAACTCCAAGAGTGATTTTGGAAAAAAGGATCTTCAAGCAATGGGGGAGTCCAGAAGCCAAAGCACTATATGTTGCACCCACTTATTGAGAGCATGTGTGCTCGACTTAGGAAGTAATTGGGAAATATTATTACCCTTGGTAGAATTTGCTTATAACAACGAATATCAAGCGACATTGGGATGGCTCCATACGAGGCGTTGTACGGAAGAAAGTGTAGATCATCATTATATTGGAACAAAGTTGGTGAAAGAAATATTTTGGGACCTGAATTAATTCAGCAAACTGTTGAGAAGATAGCTATGATACAAGATTGAATCAAGATGACTCAAGATATACAAAAGTCGTATGCTGATAAACGGAAAAAACATATACAGTTTGATGAAGGAGAAAAAGTATTTCTGAAGTAGCTCATATCAAAGGTGTTATTCGATTTGGCGAAAAGAGAAAGTTTAAACCGAGATATATCGGACCATTTGAAATCATTACACATTGGAAATTTAGCTTATCAGCTAGCATTACCACCGAGTCTATCAAGTGTGCACAATATTTTTTCACGTCCCAATGCTAAAAAAATATGTTCACGACCCAAGTTACATTGTGAATTATAAGGATCTAACAATCAACAATGACTTAACTTACGAAGAAACACCAGAAGCTATTTTGGAACGCAAGATTCACCATTTGAGAAATAAATATATTGCTCTGATCAAAGTACAATGGAGACGTCATAGCATAAATAAAGCTACTCGGGAGCGTGAAGAGGAGATTCATATCAAGTACCCAAGTTTTTCAATTCCAGGTAAGATATCGAATTTCGATGACGAAGTTCTATTTAAGGAGAGTAGAATGTGATAATCAATAATTAAATAAGGGGTTAATTTAGGAATTATTTTAGGGGTTAGTTTAGGGGTTAGTTTATAGATTAATTTAGGGGTTGGGTTAGGGGTTAATTTAGGATTTAAAGAAAATATAGAAATAAAAATAAAATCAGCCTATAAAACATGATTAACCCACATAAGTTTTTCACAATTTTTTCAATTCTCTACAATAGAAAACGAAGAGATCGAGGACTAGGACTTTTATTGTTCAATTTTTCTACATTGAATATCTGTGATTATTAAGGTAGAGATTTCTATATTATTTGTCTTTATTTAATGTTTCATGATTGTATTTTATTAATTGCAATATATATCAAGAGGAAATAGATTCATATAAGCTAGGGGCAATGAAGAGGATCTAGGATCAAAAGTATCGTTAGGGTGAACCCGCAATGCTACATACGAGAACTAGTCAATAGAATAAAAAGAGAAATAATGAATTTATTGTTGTAATTATATGAATGCTTTTCATGTTATAATAAGTATTGTCATATATATCCCTAATGAGCGAGATGAAGCTCACCCCTATTATTATCATGACTTTTAGGTTGAAAAATTCGGCTGAAGATATGATGTTGTGGATGGTGGAATAAATCATGCTATATTTATATTTTAAATAATTATGACCAGACTAAATTTTCGATTTATGTCTTTAATTATTTTTCCGGTTTATGCTTGGGATAATTGTTGGATTTATTATTATTATTATTATTATTATTATTATTATCATCATCATCATAATCATCATCATCATTATTATCATTATATTTTTTTCCTTAAAAATTAAAATTCTAAATCGATTTTTTGATAATTATTGGGATCACTTTAATTTATAAATTTGTATTTTCTTAATAATATTTTTAAAGTACTTTAATTTCATGAAATTGGATCATTACACATAGCCCTCACTATGGGTGTGCTCCCATAGTTTTTTTCATTTATTATTTATTTTTACAATCTATATATTAATTAGGTAAAGGAAAAAAACAAGTGCCTCATTTAATTATTTTTTTAGTAATTTATCATTTCCTCCTTGTAAAGGATTCCTCGATTCGTTCTTGCATTACTATGATAACTTGCGGCATTCAAACCGCACATAAAGTTGTGTTTATTAACTTGGATGGATTCGACATGGTGCTCACTGAACCTCCGTAATATCTAACAAGTCGAGGCTTATGTCGGTCATAGAGAACACCGACATAGTGGTCGGAAGGAATGGAAAAATCACAAAGAAACTGAAAGACTCAGTGTTCGAACACTGATCAAGCAAGGGTGAGCGATCTCGTGGTACAAATGTTTGTATTTAATGAACGTACCAAACATAATTAAGGTTGAATGTCACATTCAGTACAAGAAAAAATAAATTTAGCTACAGAAAATTGGTAGGTAAGTATTAAAATAACTGTAAAGTATAGGTAAAATCATTGTTGGTAAATATTTACCAACAAAATTGAAAAATGTCGGTAAATATCTATAATATTACTGTCGGAAAATTTAAAAATTATTGGTAATTTGCCGGTAGTTTGTCTATACTGATTTGGGAGAAAATAATTTTTTATTTTTTTAGGTAACAATAATATTTAGTGACAAAATTATTTATATCGGTGAATTATATTCCAGAACTGGAATTTTTTTGTAGTTATTGATCATCATCATCATGTTACTCAGGGTACTTGGTGTCTTGGTCTTTATGGCATTTACATTATAAGTTGAAGCTAGACCATTCAACAAGGAAAAAGGGTGGTGAAAATTCTTGTCCCTCCAAAAATAGTGATAGAGCGACAAAAAAAGATACACATACTATTCTTTTCTCATATCTTTAGATAGAAAAATGGCACAAAAAATGTACATATGTTCCGTGAAATCAATATTTGATAAATGTGAAAATGCATGTGAAAGTTTCATATCATTAATTGCTTTACGAGATTTATAAGATGATATTTACGTACTAGAGATAAATAAATATAAATGCACATAAAGTTCAAGGTGATATATATATATATATATATATATATATGATTGGGATTTCTTAAAGCCTACAGGGGTATGCCTTTGCAACACCCCTAAGCAATTTTCACAAACCATATCCATAGCATGAAAGCATGCATGAAAACCTGGTGCCAATTTTTTTTTTTTAATTCGAACTGTATAATTCTCTAGGCCATAGATATAACATTTGATTTGTCAAATGAATAAGAAAATCATGATTATTATCACGAAAAAGAGGTTCCTCCACCATATCAATAATTGTATTGTGCTTTATAAAATAAGGTCAATTACCCTAATAGATGATGGACTCAACTGGTGAGTGATCACAAATCTTATTAAGTATTTTAAAGATTTGATTTATGTGTTACCTTTTTACTAATATGACAATTGGGATATCTATATTAAAGGCTCGAATAAGAGTGTGGATCATCTATTCCAAAGTGTATTTTATCTTGTATTTCAAGTATATTAAATTTACGTCAATAATGGGTAGTGTTAGCGTGCTTCTTGGATCAACAAACGAAATACTTAAATATAATGACGTGGAAATAAAGTAAACACTTAGAAATATGCGAAAAGTGGCTGATTCTCGCCTTTTATATATCAAAAAGACCGAGCAGAGTGTGTCCGATCGGTTTCGCTACTCAATTTAAACTTTACAAGTTATATAGTAGGATTAAATCTCTTGTCTTTTTCCTAATAAATGAGATCTATTTATACTAATACAATTAGTGGGCTAATTATCATTACATCTAGCATAATAGTGGGATAATTGTGGGGCATGTGTCCTCTCCACAGTGTGCATGAGGCATCTTTGGCCATGTGTTGAGATGAACTTCATTGACTTATCCGTTTGACTCGTTGACAGGTGACACCTTGGTCTTCCATTGGAATGTTGAATCCAGGTTAGTGGGAGATTTGTTTAGTGGAAAGACTTGCTTGATTTTGTTTGGTTGTAGTGGACCGGGCTCGACTCGTGCCATGTCATTTCTCGATTTACGTCATCCTGGTCGGTCCACGTCATCTTGGACGACTTACATCATCATCACCGAATGGCTACGTGGACCTATTTTTTTCCCCAATTTCGGGTATCATCGCGTAGATATGATATTTAACACGAGATGATACATAGATGAGAATAGAAAATCATGTGCCTCCACTGCTCGTAGATTAATATTCTTATCATCAAACTCAGAAAAATAAAAAATCAAATAAAAAGATGAAAGGTTCCATTCCCATGTAAATATTCCTAGTTTCGAATCTCGACCCCAAGAAAAGATAAAGAAAAAATAATAAGTTGATTTTGCAGAAAGTTGCTGCCAATGATACTCCTTTACTACTAGCTTGGAAAATAAAAGGTGTAGTATTAAACATAATTACTTGTCAAAGTTCAGGTCCAAAATTCTTGCTTCATATCCCCACCACTTAAATATCTCACCAACGCAGATTCCAAGAAATATAAAATGTACCTCTCATTTATTTTATTTTATTTTATTATATTGACAAGTACTACACAATATCACACAAGATAATAATATTATTTTTAGATTTTGGAATAAATTGTATTTACACATTTAACAGGAAATACATGTTGATATTCTATTTCTCTTTTTTCTTCGGTATTCAATATAACGACACTTTTAAATTTATTCTTATACTATAAAATAATGGGGAGAATTTCATGACGAGACACGGATTTAAGAAACCTATAATTTTAAGGTCCAATATTTCAACTTTCTCAAATAAAGACCCAATTTTTATTTTTTCCATACTAGATGCTCCTCCCAAATTGTTGGTTCTTATTTTATGTTTTAAACACTAATAGAAACGAAACACATTAGATAATTTTCATGTCCACCACAATAAAGAATGAGTGTTGTTTTGTAATAGTAAGATCTTGCCTCGGGCATTCAAAATTGGTGAGGTTTCCTCTTGCTTTTTCGTAAAAGGAATAAAACTCCTAAGATAAGAATTATTCCAGATTGATCGAAACAAATAGATATGTCAATTCCATACAATATATGGAATTGATATACAAATATATGAAGAGAATATTGTAGATTGATCTATAGAAACTCAAGCCTTAATCATTAATCTAGATTACAATTTTATAGACTAAGAGATAGACAATTTGGTAGAAATGGATGAATCTTTCTACCATACTATCTATCTCTTATAATACTGCCGATTATAGTTCGCTCATTTCATTTAAGTTAAGACGTGAATCTTTTCATTTGACTTTGTCAATTTTTGATAAATACTCCGAAGGAAAGATTTATTCAAATGCATTTGAAAATTCAATTGAATTAATAATTTTGACTGGCTATTTTTACGTAAATGATAAGTAGAAAAGCAGTAGTAACTAGAATGAATAGTGCAGTAGAAATAAATGCAAGAATATTTACTTCCATAATCTCATCGGTTTTTTTTTGTTTTGCAATAACTCGGGAGTTAATCCTCTGAGATGATAAATCTTTAAATCAGTAAATTCAATGAATGAATTACCTCTAAATGATCTTGAATCATATCACTATCATGAATAACCATATCTAATATATCAAATCAACCCACCGTCGAGACTTGAATAGTATAACACAGAAATTCATTTATATCCATACCGAATCAAAATTTTGATTATCGACCCAATCAATCCATTATTTCTTTATCTATCATTCGTTTCTTTGTTTTTTTCTACAACATAGTTTACATATTCCCTTCCTTGGACAATTATTTGATGAAAGATCATCGATTGCCTTTTGCACTTCGATTAATTTCATAGTTACAAACCTAACTAATAAAAGCGAAATGGAAAAATAGGAAAGAAAAATAAATAAAGACTCCTTTTTGCTTTGGGAATGAAAGTATGCCACCGACACTCTTTATTAGTTCATAGAAATTAGTTCATAGAAAGGGAAAAATGAATTGATGTATTTATTGGATATTGGATCCGTCGGGGATGGCGAAAGCTTGAACCCGAGCCTTCCGCCTTGATAGGGCGGTGTTTCGACTAATTGAACTACAATCCCATGTAAATAAGGGATCTAGCGAGAAAAAGTTGATTCTTTTTTTTATCTTCATATGGGATATTTCTGAAGGACAAGGGGGTTATACCATCTCATGTAGATTGGCGAATTTTTGGGCCGAGCTGGATTTGAACCAGCGTAGACATATTGCCAACAAATTTACAGTTCGTCCCCATTAACCGCTCGGGCATCGACCCCAGGAAGAATAAATTTAGGCTTATTGATAAGCCATGGTCAACTTCCTTTCGTAGTACCCTACCCCACAGGGGAATTCAAATCTACGCTGCCTCCTTGATAGAGAGATGTCCTAAACCACTAGACGATAGTAACCAAAAAATATTTTTGCTACTATTTTTTTTTATCTTGCTAGCTGTTCAAATTTAAGTTTATACATTTTGGTATCTATATTGAAGATTTTAGGAAAAAATGAATGAGAGAAAGAACTAAAGGGGAAGAAAAAGAATTTTTATGGCTGGCATGGCAGATTACACTAATATTGTTTTCCTTTTCTGTTAAGTTCTAAAGTTGAGGTGGGATCCAAAATTTGGGAGAGGACCTAGTTTGAGAAATAAATAAAAATTAGATCCTAATTTGAGAATGTTGAAATTTCAAGCCTTAAAGGCATGGATTTTTTTAAATCTGGGTCTTGTTATAAAATTCTCCAGTGTGTGACAAAAAAAGTCTAAGGGATTTGTTTTAGTTCCTTATTTTCTTTCCAAAAGGTCTAAGATAGGTATGGAACCTTGATAAATCTTTTAAGCTCAAATTCCATTAAGATTTTGTCTAATCACTTGTGTAGGACCAATTAATTTGCACCTTTCACTAATTCTATTACTTTTTATCTTTTTATTTTTCAATTTAAGAAGGAATTAATAGCCCTTTTTCATATAAGAGAAAAATAGATTTAATTTGAGAGCTAGGAGTAGGACCTGATGTAACATCTAGTTGGCAGCCTAATAAATATCATACCATCTATTTAACTATCAAGACATGCTTCTTGTTCCAATTAGAAAATTTTAACAAGTCAATGAACTAGAAAAATCGGTTGGCATAATAAAGAAAAACAAAACAACACGTGTTATGATATGTACCTTATTTTTTTTTCTTTTATTTTATTTAGAGAATGTGTACCTTATTTTTCTGTTTGTGAGAAAGCATCTCACCACCACATGGGATGGGACAAGTGTTCGGGACAACCTAAATACATAGTCATCACACATATCTTGCACGAATTAGCCAATACTTTATATACATACAAATTAAAGAAAATCAATTGATAAAAGGAGAGAAATGTTGCATTGCACGTCAAAGAGCATATCGATGCCAAAATTGCAAAATTAGTTTTGTAACTTAGCGGCGACCAAATTGGTCGTGCTCAAACTCAAAATATTGATTTAATCTTGTATTAGTAAAATCACCAAATTTTAGTCGAATTTAAAAAATTTGCCAAAAACTGATGGACAATTTCCAGTCAATTCTTAAAATTTTGGGGAAACAATGACTGCATTGGGTAGTTTTATTTCTTACAGAAATAAATCAAAATTTCGAGCATGACCAATTTCGTCACCCTTTTAGTTACATGACTAATTATGCAATTTTATCATTCCCACTATAACTTTAAATAAAGTTAAAATTAACATTAATCAGATTAGAATAAAAATAATAAATATAAGTTTTTCACTAAAAACCTAATTATTTTAATGCCAATTTTCTTCCATTTTTATTATTATTCTTGCCCATCTTACCGTTATCTCCCCTTGGCATACCTGTCTTCCATCCACATGACTTGTTCTTATTCGTCTTGGATAAGGCTAGGAATCAGTTTGAAGGATCAAAGAAAATGGTCGAGTGATGGGTCTTCCAGCGAGAGCAGTGGTGGGTCTTCTTCTAGCAAGCGGTGGTGCGAGTGGCTCTTCCACCAGGTCTTTATCCAATGTCTTCTTTCATATTAAGCAGACGCAACTTATAGCTAGTTCATGTCAAGCGATGGTGGGCTGGTCGAGCTCCAATGGGTCTTGCCTCTTCATACAAAATTGTCAAATTAATCTTGTATGTTACCGGTGACAAAATTGGCCGGTGTTGCTCAAAATCAAAATTTTAATCTAGTCATGTAAGTATTAAAATTGTCCAATTTAAGTCATATTTTCTATGGAATTTTAATAATTGGCTGGTAATGTCATGTGCATATATATCACATGATGGATAATTTCCACCCAATTTTTATAATTCTTGTGAAAATAGGACTTAAATTAGGCAATTTTATTACTTATAGGATTAAATCAAATTTTTTGAGTTTGACCAGGATCAATTTTGTCACCTCCTAAGTTACATGACTAATTTTATAATGTTGCCTTCAGTTGTTCGTTCCTCTCCTACTTCTTATCAAAAAAGATAAAAAAAAATGTCACGAGATGTACGTATCTCATGACTGAAAGTGTCAAAGAAAATTAATTTTCAAATTATTTATATAGTGTTTATAGATATGTAATTATGCATTAAAAAGGATGTTAGAAGGGAAATATGGTAATAACACTTAAATAATGTTTGTGCCAGAATTGTAGTAAATTTAATTATCACTAATCATAAAAAGGATATCCCGTCCAAGATTGAAGATTTTCAGCCACTTTCTCTCATTGGGTGTATCTATAAAATTATAGACAAAGTCTTAGCAAAAAGACTCAGTAAGGCTCTTGATAGGGTAATTGGTCATAATCAATCTGCTTTTATTGGTCAGAGACAAATCCTGATTAGCAATTTAATTGCTAATGAAGTTATTGATGAGGCTAAAAAAAGAAAGAAACCATGTGTGATCTTCAAAATTAATTTTGAAAAATCATATGACATGATTAATTGGGAATTCTTGGATCTGGTGCTTAAGGAAATGAACTTCAATGACACATGGAGAGGATAAGGAAATGAATTGCTCATTGGGATAATAAATACCTTTAATTTTGTTGGAGAATTACCGTACTCAATGCGGTTCTAAACTCCTTGACGCAATACCATATGTCTTTCTACCGGGTTCCTAAAGCCATTCTAAAAATATCATTAAAATACAGAAATCATTCTTGGGGGAGGGGAAGCCAGGTCATAAGATTGCTTGGGTGAAGTGGGATATAGTGTTCAAACCAAAAGACAAAGGGGGTTTGTCGGTTAGAAATTTGGAAACATTCAATGAAGTTCTTTTAGTTAAATGGGTTTGGAGCTCCTTAGTGGAAAAGAATAGTCTTTGGGTTAAAGTCCTTACATCGAAATATGGCGACAACAGGTGGTTGGGACAATGTGATGAATGCATAAATAAAATTATAAAGCATCTAAATGGTGGAGAGATATAAGATAATCGGTGATGGAAAAAACATATTATTTTTGGATGATCTATGGGCAGGGGGTCAGATTCTAAAGTAGAGATTTAGAAGATTGGTTGGGATTGACTTGTTAAAGGATAAGAAAATAGCTAAAAGAGGTCACTATGAAGGGGAAACTTGGGTTTGCGATTGGCAATGGAGGAGGAATTTATTTGAATGAGAGAAAGATCTTTTCTGTGAACTAAGCTCAACTATTAACAGGTTTACAGTGAAGGGAAACATTAAGGATTCATGGCGATGGAAAGAAACTTCAAGCGGAAAATTTTCAGTCAAAGAGGCATATATAAATTGCTTGAGACACTTAAGGACAAGGAGGAAAATGAAGAAGGGGGCTTAGGAATTGCTTGGAGCAAATCTGTCCCATCAAAAGTTGTTGCCTTTGTATGGAGAATGTTGCAATAAAATTCCCACTAAGGTAAATCTGCAGAAAATAGGTGTAATTGGAAATAGAGGTGATACATTGTGTATTTTTTGTGGCATGAAAGAAGAGAGTGTCTCCCACCTATTTTTCTCGTGCGAGTTCTCATATAAAGTTTGGATGGAAATCTATAAATTGTTGGGATTTCAACTAGCTCATTCCGAGGAGGCAAAAAGTTTTTGAGCAACATAGGGTTTGGTCCATCAAAAGAAGAAGCGGCGCAAATGGGAGACATTCGATTTGGAATTGTATGGAGCTTATGGACATCAAGAAATAGGCAATTTTTCAACAAGAGGATGTGAACTTCTTCAAGATTGTGGATCAAATCAAACTTAAAACTTGGTTATGGTTTTTGCTAGAGATCCTGGTGAATGCGTCTCATTCTCGGATCGGGCTCTTAGAACTTAAACTTTGTTTAAATTTATTGTAAAAGGAGAATGTTGTATTTGGGATGGGCACCTTGTGCTCTCTTAATCTACTTTTGCTTATCAAAAAAAAATCATAACTATGATGCTATATATATCCTTGCATACTCGTGATGAAGTGTCTAATTGACTTTCTTGAATTTTAATGCAAAAATAGGTAACCAAAATAGAATTACTTTAAAGATGCTTAAAAATGCAGAACAAAAATAAATAAATTTTACTTCGTTCAAAAAGTTTGCAGCGGAAATAAATACTAATAATTGGAATAATTACCAATCCGGTAAATATTTATAATGAAATAAAAATAATGTTCAACATCCTAATAAAAATAAATTCAACTTTAAAAAAAGAAACTTGAATGCATGGAAAGCATGAAAACATGGATTCTGAGTCATTGTATTGTACCATCTCCTTTCTCTTTTGAATTCTCATACGAAAGCATTAAATATTTATGTAATGAGCTTAAAGAAACTTATAATCTCATGCATGAAAGCATGCGGCATGCGGCATGCTTAATGCAATATCCTAACGTTTACTTTCAAAAAATTATGTTTTCCTTGCTTAAAACTTTCACTTAGTGGTACATTGTTCTAATCAAAGTCGTTGTCGGCCTCCGTTATTTGGTACCCAATCTATATATTTCACCGGTAGCATTTGTAATCATTTGCCAAAGGCAAACATTCACAAACATAGACTATTGCCCCAAGCAGCACATGGTCAGAACGTCGGTTTCTCGCGCCCATTTTTCACTCACTCCAGCATCATAAATGCAATATACACTCATTTCTTTTATATAAATATGATTAACACTAAGCCTAAAATATTAACTTGGTTGTTTCATGTCCTTGAAATGCTATGAATATAATCAATTTGATGCATGAACCTACGTATTGCAACTTTAGCCAAATATGAAAATTCACTAACAAAACATAAAATATAATAGTTAAATAACATTTGGCGACAAACACGTAAAAAGTAAACTTTGTTTGACTTAAATTATACTAAAAATGAAAAAACATATTCTAGAAAGTTGCTTTAGGATCCAACCAGTAGAAAAGTTTATTGAGCTATGTATTTTGTTGGATGATTCTATTAAAAAATCGTAGCCATTAAATTAAATAAATCATTGTTATCAATTAGGGAGATATCTAAGTATAACTAGGGGTGGGCTTACTTGTAATTTTATTCTTATAACTTTCAGGAATTGGCAATCTTAGTCTTGTAACTTCATAATGTGGCAGTTTCGGGTCTTGACAATTTTACCATTTACTAACAACAACAATTCTAGTATTATAACTTTTAATGGTCATATAAATTTGAAGTATTTTAGTTGAATAACAAGGATATTGTGGGAACAAATGTAATATTAAAATACCTATTTGGAACCAAAATCACACAAAATTGGAACTTATATGACCAAAATTGCACAAATTAGAACTTGTGAGATCAAATTACCCAAATTAAAATCTTACAGGATCAAATCTGCTACATAATATATTTACAAAACTAAAATTACTAGTCCCCTATAATTAGGGGACCAATTTCGCACTTAAGCCAATAGGGGTGGCACAATTAAAGCTCAATCATAATTCAAAATATAATAGTTAATGTGCATAACTCTTGGAATAAAACATATAATAGGTGACATCCCCAAAATCAACAATAACAAATATATAACTTAGAGTGGACCTACATTCAATATATTAAGTATAATTGGGAAGACCCTACATTCAATTATTAGGGAAGACCTACATTCAACTATTCTAACCTCTTTGGGTGAAAGTCTAACATTCATTTAGATAGGAGAGCCTCTTTAACCATGACCACCTCCTTTTAGAGAGCATAAAATCCTTATCCTTGTGCTTGCTATAATAAATCCAATGATACTTCCTGATTTCCTTTACTATTGTAGGAGAATAATTTTCCATCAGGGTATAACTAACAAATCTAAAAATATTATGTATTTTAGGCTTCGAGACTCTGTAGTCAAATCCTTATGGATTGTGTTTGTGTAATGATCACCTCATTTAAAGTTTAAGTTGTTAGAGAGGGAACCATTTAATATTTAATTACTATAACACACCCCCTCATGTGCAGGAGCTTGTTTATGAAGCATAACTCGTCAAACATATATATGAGTGGCGATGAGGTTTTAACTCAGGAACTTTTGTTTGGACTAACTCTGATACCATGTAGAATGACCACATTATCTAAAAGCTTACGTTGTTAGAGATGTGAACCATTTACTATTTAATTACTCTAAAAGTGATTAGGTTCTTGATTTAGAATTCTCTGTTGGCAAACATCCATCTTCTTTTCATGCTTCATTTTTCTATGAAAAGAGCTCCGCACTGAGAGAATGGAACTCTAGAATGAATAAATGTACTTTGTTGCCGATTATGATCACCTTTATCGATTGTAGTTGGTGGTTTTTTAGTTGCTTCCCGATAGAAGATGCAAAGAGTTGGTAGTGATACCATGAGTAACCTTAGACATGGAAGAATTTGTGCCAATGGTTAGTGATTGTGGGTTAAATAGATATAGGGTTTGAAGGTGAAAATGCATACTTGGGTTAGAAATGGGCGTCATCAAAGATCGGATATAATATTCCATAATCTCAAACGGGCTGATCATTTTTTTCTAAGTCTAGTGTCTCCCACATCTTTTGGGGTTAAACATGTTCATGCTACTCTATTAAGTAGTCCTATCCGTAACCAAGATTCTACCACTTTTAGATATGTGAAGATGAGTCCAAATACCACATATTTATGCCAATGTTGCACAAGTTTGGAATGGTAAATGCTTGGTTTTCATGGCCTTACTAATCTTCACCATAAATTGATTAAAAGTCAAACAAAAACTTAGGTGGTGGAACAAGACAGTTTTTTAATAGCATTTTGCCAACCTCGTAACCGATGAGAATAATGTGGCTAATACCAAGAGAATTTATGATAATAACCCAACTACTCCCCCAAATGGACCAATCTCTCTACCATAAACTTAGCCATTGTTGAGCCTGTCTTGGCACCAAATGAAGAGAAGCTTAGCATCAAAAATCCTCTTGAATATGTGATCGCTAAATTCT
>CM071932.1:23135955-23314593 GCA_016081115.2 Rehmannia glutinosa | reverse complement strand
TATTTATGGCGCTGACGTCTGATACAAGTAAGCGGTTGCGTCGCGGTTTATGCTTGCTTGACCAATTGTTCGATTAACTCCGAAGATAAGTGTGGACGAACAACGATTCCTTCATTCTTCCTTGTAACTCCCGTTCAAGATGGTCAAGACACGACACATATCGCTCCATAGCGAGCAAAAATCCCATTGGAGCTTGAGAGCTCGGATTCGTCATAATCATGATTATACCGGTACTACGACCCGGCTTCCACTTGGACAAACTCGGTCCACCGATTCTGCGGGATTAGAGCGATGGGGCGAGGGTGGAATAGCGGTAAGGCTGCGGTTCCATCTGAGCGTATCCATTCGGTAGCAGGCTACGACACGCAAGTTGACTCGGGGACGGGAAAGTAGTACGCATTCGGGTGATCGACCGGGCGGTCGAGTATTGATTCGAGGGAAGCATTTTAGGAAAGTTTTCGAAAATTTGAGCAAGGCAATTATGGGCGTTGGTGGAGTTATTTTGGATCGAGATGATTATCGGGAGGATAAGAAATCTTCGATATATTGGAAGAATTAAGTGGAACATAAGTCAGTTATAGATTCGAAATCGCGAGACGAGGAAGTTGCCCCGCGATCGCGTATGAATCGTCAAGACGTCCAGATAATTCGGGGATTTTTGAGAAAATAAAATATTTCAATCAATAAATAAACTCGAGAGGTCGAAGTACATTTCTTTAAAATAAAAATAATTTGAGTTGAGTCACTTGTTGTCTTCTAAGTGTACCTCAAACCAAAAATCAAACTTAGGTTAAGAAGTGAAGATGATGAGCTAGAAATATCAAAATGGATTGAAGAAGAAAATTCACTAAGGTACCTTGTAGTAGTGATAGTTTGAAAATAAAGTAAAGTTTTTTTTTTTTTTTAAGTAGAAGAGGATGAGCTAGAAATATCAAAATGTTAAGTGTTTGAGTAAGAAAATAAAGAAGAAAGTGTTTGAAAATATGAAGAAAGTATTCTTGAAGATATGAAGAAAGTGTGTTTAAAGATATGAAGAAGTGTTTGAAGATATGAAGAAGGTGTGTTTGAAGATTTGAAGAAATGTTTGAAGATATGAAGAATGTGTGTTTTGAAGATATGAAGATTGTTTGAAGATTTGAAGAATGTGTGTTGTGAAGATATGAAGATTGTTTGAAGATTTGAAGAAGAAGATGAACATATGTTTAGAAAATGTGGGAGGATTTTAGAGAGAAGGAGAGGATTTTTTTTTTGTTTGAGTTAAATGATAGTTAATGGGAATAATTAGGGGTTTAGGGTAAAAAAACAAATAACTAGCTTTAACTTTATTAGGGACATGAAGCCAAAAGCTAGGTTTTAGAGGAAATTTAAAATTCATTTGTTTGGTAAGGGGTTAGTGGGATTTGTAGGAAGATTTTTAGTTGTAGGCTTGGAATACATAAAATAAAATAGAAATAAAATTATCAAAATTTTATTTATTTTTGTCGATAATAATTTAGTTGGGAGATACAAAATGATAAAATAGGTAGAAGAAAAATTGAGTTTTCCCCATTTAAAAATGGAAATTTCGAAAATTAGGGAAAAAGAAAAAAAAAATATTTGGTTTCTTTTCTTTATAAAATTGAGGAAAAAAATAAAATGTATAAATATCCATAATTAAATATTTAGAAATTTAAAATAAAGATGTGAAATAAGAAATGTGTAATCGAAAAATAAATTGGAAGTTGGTTGGGATGAATTATAGAATAAGATGAAATATTTGGATAAAGATCGAAATGTACTCCTAAATTTTCGAGGTCTAATATTTCTAAAGTAAACAGTTAACAGATCAAGTAATAATACTAGAGGAGAATATAAATCGTTAGACTCGAAAGCGAGGAAGCGTAATTGACATTGAAAGAAATAAATAAAAAGTCGAATTAGCGGTTCATTAATAATTTGTTTGTGTTACTTAACAAAATAAATAAATTACTACACAGCGTCATATCTCACATCGCAAAAATTAGGGCGTCACAAAAAATAGTCGATAGTCTTCTTGATAAAATTTCAACTTGGTAGCAAATTGATGGTGTTTTTTCTAATGGAATTGTGACCTTTACAATCATAAGTGTTCATATATATATATATATATATATATATATATATATATATATATTTATATATATATTTAGGAGGATCTGTGAGACCACTCTCTGAGTAAGACCATAGGACCAAATCTACACCATCAAAAACATAAATCAATGCCCAATATCTAAATAAATCTATACAACTTTTCATATGAAAATATATACATTGTAGGGGTAAAATAGGAATCAACAAATTACATATAATGTAAACTAAAAAATTAGGGGCGTGATCTTGTATTGATCACGTCCCCCATAATCAAGCGATTCACCTTTCACTTTCTCTCCTTCACATTCGAACATGCACATTATTTAAATATACCAGCGAATCATGCAATAATTAATGAAAAGTATACAATTACACTAAACTAATTACATTAAAAATTACTAAGTATACATAAATAATTAACTAAGTATACAATTACACTAAACTACATGTACATTAAAACATTACTAAGTATCTGAAACATTTAACTAAGTATCTAATTACATTGAACTAACTATACATTAAAATATTACTAAGTATCTGACTTATTTAACTAAGTATACAATTACATTGAACTAAATACACATTTTCAACTGAATTACTTATATAACTAAGTATACAATTCCGTTGAACTAATTATACAAATCATAGAACTAAGTATACAAATTCACTAAACTACTTACTAAACTACTTATATAAACGAAGAATACGATTTCAGACAAGTATACAAATCCAGCGAACTAAATATACAACAAAACATGACTAAGTATACAATTGCCTTTGAACTAAGTATCAATATAAAGCATTTGTTCACAAATATGGCGAAAAGAAGTATCAATTTTGAAAAAAACGGCAAGTTGATGATTTTTTCCTCCCTAAAAATCAGATGGCGAAAAGGTAGGATTATGTTTCCTTAAAAATAGCTAATAGCGATCATTAACAAAGCGATTAAATATAAAGTACAATTATTCCCTTATAGCTTTAAATTAACAAAAAATGATCTACACCATCTAAAATTTTAAATCAAGAGTCCATAAAGTGTTAAGCTTATGGACTAACCTAAAGGATTGGTCTCATTTGAACCAATCCCTATATATATATATATATATATATATATATATATATATATAGGAGGGATCTGTGAGACCACCCTCTAGATTAGTCCATATGACTAAATCTACACCATCCAAATAGTAAATCAATGGCCAAAATATATTACAATATATACAACATTTCATAAGTAAGTATACAACGAAGGGATAAAATAGGAATCGATCAAATTAAATATAATGCTTAAACCTAAAATTAGGGACGTGATTTTATATTGATCACGTCCCCAAAATCAAGCGATTCACATTTCCTTTCTCTCTTCCCATTCGAACATGCAAATTATTCAAATATGGCAACAAAATCGTGCAACAATTAATGAAAACTATACAATTATACTAAACTAACTATACATTAAAACATTACTAAGTATACATAAACAATTAACTAAGTATACAATTACATAAACTACATGTACATTAAAACTTTACTAAGTATCTTTTGAAACATTTAACTAAGTATACAATTACATTGAACTAACTACACATTAAAATAATACTAAGTATACGAAAATATTTAACTAAGTATACAATTACACCAATTACTTATATAACTAAGTATACAATCCATCATGTGCCTCGTTTTGCATCGGCGAGCATCCTCGGCTGCCAAAGGCTGTTGGCACTTGGCATAGTGACTGACTTAATCGTCCGAGCTTCGCAGTCGTGACAACTTTTGTTGTTCTATTTCTTTTCTTTCTCCACTTCGCCTCCTTTCTATATTGTGGAGTCATCTGCGACATCCTCCGACCTAGGCTGCGTTGGGTGAGTTCCCCCTCGGTTTGGCGCACTAAATTGAATGACTTATGTTGGGGTCACTCTGCTCCCGGACTCATTCTTCCTTTGAGTGCTCGTAGTGAGGGCGGTGGTAAGACACCTTCAACGGGGTTGGCTCAACTTGGGTGCCCAAGTTCCCAGTGTCATCGCCAAGTCCTTAGATCCGTCCTCTACGAGTGAGCGGGAAGTGGTTGCGTGAGCAATAATCGCGTGGCTCTGGCCGCCCAGCTCCCAACGGATCAATTTCCGGTTGTGATTTGGAAGACTACGAACTAAGTATACAAATCCACGAACAAAGTATATAAATTCACTAAACTACTTACTAAACTACTTATATAACTAAGAATACAATTCCATTGAACCAAGTATACAAATCCCTAAACTAAATATACAATAAAACATGACTAAGTATACAAGTCCAGCGAACTAAGTATACCATAAAGCATTGTTCACAAATATGACGGAAAAGAAGTATCAATTTTGAAAAAATCTTGAAGTTGATGATTTTCCTCCCTAAAAATCGGAAAGCTGAAAAGGTAAGATTATGTTTCCTTAAAAATAGCTACTAACCGTCAATTAACTTAACTAATTAAATATAAAAATAGATTATACCTTATATGCCTAAATTAACTAAAATGATCTACACCATCCAAAATTTTAAATCGAGAGTCCATAAGTGTTATGGACTAACTTTAAAGGATTGGTCTCATGTGAACCAATCCTATATATATATATATATATATATATGGGAGGGTTATATAAGACCAATGCCTTAGGTAAGTACGTAAGACCATATCTAGACCACATATCAATAAATTCCAATGGCTAGTATTAAATATGCTTAAAATATATATAAAAACCTAATTAAATTGGTAGAGGGGTATATTTGTCCAAACCAATCAATCATATCCCATTAAATTAGGGCGGTTACACACAACAATGTAGATGCTATCTTACCATTTAAAATTATACCATAATCACGTAATATTTGTCTCAAATTCTCTAATCTTATTTCAAGAAAAACGCAAAAAAATGAAATTGTCCTATAAATATGGATACAAATTTGAACTACATAAGAAATAAATATACACTATGTAAGCAACATATTTGTCCTCAATAAGAAACACAATTGACATGAAAAAAACAACAAAATTACACACACACACACACACACACACACACATATATATATATATATATATATATATATATATATATATATATAGGGGATAGGATCTCATGTGGCGACCTTACCATGTGGCGTGTGGACGAGATCCCATCCATTCATCCTATTCAATCAATGGTTCAGATTAAGCATAAAATATACAATTTTTCATTTATTTTATGTGTAAATAGGGTAAATGGTAACTATCAAAATGGTGTAAAAATAATACCATAATTACTTTCCTAAAATCAGGGATATATTCAATATCGATTTCCATAACAGATACGCTAATAATGAGAAAAAAAATGGATTCTCACTCTTCATTGATGCAATATTTTGGTGCACAAATGTTTATAATATTGTGCTCGGGCGCATTATTTCGTGTATAGATATGCATATTTTTGTGCTAATAGGTAACTATCAAAATGGTATAAAAATAATACCATATTTACTTTCCTAAAATCAAGGGATATATTCAATATCGATTTCCATAATGATACACCTAATAATGAGGAAAAAATGGATTCTCACTCTTCATTACGCAATATTTTGGTGTACAAATGTTTATAATATTGTGCTCTGACGCATTATTTTGTGTATAGATATGCATATTTTGGTGCTAATCGGTAACTATCAAAATGGTGTAAAAATAATACCATATTTACTTTCCTAAAATCAAGGGATATATCATATCGATTTCCATAATGATACGCCTAATAATGAGAAAAAAACGGATTCTCACTCTTCATTGACGATATTTTGGTGTACAAATATTTATAATATTGTGCTCTCGACGCATTATTTCGTGTATAGATATGCATATTTTGGTGCTAATATAACATGAAATATGGCGTGTTTGGATGTTTATTTCGAGACTAAAAACTGGTACTTAAGTTGGTATAAAAATATTGACAATATTGTACATTGGAAGCATATTTTGGTGTATACATATGCGATTTTGGTACTTTATAACCATAAAAATATGGTATAAAAATAATTCCATTACGATATCCTGAAATTATATTTTGGTATATACTTGTCCAATATTTGGTGATAATATAAGTATTCGATGAGTACATTGTTAGATGTTTAATTGAGAAACTAATCGTATACCAACAATTGCCTAACTCGTATACCATTCTATAGCTAAGTTTTCATCAATTCATATCCACAATTAAAATAAACACAATCGAACCAATTGTATACCAACTATTTACTAAATGTATACCAACTTATAGCTAAGTTTTCATCAATTTATTTCCACGGGTACAATAAAACAAAATGGGCCAAAAAAATATAAGCTACAATTTTCTCGGTTTGGGCACGGATCTTCCTCGGTTTGGGCATCGAGGCTTTCAAAGCGATTTTGTGGTCTTTGACCTCTGCTCGATTACCATCACTCGCACCCTCGCTTGGCCCTAGGGATGCAAGTCTCTTACTTGTTTCCTCGTGCCATTTAACCTGGAAGTGAGAAACATGTATGAAACATTACACAAAGTGTGCATGAACTATACTAATTCTCAAGCGATGTAGCAAAGAGAATACAACATCTAAACTAATTGTGCAATCGATTGTACTCTAATCGTATACAAAACTAATACTATTTAAACATCAATTGTATATGCAATATTTCGCACAAAAAATAATTCCATAAACCCAAGAAAAAAAAGAGGGTCAGCAAAAAATCAAAGAATAAAACCCTAGTAAATTCAAAATAAAAACATTGTGTGCTCTACTTACCGCAACTAACTCCAAAAAACATAGAAACAAATTATGGATTTGTACATAAAAGGGGAGGAAAAATAAGGGAAAACCCTTTCCACAAAAATCTACAACCGAAAAATTAAAAAAATCGAACAAGAAACTGACCTTTACCAATACTACGGGGCGTGTTGGATTTTGATGTCGAATGAACCCAACCAAGCGTCGAAACCGACATATAATTTTTGCTCTCAAGGCTCGAACGGTAGAATGAAGAAGAAAAAAATAAACGGTAGATTGTGATAATGAAGAAGAAATAGACGAAAAAATAGGTTTTGATTTTGTGTGAAAAAAATAAGATTGCAAAGAAGTGGGAAAGATTAAATGAAATCTCAAAAAAAGGAGGTTATGGGGGTTACCAAAAATGCCGTTTGCTTATAAGTATAAAATATCCATTATGCCCTTAAATGGGCTGTGTTCAATTTAAAAAAAAAAATTCGAAAAAACATTGGCCTTTGGATTAAACATAGTAATGGTTTAGATTTGTCCACACTACCCACATGGTAAGACCCTTGCCACATATGATCTATACCTATATATATATATATATATATATATAAAAGATAGATGACCTATTTAAATCAACACATTTGCACCAATCTTAACAACATTGTCTACCTAAATAAGCAATATATTTGTCTTCAATAAGCAACATAGTCCACATTAAAAAACAACATACTTACATATATATACAAGGACATACAATCTATTTAAATCAACACATTTGCACATCTTAGCAACATTGTCTGTCTAAATAAGCAACATATTTGTCATTGATAAGCAACATAGTTGACATAAAAAAACAACATAATTACATATATATATATATAAAAAAAAAACAAATGGAAGAGAATAGTTGGTGATTGCAACATTCTCTGCCAAAATAAGCAACATATTTGTCTTCAGTAAGCAACATATTTCGCACAATGGAATGCACCAATATTGATTGCAAGTTTGATCATGTGAAAGGAAAGAGAATATTAGAAATACAATTTCAAACATATCCCAAATAAGCAACATATTAAATGTCTTTAATAAGCAATATATTTGTCCTCAATAAACAACATATTTCTCGCAATGAGATAATGTCGCAATACGGTTCCAAACAAATGCCAAAAAACCGAGAATGTGAATGGGCACACCAAAAATAACTCCCATTTGTAACTGATATTGAAATAAAATTACCTACTTACCCTTAACAACCATTAATTAAATATAATCTAAAAAAATCAATTAAATCTGCATCTTTAAAAAAGAGGTCAAAGTTTCAGATTTGGTCTCGCATACTTATTTAAATTATCTGGACTCACCAGATCCAAACCATATATATATATATATATATATAAAATTTAAAGATGATAAGAAAGGAGTTCCATGATTCACATTAGAGCAAGCATGTGAGCCCATATTCTACGTATTAATAGGTGTAGCAAACCGTGTAATCGTCTCGTGTTTCATGTCGATAACAACACGATAACAACACGAACACGATAAGGTCAAACACGAACACGACACGATAAGGATCTGTTTTGATCACTGTTCGACTGCTAAACACCTATAAAAGTCTAATAATCCTCGCAAGAGAACGAGATCAATCGTAGGATAGTAAGTTGACCACAAGTCGTCTCTCAAAGAAGACTTAGCCAGCAATAAACTCACTTGGCTAAAATTAAACAATTAGTCAAAGTGTTTGGCTTTCTTCACAAAATTTTAAATTTGTGTCAAAAGTTGCAACCCTTGTATTAATGCATAAATTACGCAAGTACCAGCCATTTTTTTTTCGCTAGGACTTCCCGAGACATTATTCCACTAGGTGTAAACTTTGGATGTTTTCCAAAGGCTCCTAGGGTGGTTTCCCATACTCATGTTTGAGCCGCTGTTTTACGTAAATGTCAAACATGGGGCACATGAATGCTCCTAGTTACTAAGCAGCTCAACCAACGGAGTATAATATCGATTGTTCCATTTTTTCATTTCTTTATTTTTATATAGCGCTCTTTATTTCAATTTCTTTTCGATTTTTTTCTGGCGCTTATACTGCAATTTTTTTTATTATTCGCAAGGCTAACAATTTTGTAATACATATAGCGGATTTTAACTCAATTAACATCAATGAAATCTCGTAATTCATACCCCATAACCTCGAGTATTGTTTAACCATTGCCTAAATCGTTTATCATAAGGGTTAATTCACGATTTAGTCAAATCCTACATATCAAGTTCACAATGTCATTTCCTAATTGAGTCTCAAATTAATGCATCGATTTTTAGTTAACTAAATATCATTATTATTAAACTATGGATAATTAATAGGCAAAGTAAAAATTTTGTTACAAGCAATCAACTTATATTATCAATGACGAATTGTCCCCTCCACACTTAAAACACGCAATGACCTCAATGCGTTAAAAAAATGAAGGAGAAAATGATGTACGTCCCTGAAAATTTTGGAGATTGATAAGTAATGTCATAAGTACATCCGCCTATGATTCTGCAAAAGCCAAATATAGAAGAAAACAAAAAAAAAACAAAAAATAGAAAAACTAGAGTAGTGAAAAATAACATGAAAAAAATAGCAAACATCCGCATGCAAAGGGAAGAAAGCACACAAGAAGAAAGAAAAGAGAAACAGACAAGACAAACAAATTTTTTGGGAAAATCACTGATTATCCTCGGGCGGTGGTGGAGGGTGGAGGGTGGAGAGGCGAAAAAGATACCGTCCAATTATGTTCGATATTTTGCACCCGACTATCAAGTGAGTTTATCTGGATGCTCATGTCTCTCATGAGGGTGTGGAGGCCGATCATCTGCTGCTGCATGTCAGTTATCTAATTTTGAAAATGGATGAAGTTGCCCTGCATAGAATCAAGGCATGATAGGACGACGTCCAAACCCATGGCGGGGCCTTGGCTCGGGGCTGAAGATGGGCCCAGGGTGAAGGGATTGGCGGGACGTGCAACATGTGGTTCATTTGTATCGGTATCATCTGCGTCGTGACCACCGTCCCCCAAGGCAGTAGGCTAGGATAGGTAGGCGCCATCCGGGTTCCATTTATGGCTGCTAAAACATTTTCGACTGGTGGGATCACGGAATTCCCCTGCCTTGGTCAAAAATGAACCGGCAGAAGCGGTATCTTTAGTAATGAAAATTCTATCCACCACGTGATAGTTAAGCCCGACCACATCAGATATTCCAAAATAAAAGGCAATAAGTGACACAAAATGTCCCATCCCCAGTTTGTATGTACTTTTCTTCTGAATACGATAGATTGTATCAAAAACAAATGCGGTAGTGCATATTTGGGTGCATGACTTAGCGCAATAGATAAAAAATAACTCTAGGCATGTCACTTTGTTATTTTCATCTTTTCCAAATAACTGATGTGCAAGAAATTTGTGAAACAGATGAACGACCTGATCCTGAATGAACTCGCTAGGTGTCCCCTTACTCGAAACATTAACAAAATCAGTCAGTTCCAGCCAAAATTGTTTTGCATTAAAAGCGTTTGGGATAGATCGCAATCCTCTACTAGAAACCCAAAAATAGATTTCATCACTCTATAATCCACTTTATACTCAACCCCAAGCAATCGACAAGTGAAATCCGTCAAATGTGTGTCAGAAAAACGACGAGTAGTGTAAAATTCAACAACCAACTCCGAATACGCAACACCCGACAATTTAATAAACTTCTTCCACCCCAAAGCCTCAACAAGAGTCATAAATTCATGTTTCAACCCCAAATCATCTAAGATTTGTAAATTAAGAGGGTGAGCATCGGGTACATCGCGTTGGCTGACCTGTGTATACCGTTGCCCCTTCTCCTCGGAATAGATTGGGAAAGAGGTGTTGAATTGCTCGGCTAAATCAATCGAGGTCATTGGGGTGTCCTCTTGAGCCCTAGAAGTCCCTTCTTGTGCCCTTTTGCCTCGAGGTGGTGCCATTGGTGGACGAGACACACTTAATCGGAGTGCCTTGGAGGTGTGGAGGTCGAATTTAGGTATGGGTAGATTAGGAGAGGATTTGGAGTTGAAATATTGAGGAAAAATAGCCCATGTCTGATTGATATCTTTGGTCTCGTTCGTGCGCGCATCGTGCACCCGTCTCTGCGCGTCGTGCACCACCGTCCGTGGTTGGTTGCTAACCTCTCTATTGCGCTTACAAGCGCATCTTCGTAATTTTTTTATTTATTATTAATAACTATTATACTTATAAAAAGAGAAAAAACTCAAACAAACTATTAGACATGGTTAGTCGAGAAAATAAGAAAAAATATAAAAAATGGAAAAAACTTGGGTTGCCTCCTAATAAGCGCTTATTTAACGTCTTAGCTTGACGATACCTAAGATGGTCTTAAGTGTCCTCTTCGAGCCTTATGCTCTCAATTCCTTCAGCCCGAGATATTCCTTCAAAATATGGCTTAACCCGATGGCCATTCACCTTGAAAGATTCATGCGTCCTTGGATTGAGTAATTTTACCGTTCCATAAGGGTATACCTCTTTGATCTCAAATGGCCCATTCCATCTTGATTTTAGTTTCCCTGGGAATAACTGCAGCCGTGAGTTAAATAAAAGGACTTTCATTCCTGGTTCGAGATCTTTATGGATAATCTTTTATTGTGCAATCGCTTGACTTTATCTTTGTATATTCATGTATTTTCATACGCGTCATTGCGAAGCTCATCAAGTTCAGACAATTGCAACTTCCTTTCGACTCCTGCTTTGTCCAAATTGCAATTTGTTGCTTTGATAGCCCAATATGCCTTGTGCTCCAATTCAACTGGTAAATGACACGCTTTCCCGAAAACTAGTCTGCAGGGGCTCATTCCCAAAACTATTTTATAAGCTGTTTTATATGCCCAGAGCGCATAATTTAACTTGGTAGCCCAGTCTTTCCTTGTAGGATTTACTTTCTTCTCCAAGATCCCCTTTATTTGTTTGTTGGTGGTTTCCACTTGCCCGGAAGTTTGAGGATGATAAGGTGTAGCTACCTTATGTGTGATGCCATTTTTCTTCATCAGTTTTTCGAATAATTTGTTGCAAAAATGTTTTCCCCATCGCTAATGATAGCCCTTGGGAACCTAAACCTGCTTAAAATATTTTTCTGCACGAACTTGATGACAGTGTTAGCATCGCAAGTCCTTGTGGGGATTGCCTCAACCCACCGGGACACGTAGTCAACAACAACAAGCATATATTCATAACCAAAAGACTTAGGGAAGGGACCCATGAAATCAATACCCCACACATCAAATATTTCAACTACCAAGTTATTATTCAGAGGCATTTCATTCCTCCTACTAATATTTCCAGTCCTTTGGCATCTATCGCATGTCTGCCCAAAATTGTGTGCGTCTTTGAACAATGATGGCCAATAGAGTCCTGACTGTAGAACCTTAAAAGCTGTTTTATGGCCTCCAAAGTGCCCACCACAGTGCATTTCATGACAAAAAGCCAAAACATCATTTTGTTCGTCTTCAGGAATGCATCTTCGGATAATTTCATCCTTGCAGATTCTAAACAGATATGGGTCATCCCAAAAGTAGAACCTACAAGTAGATAAAAATCTTTTCTTTTCCTGAAAATGAAAGGTTAGTTCTCACAATTCCACATGCAAGATAATTCACAATATCGGCATACCAAATAATTGAAGTAACCTCAAATAATTGCTCATGGGGAAAAGAATCAATTATATGCTCGTGTTTATGAGAAGCAAGAGTATCATCAATAAGAGTAAGACGAGACAAGTGATCTGCCACTACATTCTCGCACCCTTTCCTCTCTTTTATTTCAACATTAAATTCTTGCAACATCAAAATCCACCGAATTAACCTAGGTTTAGCTTGTGGCTTACTCAACAAGTATCGCAGGGCTGCGTGATCACTATGAATAATTACCTTAGACCCAACAATGTAAGATCTGAATTTATCCAAGGAGAAAACAACAACTAACAATTATTTTTCAGTGGTAGTGTAATTTACGTGTGCATCATTAAGAGTCAAACTAGCATAGTAAATCACATGGAGCAATTTATCAATTTTTGTCCTAAGACGGCCCCTACAACATGATTAGACGCATCACGCATAATTTCAAAAAGGAGTGACCAATCAAGAGCAACAACAACAGGTGCAGTTATCAATTTCTCTTTTAATGTATTAAAAGAATTAAACATTTTTCATCGAAATCAAAAGGGGCATCTTGAGCAAGCAATTTACAAAGAGGTTGGCTAATTTTTGAAAAATCCTTAATAAACCTTCTATAAAATACAGCATGCCCAATAAAACTCCTAATGCCCTTAACATTAATGGGAGGAGGTAGTTTCTCAATAACATCAATTTTAGCTTTATCAACCTCGATCCCTTTTTTTGAAACCACATGGCCTAAAATAATTCCGCTTGTCACCATAAAATGACTTTTTTCCCAACTTAAAGTTAAATTGCATTCAATACATCGTTCAAGAACCTTAGCCAATTTATTAAGACAATCAAAATAAGAGGATCCAAATACGGAAAAATCATCCATAAATACCTCAATGAAGTCCTCAACCATGTCAAAGAAAATTGAAAACATGCACCTCTGGAAGGTAGCTGGCGCATTGCAAAGTCGAAACGACATTCGTCGAAATGCAAAAGTCCCAATCGGGCATGTGAAAGTAGTTTTTGCTTGATCCTCCGGTGCGATGGCCACTTGATAATAACCTGACAAACCATCCAAAAAACAATAGAAACTATGTCATGCAAGTTTGTCAAGCATTTGATCAATAAAGGGAAGGGGTTTTTTTGTAATCAACTTCCTATGCACATCCTCCATCCAATTGTGGTTCTAGTGGGAATAATTTCACCTTTTCATTCTCTACAACTGTTATCCCACTCTTTTTTGGTACAACATGCATAAGACTCACCCATTCACTATCCGTAATCGGGTATATCACCCCTCCAGCTAGGAGCTTCAACACCTCTTTTTTCACTACTTCCATAATAACGGGGTTCAATCTTCTTTGAGCTTCTCTACTAGGCTTAGCCCCTTCTTCTAGAATAATTCTATGCATGCATGTAGCAGGGCTAATTTCTTTGATATCACTCAACCCCCATCCAATTGCATTTTTAAATTTTCTAAGCACCACCAATAATTCTCCTCTTCTTCTTTAGAAAGTACAACAGAAATAATGACCGGCTTCTGCTCACCTACTTCTAAAAACACATATTTTAAATGTTTAGGGAGTTCTTTCAATTCAAATTTTTGTTGGGGTTTACTATCCACGTCTTCTAACGCGAATATTTCCATCACCCCCTTCGTTTTAGGCTAGCCCATAAGTCTTCCTTGACGTCAAAAATATCATCCTGCTGAAGAAATAAAGTGTCAAGACTATAATCATGCAAGAATGTATTTTCGACAGCCCCATTATTAAACCAACGAAAGAGCAATTTTTAAGTGACGAATGCTAGGGGATAGGGTTAGTGTCAGAAATAGAGAAAGTCACAGTTTCACCATGAACAGTCATAGTCATGCGCCCATTTTTAACATCAATAAGTGTGTGCTTGGTGGCCATAAATGGGTGTCCTAACAAAAGTGTGTGCTCATTACCTTGAATTTGCACTTCCCCTACATCTAATACAACAAAATCAACAGGGACAACGATACTACCCACTTTTACTAAAATGTCTTCAACAATACCTTTAGGGTACCGAATGGACCTATCAGCAAGTTGGAGACACATTCTAGTGGGCTTCAGTTTCCCCAAATCAAGTTGTTTAAAAATAGAATAAGACATCAGATTGATCCCGACCCCCAAATAGAGCATCCCAAAAGTTTTCTTCTCATTGTTTCCACTTGCCACTTGAAAACTATTACCTTCTCATTGTCGCCAAACTTCCTTTTGTTGGATGCGAGTTCTTTAAAAAATTTGACATAAGTTGTCACATTTCTTATAACATCTAAGAGAGGTAAATTAACATTAACCTTAGATAACATGTTATAGAAATCCAAGAACTGCTTATCCTATTTTTCATTTCGAAGGCGACTTGGGAAATGAATTGGAGGTTTGTAAGGATTGTTGGTTTTGTGCAAGACAAATCCCTTACTCCCCTCCTCTTCCTTTTGCATGTCTTTTGAATTCGAGGCATTCTCGATCTCCTCGTCACCTACAGGGTTAGTCAAAGTAGTAGAAAATGGAATTTCAACTTTATTATCAATAACCTTACCACTTCGTAACATGGTGACGGCTTGGGCTTGTTCTGGTTGGCTAGGTAGCTTTCCTTTATTTACCACATGTTGAGCAATTTCACCAACTTGAGTGGCCAATTGACCAACTTGGGTTTCAAGACATTTGAATGAAGCTTCTATGGACTCAAACCACTGAATGTTGGCCTCTTGAGATTTCTTACTAACCTGGATAAATGAACTCAAGTTATCCTCAATAGATGGAGGCCGAGATTAGTTTGATGATTGACCTTGGGGAGGTGGCCTTGGATGGATTTGAGATGGATTTTGCGAATTTTCCCAACTAAAGTATGGATGATTCCGCCAACCTGGGTTGTAAGTCTGAGCGTAAGGATCATTATGAGGCCTTTGCTGAAAGCCTGGATTGCGTTAGTATCCTCAACCTGCTGTACAATCACCATATTACAAACATTATCCCCATGACCAAATCCGCCACAAATTCCGCATGACTCGGCTGAGGGAGGGGCGGTAGATGAATGCCCCCGTGTAACCAACAATTGTACTTGTTTAGTCAACTCAACCAATTGTTTTGTGACATAGTAACCTGGAGCTACTTCATTCACGGTAGCCTATTTGCCTTGTGCACTCTTTTGTTGGGAATTATCACTCATCATCTCTAGAATATCATAAATTTCCTGGGCTGTATGCACACCCATGTCACTCCCAGCAGCATTGTCAACCATATATTGAAAGTTATGTGATAATCCATCATAGAAAAATTGGTTTAACAATTCTAATTAGGGATGGCAACGGGGCGGGTCTGGGATGGGTTTGGCCAAACCCGGGACCCATCCCGCAAAGGAAAACATAGACTCGGGACCCTTCCGCCCCTCCTTGGGACCCGTCCGCCCCGCTCCGCATTGGACCCGCGACCTGGCGGGTTGAACCCGCTGGACCCGCATTGAAATTGAACTCAGTCTGTTGCCACTTTTTAACAATTGCATTCCTCTGTTTTTTTAATTCATTCTATATTCTGAACTCTTATTGTAATTTCTAACATTAAAATTTTTATAATAAATTTCTCAATACAATCATTCAAGACCAGAATCGTCTAACATCTCGACCACTTTTGTGTGCACAATCTAAGAATCAAAAAGGATTTTTTATTTGGTTGTAATGTAGGCTCTTTGGTAAGGGTAGGAAAATTTGGATTAAGTGACTTGACTTGAGCAAATAGAATTTAAGCATACAGACTTGGAATTCACTAATCCAATTTCAACATAATATCCGTTTTCTTTTTCAACTTATTTTCACCCTTGTTTCTTTTTTTTTGTCATTCTAAGGCCTTTTTGCGTTTTTCTTTTTTCTTTGCCTCAAGCTCTCATTTTTTTCCAAAATTTTTTCTTTTTGCTTTGCTCGATTTTTCTTTTTCAGAGATATTTTTTTCTTTTTTCGAGCTTCATGTAATTTTTCATTCACCCAGATACTGCTCATCCTTCTTTCTTTTGCCAACTTTCTCTCTTTTTCATAAGTTTTCACCACATCTCCCCCAAACTTATTCATTTTCTATAAGCTCAAGAAATTTTTAGGGATAAAAACATGTAAATTTTAAAGATCAATGTGGCTCATAATAAAAGTTTTGGCTCAAAATTGGCCAACTAAGGAATCATGAGTTCATAGGTAGGCTTTTTAGGCTAAGTAGGCCTAAACAAAAATGGCCTTAGATCATTTTCAAAAATTGCACACACACATGGCTTCAATGAAGATACCAGAGCAAGTTCTAGAGTTCTATCAATCATGAATGACACACTCAAGAAAAAATAAGTCTGCATAATGTATATCAGTTTAAGGCACAAAAACTCACAAGCTTATTTTTCGCAACATGCTCAAATACCCAATTTTCTTAACATATGTCAATCAAATAAATAACTTTGTAAAATTATTCCCACAAGTATGTTATCTAAGGCCATAAAATATTCTTTGTAAAATCATAGGGAGTCAAGTGGGCATACGAACTAAAAAAAACACACACAAAAGCAATTAAACGTCTAAAGCGATAAACGTGCTAAAACAAAAAAATAAACATAAATTAACAGAAAAATTGAATTTATTTATTTAATTTTTTTTTTCGAAAATTAAAATTCAAGTGCTTCTACATGCGGTCCTAAATGCAATGCAAAATGCAACAGTACTAGATTACACATTTTTGACAACCCCCCCAAACTTAAAATATGTTTCGTCCAAACATATGAGGAAATTATCAAAAAGAAAGAGGGATGCATAATAAGTACTTACAGAGATCACTGAGGTGGTGGAGGAGGATAGTAGTGGCCTTGTTAGATGTGCCACTGGTCCATACGAGACATCATCTCGTACATCTCTTCTTTCTTCTTCTTTGGGTGATGGCATCAAAATGCTGTAAGTACTCCTGGTGATACTCATCAGCGGTGGCTGTCAACTGATATGTGTCATCTATCAATTTCTCCACATCAGCTTCGACCCTTTCGAGCCTCTCACTCATAGTAAATGGCCGGTTACCCCCTTGGCGAGAGGTTCCCCGCATCTCCCTCATTTGCTCATCCTGCTCTTCTTGAGCAGCAACTCCTTCTACCTCCAAATCTCTAAGTAGCCAGTTACCCCTATTTCTAGTTGAAGTCGCTTCGGGGTTTGGAAGCCTAACTGTTGTTCTATCTGCCTGAATGAGCCAGCAATCACACCCATCGAATTTTATCATTTTCATCGCAGTTAGAACATTCAAATCAATCAACTTAGGCCCTGCTGCCTCCGCATACCTCTCCAAATTAATGTTAAAATATTCAGCAATAGGGGTAATCATCCCCCCTAGGCAAATTCCACCCCTCTCACTCTTTCGAATTCTATCAAATTGTCGGGCTATCATAGCCCCTACGTTTGGCACCACTTGACCCCGATGCCATACACCAAATAATAAATAATTCATCAACCCTTAATCCCCCTCTACTCTCCTCCCTCGCAAAGATGGTTTCAGCCAGGACCCGCTGAACATATCAAAATACCGGGTTGTGAATACTAGACGCCTTAGAAGTGCCCGGCGTATAAATTCGCTTCCCAGTTATCTTTTTCCAAAACCTATCCTTATCGAATTCCTCATGCTCCTCCACCCCGTACGCCGGTGTTTTGTAAATTTCATTTAAATCCTCAATTGTTAGTTCACTTTGCTCATTCCCCAAACAAAATCGAATCCCCATCAAATTTCTTTTTCGCACAACCAGTTCAAAGCTACTTAAAAATTCAAGTGTAATAATGCCAATCAATTCTCCCACATAAAGCTCTAAAATCTTCCAATAAACCCAAATTCATAAGACTAGGTTCATCGGGATACCTCGTATTAATCCATGGATGAAAGTAGAGTATCATCCATCTAGCTCGGTGGGTTTCATTTGACAAATTAACGTTGGAAACTTTGGGCTCCTCAGGGTCAAAAATCGATTGAGGCTCGGGTTTGGGCTCCGGGGTCGGCTCCCTCCTTCTTCTCGTATTCCTCTTAGATCCTCTTTCATCCCTATAAGCCATGAATTTCAAGGTTTGAAGAGTAAAAATATGAAATTTGGGAAGTCTTGAAGTACCCCCAAACTTGGTGTAGAACTTTGGAGAAGTTGAAAATTAAAGGTATGTGGTGGTGGGTTTCTTGAGAAAGTGAAGGATTTGTGATTTTGGTTTGAGATTAGAGGTGAATTTGTAGAGATTTGGAGAGTGGTTTGAGTATTTGGGGAGAGAATTTTCGTGGGTTAGGGTTTGTGTAGGAGAAAGTGTGAGAAAAAGTGGGATTTTGGGGTTAAAATAGGGGTTTTAAGAGTCTGCTGGATGTCTGTGCGCAGGACCACACGACCATGTTAGGGCACACGGCCTAGCCGTATGGCTCTGCGATTCTTTGCTCTTTGCATCGATTTCCATCCCTCGACCACACGGCTGTGTGATAGTCACACGACCTGACCGTGTGATGCTGGGCAATTTGGCCCTCTCGCACGGGCAGGTCGTGTGATATCACACGCCCGTGTTGCGTTGGTTCCGTACTTTTTTTTTGACCAGGAGTTCGCTGTGATGCCTCCTACACAACAACTCAAGACAACTAAACAAATCTAAAAATTAAGTCAATAAATAAAAATTGAAACTAAAATAAAAATTAAAATTGAAGGCGATACAAATGTACGGAAAATATGAAATAAATTGGGTCGCCTCCCATACAATGCTAAGTTTAACGTCTTGACCAGGACTTGATTTCTAATCACTATTGCAAAACTTTTTCATTTGAAACCTGTGAACTCTCAATGCCATCCATCAGACGAATGGCGTTGCATTGCTCCCGTGGATTTAGCTCAGTATCACTTGGGAATTTGCCTTTCTTGTGTTGGCCTCAACCGCGATTGCGATTTGGGATACTTGTGTTTCGAGAGATTTCGATTTTGTGTTTACGTTCGTGTTTAGGTTTGAGTGACTTGTTCTTCTATCCCCGTCTATCTTGGATTCATCGTTGTTCGATCTCGCCTTTGTCTCTCCGATAAATGAGGATAACATCTCTTCAATGATGCTTTCTTTTCATTTGACTCACTCTTCTGCGCTTGATTACCCACGTTATATCCCTCACGGTGGCTGCAAAACATTTTTATTGTTAGCATAACAGAAATTTTCATGGTTTTAAAACCCTAGATGATAGTAGTTGGGTATTTGATTATTTCTGTAATTATTGTTGAAGTTTCTTTGTTGGCCCACAAAGTTTGCTTCCTCTTCAACAATAGCAGGATCTCTTGGAGTTGCTTGCTGCATCGCGTCCAGTTTTATATTTAGCATGGATACTTGTTCTGTGAGCAGGGCGACCTTCTCCTCCTGAACCTCTGCCACTCGTCGGACAGTCGACCTATCGGATGGCCATTGGTAACTGTTGTTCGCCATCTCCTCTAATATTTCTAGTGCCTCCTCAGGATATTTCACTAGTAGTGCATCTCCAGATGCAACATCTATAATTGTTCTTGTGTTGCCACTCAATATAGAAGTATTAAACTTGTTGGTAGTCGGGATATCCGTGTTGAGGGCACTTCCTTAGCAATTCTCGGAATCTATCCCATGCTTCGTATAGCGGCTCAGCATCTAATTGCCTAAACTGGCGATTTCAGATTTCAATTGCAACGTCTTATTGGGGGGGAAGTATTTGGCTAGAAACCGCTGACTTAGTTATGCCCAATTTGCGGTTGGTGGTGTTAAAGAGCATAACCATCCCTTAGCATTATCGCGCAGAGAGAATGCAAAAAGGAGGCATCGAATGATATCCTCGAAACACCATTCATCTTAACAGTATCGCAAATTTCTAGAAAGTGCGCCAGATGCGCGTTTGGATCCTCAACGGCTCTACCCCCAAACTGGTTTTGTGACACCATCTGCGTCAATGCCGATTTTAGTTCAAAATTATTTGCATTGATCGGCAGATGGGCCACACCCCCATAAGTTTGGCTTACCTCCGGCTGGAAGTAGTCCCTAACTGCCCTTCTTGCGGGCCTTTCCACAATTCCGTCATGGACGCCGGCCCCTGGTGGGCGCTCCTCATTGTTTTTGTTTTCCATTGCATTCGGATTAGTCCCATCCGCCATTGCTTTGGCTCTTTTCCTTAGTTGTTTTGCTGTCTTTTCGATTTCCAAATCAATAGGAATTGGTTGGGTCGATCTAGAACGCGTGATCATGCACTATCTGCACTAAACAAAAACAATGTTAAAATCGAACCAAAAGAAAAAAGTAAAAAAATCGAAAAAGATAAAAATATTTACAAAATGCTTCAATTAAGATTGAACTACTTATTACTATATCTAAGTAGAATCTACTCAATCCCCGCAACGGCGCCAAAAACTTGTTCGCCGAAAATTGTTTTGGTTCATACAACTGCAAGTGTACAGTGTAGTTTATAGAATAATGACAAGCAAGGTCGTATTCCTCGGGATTGAAGCTCGAAACACTTAGGCTATAATAACATCGTATTCCAATTTTATTGAAGCGACCGAAAATAAAGTATTTTTAATCTACTAAAACCAAAAATAAGAAAAATAAAAAGAAATAAATTTGTGAACCCCACAAGTATTTTCAACATCTTTAGGAGCAACCTTAGGCACATAATCTCAACATGCTTCTTCAATATTAAATGTGAATAAAGTTTTAAAAACTAATTCATGCAATTCTATGGGTTCAAATTCCTAAATTCATTTACTCCCCTGGTCAGGTGGTGCATAAACATTTGATTAATATTAGATCATTACAATTCTTATTAACTCCAAAAAGATTTGTGAATTGAATGATTCCCCACAAACACGCCTGTCACACATGTTTCATGTCTGAATTTGATTTTTGTCTTACTAGAACTCACCTGTCGGATTATGGACTAGAAGTATGACATGCAAATTATTGATCAGATAAAAAACAATTATTAATAAGCACTCGAATTCATAAAATAGAACACATGAATTAATTAAGAAAACAAGTAATCATATTTAATACAAATCCACAGTTTCGATTATGCCCCTAAGATCCGAAAAATATGCCAAACATTGATTACAAAATCATAGACAAATCCGAATCAATATTATGACATCATATAAGCACATACAATAGTTCTTAGACATAGAAAGAAAACCCCTTCTTGTTAGGATGGATTCTCCCTCCAAGCCCTCAAAGCTATTGTGCTCCCTAGATGCGAACGTCTTGTGGTGTTCTTCGCGACCTAGCCTTTTGCTCTCAGAGGCTCTTTGATTCCTTTGTTCCTGTGTTATTTGATGTGTTTTCTATGTAGAGAGTGATGCTTTTTCGTGCAAGACTTGGTCCCCTTTTATAGATGCTTGAAGAGATCACTTGTAGAGTTGGAACGGGAAGCAAACTCTTAAAAACGCGTTGAAATTGACTCCCACATGGCCAGACCGTGTGGGACCACACGGGCGTGTGGTGCTGGGATCAACCCTTCTTCCCATGGGCGTGTGGCATGACACGGGCTGCTGGTGTAGTTGAGTGACCTTGTCCACACGACCGTGTGACTTCACACGGTCCGACCGTGTGGACCTGCTCCGTCCGCTGTTTTCTTTCCTTATTCACACAACCGTGTGATTTTCACACCACCACTCCACTCGACACCATAAGGCCCGGCCGTGTGACACCACACAGTCCGGCCGTGTGAAGTGTTTTTGTTCACTTTTTCTATCATTTTGATCTTCTCTTTGCATTCGGCAATCTTATCCGGGCATCCTTACTGATATTTCTTCATTTTAAGCTCCGTTTCCTGCAAGAATTACAAGAATACGCAGTATCATGCCCTTTAAAGGAAACCAAGTAAAAACATAGTAAATATGCGTGCAAATGCATCAATTATATATCATTTTAAGCCCCAAAATGCGTATATTTTACACTCATCAACAGTGTCTTGCTCATACTTTGAAAGACCATTTGAATTTTGTTAATCGATTTAAAATGAAGGCAATAAAAGTAGGCGATGCACAAACATTAATTGATATCTTATATCAACAAGATGTCGAAGAGGGGGCTTTCCTTTTTAGAGTGAAATTGGATGAAATGGTTAGATTATCTAATGTATTTTAGAGAGATTCTATGATGAAGGAAGATTACAACATATATGGTGATGTTTTTGTATTTTACACAACGTATCGTACAAATAAGTACATACTGATTTGTGCACCATTGGTTGGGGTCAACAACCATTGGAAAAATGTCATGTTTAGGTGTGTTTTCTTATCTGATGAAAAATCTGAATCGTTTGAGTGGCTTTTTCAAGTCTTTACAAAATCAATGGGCGGCAAATGTCCTGTAACTTTGTTCACTAATCAAAATCTAGCAATCAAAGAATGCAATAGAAAAAGTATTCTTTATGACAAAAAATTGACACCCTAACATAAAAAGTTGATATTTTTCCTAAGAAAAATGATACTTTAACATGAAAAACATATATTTTTCCTCAGAAAATATATGCTTAATTTTTATTCTCTTTCTTACTCGTGCGGTTTTCCCTCAAACAAGGCATATGCTATGTCTCCTGGCACCTTCACCGAATCTATAAATCGGTTTGGACGTTTAAAAAAGAATAATTCTTTCAAAGAAGCATTGAATAAATATTTGACGGGTTGCGTTGATGAAAGAGACTTTGAAACTTGCTGGAAGTCTATGATTTTGGGGTATGAATTGCATAATGATTCTTGGTTTCGATGTATATATGATTTGAAGGAGAAAAGGTATACTGCACTAAGCAAGGATATTTTTTCTGCGGGAATATTATCTTCACAAAGGAGCGAGATTACAAAGAACGCAATAGGATTAAATGCAAAGAAAACAACAACTTTGACTAAATTTAATGGCATTTTCCAAGGAACAGTAAAGTGTTGGAGGAACAATGAAAAAGAAAACGAATTTCAATGCTCAAGATCAATACCGACGTCTGTACTACTATTGACTGGAATGTTGAAACACGCTGTTGAGGTATACACATTGACACTTTTTAAAGATTTTGAGAGTGAGTTTATTAAAAGTATCTATACTCAATGCATCAATGTAAGTATTGAATAAAATATCATGGTTTATGACATTTCATCGCCAAGTGATGGCGACTGCTGTCATCGTGTGGTGTATGATTGTTTAAATATCCTCATAAACTGTTCTTGTAAGAAATTTGAGAAGTGCGGTTTAATTTGTTGTCATAGCTTAAGTGTATTTCATATGCATTCTATCTCCAAGATTCCGGAGTGTTACATTGTCAAAAGATGGACAAAATTTGTCAAAACAGAGTTATGGGAAAAGTTCAACAAGATAGCTAAAAGTTCTCATAAATCGAAGGATTGTGTTCCTTAGCGGCATGAAATGGCACGAAACTATTACAATCTTATTTTAAAATGCCAAGACAATGAGGAGGCAAGAAGAATCATTGATGATGGCTACAACATAGATTCTTTATCTATTTATACATTTATGAATACACTGAATTCTCCGGATCAAAGTGAGGTTTCTAATTCTTCTAACACTATACTGGATCCTACATGTTCAGTTACCAAGGGGAGAAAGCAAAGGATCAAGGGGCATTTTCAGAAAAACAAGAAGAAGAAAAATTGTGATACAACAAACTCACATCTATCGAAGGAGTTTGGTTCAAAGACTCCTAATCCTCGACTATTTTAGTAATTGTTTTTGTATAAAAACATGAAACTATTGTTACATTCATTGTTTTAGTATTGAATTCTTCAGCTTTAGTATTTCAATCTCTTTTTATTTAATACATTAGTAATGAGGGTGATACTTTTAACCCAAGAAAGGACACTTTTTTTTAACAGAAAGTGATACTTTAATGAGGTGGTGTTTCTGCAATTTTATGTTCTTTGATATTCATTTATATTAGTAAGTGATACTATTTAAACAAAGAGTGATACTTTTAACCCAAAAAAGGATACTTTTCCAATAGAAAGTGATACTTTAATAAGGTGATGTACGCAATTTTATTCCCTTTGATATTCATTTATAATAGGAAGTGATACTATTTGAACAAAAAATGATACTTTTAAATAACAAATCGATACTTTTCCAATAGAAAGTGATACTTTAATGAGGTGATGCTTCTGCAATTTTATTCTTTTTTATATTTATTTATAATAGGAAGTGATACTATTTGAATAAACAATGATACTTCTAACACAAAAAGTGATACTTTTCCAATAGAATGTGATAATATTTGAACAAAAAATGATACTTTTAAATAACATAACGTGATACTTTAATGAGGTGATGCTTCTGCAATTTTATGTTCTTACATTCATTATACTATATAAGATAACGTGATACTTTTTGAACAAAAGGTGACACTTTTAACCCCAAAATCGATACTTTTCAATTAATGAATGATCCTTTTCACTTATCCAGTAACATAAAAGATAGACCCATACTAGTCAATACTTGCAATATAACATACACCAAACCATAATATTTGGAACTAGCCAGTACAAAAAAAGAGTATGTTTCTCCAATTTGTCTATCATCCACTAAAGAGCCCTATACATTCTTCATTTGGTTTGTTCATTTATGAATTGAATTGAACCCTTGTCGATTTGCACTCTCATTTAATTAATATTCCAACGGCTAAGAACACTTCTTGCACAGTAAGAAGCTCTTAATTTGTGTCGTTCACCGACGTTCAATGAAAACAAAATAAAACTAAAGTAAGTAAATATTTTTGAACAATCTAATTTTATAACAAAAAAAAAGATTCATATCTTACGCAAATCTGGGTCTAAGTATACATGCCCCTTGAAATTTTCCATGTAGTGCATTAAGAGACACCATAATCAATATTGATTAATCTTCTTTGCCAAGAAAATATGGATATTCTCGAAGATATATTTCTGAACATCATCAACTTTGGGATGGTTTTTCTCCTTCAAGAAAATACACATTTCTCTTTGCTGAAAAAAAAAGTGAAATAAACAATAAGAATAATTTAATTTTTTCAAATAAAATGACGTCAATGATAAAACCAATTAAATATTTTACCACCAATTTTGCAAGACTGAAATAGTCAGGAGCAACATCTTCATGATGCACCAAATTGTCGAGATATTGGACTTTTCCATCAATAAAGTTGATGACAGCAAAAATATTATATTACATGTAGCAAATTGGTACAAAAATCTACATTTTTAACTAGTAAAATAGGAAAAATATTATTGTAACTGATACTATCCAAAGTAAAAAGTAACTATTAAAAGTAAAACAATTAAGACATTCTTATGAAATCTACGGTGCTCAGGTCTTTACTGTTTCCATTTAACATCCAATTATCCCAGCAATTTCTCAAATTTTTAGCTTGATCTTGCCCGTTCTCTCCATTAGAAAGCTTTTCAAGAAACAATTGTTGCAAAAAAGTGATACTTTTAAGGTTAAAATTGATACTTTTAAGACTTAAAATGATACTTTTAAATAAAACTTATAGAATGTTGAACACAAAAATAAAAGTAGTTCGCAGCTCCTGGTCTTTTGTTAAGCAACATAGCCCATGTGTCTATGATGCTTATATGGATCATCATTGAGTCATTCAATGTCAATATGCCATCGTGAATTAATTCAATAAAAAAAATTGCAGCATGTGCCAATGCATTTCAATTGAAAATTAAAAATAATTTATAAATTAATAAAATAAAATAACACTTTTTCAAAACATATTACTTTCAATTTTATTACTCGATAATACTTTAGTGACTAAAAAAGCAATAGTCAACAATATCTTTATCCTTCTTGCACATAAATTTAAGAGTGCTCTTGTGCTTTTTCATGAACTGGGAATGGAATTCAGCCTTTGGATTAATAGGCCATGGTTCATCTAAGATTCTAGCATCCTATTCCACTTCTTCTTGAACAACTTCTTCACCAACTTGTTCACCTAAATCTTCTTCAACAACTTTTTCAGCCTTATCCTCGGGGTTAAGGAGATCAAAACATGGCACTTCAGCTGCCAAATTCTTCATCATTTAAAAATTTTCAACAGCTTTATCAATTAACTCATGAACCTTCGAGTCTGTGAAAAACTTCTGGCTTTCAGAAATTGATGAGTGCGGAGATGAAACTGCATCCTTCTTCTCTTACGTCATCTCGTTTTTAAACTTACTGAATTCCTCCATGTGAAATTGTGTTACAAGATTAAAATTCCTCTTACACATCAAAAAGGCCTTATGAAGATTCTACAAAATATAAGAAGAAATATGTTAATATTTGCCATACTTTAAAATGAAAACTGACCCTTTTAACATGAAATGTGATACTTTTATTGAGAAAAGTGATACTTATATATGAAGTACTTCTCATAAACAACTTAACAAAAAAGCAATACTTTTCACATGAAAAGTGATACTTTTAGCATGAAAAGTGATACTCTTCACTTCAAAGTATTACAATAATGAGTAATACTTTTCACGTGAAAAGTGATACTTTTACGGCTAAAAGTGATACTGTTCAAGTTAAAAATGATACTTTTAGGTAAAACTTTAGAAAAAGATTACATGAACTTACATCTCTACCCAACTTCTGCAGCTCATCATCATCAAGTTCATTCTCCTTCGGTAGTTTAAGGTTTATATACTTCGATGAATCATGCAGCTCGACATCTTCTTGTTCGTCACCTTCTTCTACATTTGGATTCACTTTACTACCTAAGGGTTCTTCATCATTTTTTCCAATTGTCTCTTTCTCACTGTGCATTTCTTCCTCAAACAAACAGGGTATGTATTTATTAACCGATTCACCCTGACCAAGCACACCAATCGAGCTTTCTTCCTTGATTCTTATTCGTAACTTCTCAAATGTCCAATGAGAGATCAGTGGTAATGTGGATGGTTCACATTACCTTGCCATTTAAATCTATGGAAATACAGTATCAATAAAACCAACACACAACCACTAACATATTTTGCTTTCGGGTTCCTGTTGTATTTGTTCACTCCTATGCAAAACTTTTTTAGAATATAAGAACACTAGCTGCAATCCCCATTTTTTCCACATCTACGACTGATTTAATCGCGTGGAAGTCCACTTTCCTATTCGTCTTTGACGTCAAAAAAGAAGATAAACAAAAAACTACAAAAAGCCGCTTAAAATCATCGCCTCCATCAATTAATCTGCTCTCAATCATGTTCTTGACCTTATAAACCAAAGATTCTCCATCAATATCATACTTCTCCTTCAATTCATCAATCGGACCAATAGACTCTCCATGATACAATTCCTCAACATCATCTCCATTTTTCTTGGGCACTAAAAAAATATCATATATGTCATCCGATGTGACAACAAAAATCATATCATCAAATTTCAACATCCGACTGGTACCGTTGAAATTCTTCACCAAACTTTTAACAATGCCCATAGGAAAGCCTGATTCAATAGAAAGTCTTAACAAACCTCCAAATCCTATACTTTCTATGTCAGCCTTTTGTTTACCACTCAACTTATTGATAAACTCATATAAGTCTTGAGATTTACATTTACTAATGAAATCTTTGCAACAATCAAAAAATAAAAAGTACTTCTGAGAAAAATGTAATCACTGTAAAGTGAAAACTGATACTTTTCACATAAAGAATGATATTTTTCACATAAAATGTGATACTTCTCACATAAAAAGTGATACTTCTATATGAAGTACTTCTCATAAACTACTTAACAAATTTTCACGTGAAAATTGATACTTTTAACACATGAATGAAAAGTGGTATTTCTATATGAAAGTATTTCTCAGAAATAAATTAACAAATTAATAGTCTTAACATGAAAACTACTTTTAATATACAAAATGATACTTTTAACATGAGAAGTGATACTTTTATATGAAGTAGTTTTTAGAAATCTTTTACCTCGCTTTTCGCTTTTTTCCATCATGTTGCTCCACGTCAGTTTTTTTCATTCATCAACAAATCAACACAGAAACAAAATTACAAATAAATCATACATTAAAAAGTGACTATACCTATCTTTATCTTCCTTTTCTTTTTCAGGCTTTTGTGATACTTTTATCTTTTTTGGAATATCATTTGGATCTTTCACTTGAATCTTTTCCTTCTCTTCTCTTTCTCCTTTCTCTAATCTCTTTCTCTTTTTTCCAGCAACATTTCATACATCTCTCTCCACGAGTTGCTTTCTTTTTCCAGACCCAGACTTGTGTGCCTTCATTTTGTAATATCCTTCTTTCCTCTTGATAGGAGTTGTTATAGAATGTCGCTCCATAATTTATAACAATCACAGAAGAAACAATAACTAACAACAACAAGATGGCAATTTACATTTCATAAATTTTCAGGTAAAAATACAGAAATATATCAAAACAGCAAAACAAATTGAAAATAGCAAAATCCAGAGAAATCTTCATAAATTTTTAGGTTACAAAAACATCGAAACAACAACACGCAGATTAAAAGCTGAAAATACATAAGCCTAATAAATTAACATGCCCAAATTAAAAACCTAACATACATTTTATGTAAAAATAAATGCTCAAATCGAAAACTTTACAAAATACACGCTCAAATTGAAACTCTAACATACATTTTAAAGAAAAATTCTATAAAAAAAACTTTCAAAAATAACTAAAATCAAACATAGTAGAGAAGCGGAAGAAAATAATCGCAAAAAAACTAAAGAAATACCCGATTCTTGGTCGAAGAGAGCCGAACATGGAACAACTGCAAGTAAACTGAAGAAAATACTCCAAAATCGCAAGAAAAATGGAGAAAAAATCAGAAACAACAAAAAATCTAAAGAAAACTGAAAGAGTTGATCGTAAGAGAGAGAACAAAGAAAAACAAAAGAGTGGGTTGGGTATTGGGTGAATTTTGGGTGTTCAGCGGTTGGGTAAGACTAGCGGGTTTTGGGGCAGGGCTGAGTATTTGGGTCAGGTTTGTGTATTTGGGGCTCCGTCTCACGGATCTCACATAAGTTTTTGTGCTAAAATAATTGTTCTTTGAAAGAAAGATCATTAAAAGATCTTTATCTAGTTTTTGTTTAGGGGAATTGATTCGAAAAGACAAGTGGATTGATTCCTAATGACTCTACTGATCATACAAGGATGAGATGGGCTTTAAATAATTTTACGAAAATCATGATGTTAAATCAATGTTGTGAAACCCGGACCAGATTGGTCCAACCGGTTTGACCGGTGTTGGGAAATTAATTTGTAGATTTTGATGAATGCCATGCAAAACTTAGAATAGGAAGTTGGCACCCCATCTTTTTGTTGTAAATTACATTGTAATAGATAGAAAATTTGCTGTCAAAGCCGAGTTAAGTCGACTATGCCTAAGACAACCGGAGACTAGAAGGAAGACTCATTGCGAGGCAATGAGTATTGCAAAGAAGATAAGACGGGAACTCGATGAAGGTGCGGTGAGATGCAATGAGTGAAGTATCGATCAAGTTAACTCAAAACTGACCAAGTCTTAAGGTTGAAGTGATGAAGAGTCATCAAATGATTGGAAGGCGACTCAAAGTCACCTGGGGATGTTAAGAAAATGCGGTCAAGTCAAGACAATCGAAAGAGATCCGTTGCACGAAATCAAGAGAATTACTTAAACAAGTAATAGCTCCATACTACCTTTCTTGAAGTGCTCGGTTCCAGAAGCGTGCAAAAGAAATAAACCAATGGGAAGCACTGCACCATGTCAGAACTCTGAAAAGCTTAAGAACAATTCATACGAGGAAGTGGCAATTTCAAGAACTGCAACAAGACAAGCCAACGACCACAAGTGACTTTCAAAAAATAAGCCTATCTCTTCAACGGGTAGATTTTTGAAAGATCACTATAAAAGGCTGAGGAATAACTCTGAGAGAAGGTTACCTGAACCACGAACATTCGAGCAAACATCTGAGTTGTAACCTAATATATTCTCAAATCATTTAAGATCAATCCTCAAGCCTACATTAGGAAGGAAATCAATCCAACACTCACATGTGAATGAAAGATAACTTCAATCGGTTGAAGAGGAAATTTTTGAAGAATCAAGGGTCTACATTCCACGGAGGATTGTAGAAAGGTTCAAGTCGAACCGAGTCTCAAATGTTTGGAGGGCTTCGTGATCAAATCCAAGAAGCTTGAGCAAGTGGGCTGTAGTAGCAAGGCAAACGCCCTGTGAAGAAGGCCGAGTCGTCGAGAAGCCACCGCGTGACCAAGGCATCTCGATCGAGTCCCAAAGGATCAAGTCGGTTGTGTGATCAAGACTTGTATCTGGGTTTGTTAACCACTCGTATCTTGATCAATACTTAGTGGATTTCTCCAGGAGTTGGAGAAGAGAGGAGTAGAAGAATTACCCCATCTTGAACCTCTATAAAATCCTATTGTGTTATTTACATTTCAACACTTTAAATTCTGCATCTTATTTTTATATCTGTTTGATAAATTTGCTATCCAATTGATAATCAATCGTGTGCTAAAACCAAGTATTAAAACAAACTTAACCAAATTCAAGGGTGTTAAGTCTTCCAAAAAGCAAATCACGCGTCGAGTTAAGTCTTTAGTCAAAACAAATTTGAATTATTCTATCAATAGCTCGGTCAGTGCGTTTGAGTGACTAACTCTGGCGATTAACTAACTCGATTGTCCATCTAGGACACAACTTGTGAAGTATTAACTCGAATATTTAAAATGACTAAATCGAAAAGTTGGTAAGTTTTATTCAACCCCCCGCTTCTAAACCTTACACTCACACCCCTTGGGACCTACAAGTGGTATCGGAGCGGTTGGTTCATTGAGCCTTCCATGACAGTTCTTGAACTAGATCTCCAAATTTTTCAAAGTCTTTTTAGTACTTAAGTTTTTAAAACTCTTTTTACCATCAAAAGTTGTTATCATGGAAGCAAATTTGACACGCATCCCTATGTTCACAAATGAAGAATTTGATGATTGGAAAATTCGGGCCTCATCTACGCATTACATGATGAGATGTGGATAGTGATAGAGGATGGGCCACTGCAAATTTTAAAAGTGAACACAAGCTGTAAGTAGAGAGAGTGCGGTTGAAGGTGAAGAGATCTTTGCTCCCGGACCTCATGGTTGAAAAACCAAGAGCCGAATGGACAAATGATGACGAGAAAAGATATAACTTGGACAATGTGGCCAAGGACATTCTTTACAAAACCTTGGACAAAGCTATGTTCAACAAAGTCAAATCATGCAAAACGGCAAAAGAAATGCAGGACAAGCTAACATTGATTTGTGAAGGCTCGGAGCAAATCAAGGAAAATAAACTATTGGTTCTTGTACAAAAATTTGAAAATTTCAAAATGATCGCAGGAGAGACCTTGGATCAACTGGATGCTCGGTTCACGAAATTACCAATGAGCTATCTGCACTTGGAAAAGAATATACACGAGAAGGAAATGTGTATGAAGATTCTAAGAAGTCTCCCGGTGAATGGGAAATGAAGGTCATGGCACTAAGACATTCCATGGACCTATCCAAGACATCCAACCATGAGCTATTCTCGGATCTCAAAGCCTACTGAATTTGGTGAGAAGAAAAGACCAAGAGGAGGCAGTGTGCCCAAAACAATTTGCTCTAATTGTTAAGGATGGCAAGAGAGCCGAGGTCAAAGAAGTCATTGACCAAGAGGAAATAGCTCGATGGTTAAAATGTTTAACAAGTTCTTCAATAAGAACTACAAGAGAAGCAAGCGAATCCTCCGAGAAGACACTCGGCTCCTCCAAGTCAAGGAAGATAGGCCAACCAAGAGAACGAGCATCAAAAAGCTGAATATCAAAGGGCGACAATCCAAGAATGGAAAGAGGTGATCAAAAGGTTGAAAATCTATCTTTGAACTGACAACCAGTCACTATGCCATTGATTGCCCATATCCTGTAGTCAACAAATACGGGAATGAAGAAGAAAGAAAGGTCTTGAGAGAAAGAAGACAAGAAAAGAAAAAGGCAATGTTGGCTGCAGAGGCGCGAGACATCAAGTCAAGAGACACAATTGATTGAGAGAGTAGTGAAGTGACTACTCAAGTGACTCTGAAGAAGAAGCCTTGATCCGTTTGATGGCCAAGGAACCGAGACCAACCCGACCAAGAAGATGAGGTACACTCTAACTCATCACACTCGGTTCTAGTGATAGTGATGTGACACACACACTTCATCACCCACTCGATCTTTATGATTCATTAGGCAAAATGATGAAAGATTTTGAACACATTAAATCCTCACACACACTACTAAATGAGGAAAACAGCCTACTCAAGAGCCAAACTCACAAATGACTAAGGAGTTGAGTACTCTAAGTCAAATAGGTGATGATAATGAAAGTCGAAAGATCGAAAATGCTAAGCTAATAGCGAGAAATAGTTGCTATAGAAAAGAGGAAAAATGACCTCAAAAATGTGATTGCCTCATTCACTAAGGCATCTAAATCATTGGATGATCTTATTATGAGTCAAAGAGAATGTGGAGACAAGACATGCTTAGGATTTAATTCCTCTGTGCTATGTCGAAGCTCAAAAGTGATTTTGGAAAAAGGATCTTCAAGCAATGAAGTATCTCAAAAATCCAAAACTCCAAATGGTGCACACACATTTATTCCAAAGCACAATCACAAGCAAAGCGCCTTGGTTATAAAGGAAAATGAAAACGACCATTGAGTGTCTTTGAGAGGACAACCGAGAAGAAATCCACCGAGTTCCTCAACAAACTCCAAATAGGAAATACTATGTAAAGAAGAAAGCAGAGCTACCAAAAACCCCGGAAGTTCTATAAAAGAAATACATATGAAGGGAATGGTAGAAAGTAGTACCAAGCCAAGCTAATTAGAATAATGTGAACTATCGGCAAAGACCTATAGAATATAAGCCCAAATGGCGGAGGCGCTAGAACTCGGCAAAGGCCATTCCAAAGGTATAAGAGCTTTCATCGGCACACACATATGCACCTAGGCACTACAACTATCCCTAAAAGAAGGCAATTGCTAAAGCACATACACATGCATACGACAAAAGAGACAATTTGTATGAACCTAGAACCCCAAGCAATTTGCCAAAATTAATTATGATTATGGGACTAATAGATGGCAACCCCTAGAGTCAAATCATTTGGCTAAATCTTACAATACTAACCCCTCCCCGGACAAGTATTACGAAAACTTAATTTCCTTGATTGCGGAGTTCAAGGATGAGTGCGGTGCCAAGGAACCTGGTACATGGATAGTGGGGTTCCCGGACACATGACAGAAACAAGAAAAATCTGTCAAAAATCAAGGAAGTCGAGGTGCAAAAGTCATATTTGGAGAAAATGAAGCTCGGGAGAAATAAGAGGCATTGGATCCATCAAGAAAAATGGATTAGAAATCACGGATGTTGCATATGTTGAAGGACTCAACTTCAACTTGCTAAGCATCGACCAACTCGTGACAAGGGTTATAATGTTTGATTTAACATGGGTATATGCCAAATCAAGGATCTTGAATCAAATGAAGTTGTGTTGCAAGGATGCGGACAAAAAAACATGTATGTTGTGGATTGGTCAACCGCAACACCAAGCACACGTCTATTAGCAAAAAAAGAGCACAAATTGAATCAAGTTGGTTGTGGCACAAGAAGTGAGTCACCCTGAATTTCAAAATGATTAACAAGCTTGCGGGAAGCAATCTTGTGGAAGGACTTCCGGACTCGATTATCAAGAAGGAGTATATGTGACACATGTCGAAGGGAAAACAAATCAAATCATCATTCAAAGAAAAGACATGTCCATCTTCAACAAGAATATTGCATCTGCTACATATGGATCTATTTGGTCCATTGAACCACAGCTAGCATAAGTGGAAAGAAATACACCTTGGTGGTAGTAGATGACTACTCAAGATATACATGGACAATATTCATGTGTAAGAAGAAAGAAACTCTCTATAGAAACTACCACGGTTGATGAAGAGGATTCAAAATGAGAAAAGTCAAACCATTATCAAAATAAGATCGTGAGGAACTGAGTTTGTCAATGGTATAATAACTCAGTATTATATAGAAAATGGTATTGGTCATGAATTATGCTGCGGCAAGGATTCCACAATGAGAATGGAGTTGCGAAAAGAAGGAATATAACTCTCAAAGAAGCGGCAGGACCATGTTAGGCTGACGGGGGCTACCTAAAAGATTTTGGGTTGAAGCAATAAACACAACATGCTATACTCAAAATAGATGCATGATAAACAGACGGTGATAAAGACTCCTGAGATTTGGACGGGGAGAAAGCCAAGTGTTGCATATTTTAGAATATTTGGATGCAAATGTTTCATCCATAACAATGGCAAAGATAATTTAAAGGCTTTTGATGCTTAAAGGCGATGAAGGTATTTTCTTGGGATACTCAAATTGAAAGCAAAGCCTACAGTACTCAACAAGAGGACTATGGTTCTGAGAGAATCCATTCATGTGGTGTTTGATGAGCCAAATGTAAATGGAGAAGACATTGAAGAGTCACCGATAAGTCAATCAATCAACCATGCGAGAAGTCCCTATCTTTGAAGGCGAAGATGGAATTATAAACCCAAATGAAAATGAGATAGCCGAGTCTCAAAAAATTGGAAAATCTGCGGCTAAGTGATGACGAGAGAGCTGATCAAAGCAACATAGTCAAAGACAGATCAATCCAACTAACTTACTCCAACCCGATGTAAGATGGTTGAGAGACCATCCACGAGAACTAGTCATTAGAGATGTAAGAGAGGTGTCAAAACAAGATCGAGAACTCAACGAGAAGCAATGTTCACCGCTTCATCTCACAAATAGAGCCTAAAGATGTGTCACAAGCATTGGATGACACACATTGGATTCAAGCCATGCAAGAAGAGCTGAATCAGTTTGAAAGAAATAAAGTGTTGGAACTGGTTCAAAGACCTACACATCAAAATGTTATTGGCACTAAATGGGTATTCGAAACAAGATGAATGAGGAAGGTTACGTGGTAAGAAACAAAGTAAGATTGGTAGCCAAAGGATATTGCCAAGAAGAAGGAATAGATTTTTATGAAACTTTTGCTCTGTGGCAAGATTGGAAGCCATAAGGATGTTTCTTGCCTATGCAGCTCACAAGAACTTTATTGTATATCAAATGGATGTAAAGAGTGCATTTCTTAATGGTTTATTAGAAGAAGAAGTATATGTTGGACAACCTCCAGGATTTGAGCAGAAGATTCTTGGAGATAAGGTATACAAACTCAAGAAAGCTCTATATGGATTGAAACAGGCACCCGTGAGCATGGTATGACACATTATCACAATTCTGGTGAGAATGGATTCACAAAAGGAAAAGTGGATAGAACACTCTTGAGAATTCAAGACGGAAGAAGAGCATCTTTGCTTGTTCAAATATATGTGGATGACATCATTTTTGGATCCACAAACAAAGAGTCATGTGATAAATTTTCAAACCTCATGCAAAGCAAATTCGAAATGAGCATGATGGGAGAGCTAACATTCTTCCTTGGATTCCAAGTGAAAAACAGTGAAGGATGGAACCTTCATAAGTCAAACAAAATACACACGAGATTTAATGAAGAAATTTGGTATGGAAGAGAAGTCTTGATAAAAATACCAATGAATACATCGTCAAAATGGACATGGATGCGGATGGCAAGCTTGTAGATCAAACAAGATACATAACACTTATTGGATCATTGCTCTATCTTACGATGAGGCGGACATCACCTTTGCCGTAGGTGTATGTGCAAGATTTCAATCTTCTCCAAAAGAAAGCCATATGATTGCGAACCAAGAGGATCTTGAGATATTTGAAAGGAAGCGAAGTTGGCTTATGGTATCCAAAGGAAGGTGGATTCAAGCTAATTGGCTATTCGGACTACGACTATCTTTGGATGTAGAGTTGACGGGAAGAGCATCTCGAGCACATGTCAAATGCTTGAAATAGGCTAATTTCTGGTTTAGCAAAAACCAAAATTCAATAGCCACCTCTACAAAATGAAGCGAGAATACATAGCTGCGGGCGGTTGTTGTGCCCAAGTCATATGGATGAGACAAAGAATGAGAGACTATGAAGTTGAAGAAAAGGAAATTCCAATCATGTGTGATAACACAAGTGCAATTGCAATCACTCAAAATCTATGTTGCACTCAAGAACAAAGCATATCGATGTTAGATATCACTTCATAAGAGATCATGTTGAAAAGAAGGACATCACCTTGAATATATTTCAATCGATAAACAGGTTGGTGACATATTCACAAAACCATTATGTGAGTCAAGATTTGAAGAACTCAAGCATGAGTTAGGATTAATTGAGTGAGTTGACACTCGGAAGACTCAAAGAAAAGAAATGAAACACGAAAAGGAAAAAGAGTGAACTCTCAAATCGGCTAAGTGAATTAGCCGTATCGGAAAAAAGACATTACATGCAAGTTAGGACGGTGAGTATTTACATGCGAGGAAAGAAGAGTTAAATCAACTAAGGGCAAGCTGAGTCATTTATGAGCAAAATGACAAAAACGCATTGTTTTTACTAAGCGGGAATGTTTTTAAGAATGACGTCGACATAATTATGATGTGTACAGCAAAAGCCGCACACCAAGCTTATGATTGGATATAAATCTTTGCCGCATTAAATACGAGACATTAAATGCAAATCGGCGTGCAAGATCTAAGCCGTTGATTTTGATCACATTTCAAAAACCACCCGTCACGTCCTTTCATGAACCATACTTAAACCATTTTTGTCCGTTTCTCTCACACTTTACCAAAAAAACTGTTCATCTCTCTCTCGAAAGCAAAAGCAAAACTTTCTCTCAAAACCCTTTCAATCCTCAGATCATTTTCTAAAGTTTCGTTCGGTAAAATATTGAGAAATGGCATCCACTCATGATTTTGTCAAGCTAGGAAAGCAAATCCACACCGGTCTCTTTGTGGATTTCGATGGTATGGTGAAACAGGGTCCGACGATACCCTAGTGAAGAAGATTGCTAAGAAATTGAAACGTCTGGGCTGAAAACCGTTTTCGACGTTGGAGTTTCCGATGACCTATGTGGAAGAGGTTGCACATTTCTACGTGAACGTTGAGTTCACGATGAGGGCATCAAGTCCTCCGTTCATGGAAAGGAGTTCATCATAATCGCCAAGGATTTGGCGAACAATGCTTGTTACTGCGGAAGGAGTGTCGGAAATTAATGAAGCCGATGTTGATCGATTCTTTGCTTGGAAGGAAGTAGCCAAGTCCGACTATCTTTGAGAAATTAGTCTACACAACTAATAAGAGGTCAGAAGGAGGACTACCACAAATTGCTTGGACATCGTTGCCAAATGCATAGATATCAAATTGGCAGCTTTGACCGGATGTCCAAAGCAAAGTTGATCGTAATGATCTACGATCATTGAAGAACAAAAAAGTGAACTGGCTAAGTTTGTCTACAAATGACTCTGCAAAACGTTGGGAACAAATCCTTCAAGGAGGATGGAACGTTTGGAGGTTCCCTGAGGATACGGCCTGGTGATTGGCCGGTGATGAAGGTAAAAGGAGTCCCTCTTCGACATGGAAAGGCGTTCCATGTAAACAAGAGGATGTTCGAGATCAAACCTCTTTGGCGCACGAGAAGAGAGCCTACGCTAAGAGAGGCGATCGAGTGAGGGGAATCACCACCACTGAAGATACATTGTTTCATCTCCTCCAAAGAAAAAGGTTGCTCTGCCTGGTTGCTAAGAAGACTCACTTGCTCCTCTGACAAAGAAAAAAAAGAAATCTGCTCCCGCCCGCAGCCGAAGTCACTGCCCCCGCACAGATGTCTCCCGCTGCGGCCTTGCGGGAGAAGGAATCTCAAATACCTTCTCCTCGTCAAGAAAAGGAGAACTGATAAGCCAAGACGGCTAACTCCTCAAAAGAAAACAACAAGACCGCCTTCCTGCCCAAGACTGAAGAAACCTTATCCGAACCAGAAATCCCTCTGGTACAAATAAGGAGAAGAAGAAGAATTTTCAAGCGTTCAGAGCTTGAGAAACCAATTAGTCAGCCACTCACTGGGAGAAGATACCCGAGACTGCTGGAGAAGCGAGTCTCCGGCGTGATCGATGAAATGGCCAAGTCTGCTGAGGTTGATCGTGAGGCAACTCGAAGACCAGTATGTAATGTAGCAATGAGGAACAAGGAATGGTTGAGACAACCGAATCACCTATTGACAGGGTTGTTTCTCCACCTGTAACAGAGGCTACAGAGGATGTTGAGCAGCGAAGTCTGCTACCCTTAATCCCTAGAAATGAGGGCCAGCAAGAGAATGAAGAAGACGATGTAATCATGTACTCTCCATTGTATCCAGACATCCAAAATCATCTGCGAGAGTGGAGAAAATGGAAGCGAGCCTATCCAGTCTGTTTGAAAATCCGAGTTCATTCTTTGAGGAAGAAGAACTCTTGGGTTTCTTGAGGTGGACACAAAGTCTTTGCAAGCCCTTGATGAGGATAATTGCATCGATATACTACAGTTCAAAAAGAAAACGAACGGGCTAAAACAGATGAGGACGCAGAGACACGTGAGAAGGCCCGATCTCGCCCTCTCACCGCACCACCGATCATACACACCCACACTTGATGTCCTATCGAGTGATGAGGATCTGACCACCCTGGTTCTTTGCCACGGAAGAGTTGCAAATGCAAAGAAGCAATGCAAGAGTCCAAAATCCTTCATGAGCAAAGAATGATGGAGGGACCAGGAGAGTCCTCCAAATCACAAATGGAGATAGACCCAATGGGAGTGGTGCGACATATTGCCACTTTGTCGTTCTTTGCCACCACTTCCCACTCATTCGGAGGAAGGTATTAAGGGAATCGCGATGAAACGGGAGTGTGGGGACCCCGAGAGCAACCCCTAACAAAGGTGTCTTACCACCGCCCCGGCATAATACTCGATGGGAGCAGTAGAGTCCGGAGACGAGTGACCCCACTCCAAGTCACTCACCGGTATGCCACCGTGAGGGGGAAACTCCTCCACCGCAGCAAGGTGCGGAGGCTGCTGCTGCGGTGAATCCACAATGAATTTAGGAGGCGAAATGGAGAAGGATCAATAATGAAATACACGACAAGTTGTCATCGACTCGGCTCGCATTGTTGTATCTCGGTGAAGTGCCAAGCAACTCTTCCAGCTAATGACGCTCTTTGATGCATCGAGGCATAGGAAGGAAGCGCCTGGAAGTTAACACTGGGCGATGAAAGTGCAATCCATGGAGTTGAGACTACAATGGATGCCACCTCGAAAGACCCAAGACAAAGACAATCGCCGAAATGGATGTCCAAGGCCTCGCTGCGATTGAGACCGCATGAGGTAATGAAGGCCAACGGGAGGTTGAGACTTCCGGGTAGAAAACAAGCATAGAACAACCCTCCTATATCATTGATCCATCGAAAAAGGAGATAAGTGCTCTTCACGATTCCCGGGATAATCCGATGTAACCTTTCTGGGGATCGGAAGGAGACGATGAAGGTGAGTCATCCCCTGTGGTGATCCCAAAGACTTAGGCGAGGATGTTCCAACCACGAGTAAGTCGACCTCAAGACTACTCGCCAAACATTCACCTTTGATATTGAGCCACCCATGGAAATCTCATCATCGTCCGATGACGCTCGATAAGGCCGAGACCGATCAACTCATTTGGAAAAACCAGCCGAGACCGAAGCGAAGTTGTTGAGACAGTGAGGCTCGGCAAGGGGGTCGACTTCACAACAAACCCCACCAAACAGAGTCCACTGCGCAGGCTCCCCAAACCAGCGGTTTGACTCCACAAGGAACTTCACGAGCACCGCTTATAATTGAACAAATTCGATTGCGTGATGATTCTTTCATAGAATCATTTCCCTTCTCTGGAGGTACCTGACCTCCTGAAGAATCGAGACAAAGATCGCGAGCGCTTCCACAAACCTGATCCTCATTTCCATCGGACACCATTGTTCCAAACTTGACTGCTTGGCCGTCACCAAAATAGAGGAAGCAAAGTGAGTTCGGGAGGTGTTCAAAGCCCTATTTGCTTTGAGATTGAGTGGATGGAGAGGCACCAGGCCTCGCTGGACATGAGGTTGGATAACAGGGACGCCAACCTCACTCTGGCGATTTGAGAGGCATCATAGTCGGGATCCGGGAGTGGTGGCAACAAAGAAGAACAATGCGTGTGGAACAAGCTCGATATTTGAACATTGTTCAACAAGTTGTTGGTCTCAGCGAGTGAGAATGTTGATGCAAAGACAAAATTGCAAGAGCACATTGAACAAATGCATGAATCTCATACTACGAGAGATAAAGTCTGCTGCGTGAACATAATAAAAACGAGCTCATGCGTGTGGAAGAGAATATGGATCGAAAATTCGATCTCCTCATGGTTGAGATGAAGTTGGTAGCAAATGAATCCAACGCCACTCGCTTTGAGTTTCGTGCGGCTTACTCCTTGATTGACGAACTCAACTATCAAGACTCAACTTCTTGCTTGCTAGCTTGTTTGCGGGGGTTCCTCTCTCCTTTGATGATGCCAAAAAGGGGAAGATGAATACCTAAAGCGTTGAAGGATCCGAAGTCGAGAAGGTGGAAGCAAATGTGAAGGGAAAGACAAAATGAGGCGATAATAAGAGAGAAGAAAGGAAGTCTGTTGAGGGGAAGGCTCGAAAGATGTGACCTTGATGATTGCTAAAACCCCCCAACAAGGTCTTGTCACATCGATATTATCAAAAACTCCCATTGACTCTTCCACTCCAACACTCTGTTGTACCAATGGTTTGAAAAGAGAAAGACATTGAAGCGAGGGATGGAGGAAGTGGAAGGAAGAATGAATGCTCGAGTTATGGATATTCTCAAACAACATGGAGGCATTCCAATGACAGACGAGACACCTATGCCATTTCGTGATGCCGAATCGAGCGAAGATATGTTGATGAATTTAAGACGTTAAGCATCCGAAGGTTACTTCGCAAACATGTCCATGGCTCAAGCCGGGATTTATCTTGGGAAAAAGGTCTCACACTATGTGAAGAAGGCCGACAAAACAAACGACATCAGCGATCACTCTGCTGGTCACTCGCTAGTCACTCACCGGGAAAAAGAAGGCTCCAAGACAATGCACGCCTGGAGGCGGAGGAAGAAGCGATGGTGGAGGAAAAGGTTTGAAAACATTGAGTACATAGATCCAGGCAAGAAATGAGGGATCTATTGGGGATTTGACGAAGTAGCCAATCTGCAAGTGGCTAAGAACAATCTTGAGTATGTGAAGAGAATTGAAGAAGAAAATAAAAGACAAACTCATCTATGGGAGGAAAGACAAGAAAGACTAAGAAGAAATGAAGTTGCCGGAAGGCGTATGAGAAAAAGAAGGCAAAATTAAGATGAGAAGAAAAGGAAAAGGTCGAAGATGACAGAGTCAAGAAGATAAAAGAAGGAGGAGGCGCGAAGGAGATGAAGTGTTGTTGTCCACCCTTCATGTATTTTACTATGTAAATACACTTTATGTAAGTCTTCTATACATTGAATAAAATTATGCAATTTATGTACGTGAGTAGATATAGAACAAAGATGGTTAGTCTAAGCCCGTTTAAGTCATGATACATTTTTTTTGGGCTTAAGCTCGATACACTCAAAACAACTATGTAAAGAACAGGAATGTTATGATCAATAAAAGATCGATTCTAAACATACATTCTCAGTGGTTCTACATTTGTCGTATGTATCTTTCTTTGTTAAATAATTGTATGGATATTTTAAGTTTTGGCATCATCAAAAGGGGAAATTGTTGGGAAATTAATTTGTAGATTTTGATGAATGCCATGCAAAACTTAGAATAGGAAGTTGGCACCCCATCTTTTTGTTGTAAATTGCATTGTAATAGATAGGGTTGGTCAAGCCGAGTTAAGTCGGCTATGCCTAAGACAACCGGAGACTAGAAGGAAGACTCATTGCGAGGCGAGGCAGTATAGTATGGCAAAGAAGATAAGACGGGAACTCGATCAAGGTGCAAACGAGATGCGGTGAGTGAAAGTATCAATCAAGTTAACTCAAGACAACCAAGTCTCAAGGTTGAAGTGATGAAGAGTCATCAAATGATTGGAAGGCGACTCAAAGTCACCTGGAGGATGTTAAGAAAATGCAATAAGTCAAGACAATCTGAAAGAGATCCGTTGCCGTAAATCAAGAGAATTACTTAAACAAGTAATAGCTCCATACTACCTTTCTTGAAGTGCTCGGTTCGAGCGTGCAAAAGAAATAAACCAATGGGAAATCTTGCACCATGTCGAACTCGAAAAGCTCAAAAACAATTCATACGAGGAAGTGGCAATTTCAAGAACATCAACAAGACAAGCCAACGACCACAAGTGACTTTCAAAAAATAAGCTATCTCTTCAACGGGCGGATTTTTGAAAGATCACTATAAAAGGTTGAGGAATAACTCGAGAGAAGGTTACAACCACGAACATTCGAGCAAACATCCGAGCCAGTAACCTAATATATTCTCAAATCATTTAAGATCAATCCTCAAGCCTACATTACGAAAGAAATCAATCCAACACTCACCTTTGAAGGAAAGATAACTTCAATCGGTTGAAGAGGAAATTTTTGAAGAATCAAGGGGTCTACATTCCACGGAGGATTGTAGAAAGGTTCAAGGTCGAACAGTCTCAAGTTTTGGAGGGCTTCGTGATCAAATCCAAGAAGCTTGAGCAAGTGGGTCTGTAGTAGCAAGACGGTGCCCGTGAAGAAGCCGAGTCGTCACGAGAAGCCACCGCGTGACCAAGGCATCTCCGGATCGAGTCCCAAAGGATCAAGTCATCTCAGTGTGATCAAGACTTGTATCTGGACTGTTAACCACTCGTATCGATCAATACTTAGTGGATTTCTCCGGGAGTTGGAGAAGAGAGGAGTAGAAGAATTACCCCATCTTCGAACCTCTATAAAATCCTATTGTGTTATTTACATTTCAAAGACTTTAAATTCTCGCATCTTATTTTTATATCTGTTTGAGAAATTTGCTATCCAATTGATAATCAACTATGTGCTAAAACCAAGTATTAAAACAAACTTAACCAAATTCAAGGGTGTTAAGTCTTCCAAAAGCAAATCACGATCGAGTTAAGTCTTTAGTCAAAACAATTGAATTATTCTATCAACAAACAATCTCGAGTCCGTTGAGTGACTAACTCTGTTGATTAACTAACTCAAATGTCCATCTAGACACACAAGAAGTATTAACTCGAATATTTAAAAGGACTAAATCGAAAAGTTGGTAAGGTTTATTCAACCCTCCCTTCTAAACCTTACACTCACACCCCTTGGGACCTACAACCGGGAACTGGTCACATGCCTGGTCCAGTTGTTTATTTAAATTGAGTGGCTAAAAAACCATTGTCACCATGTGAAACCCAAAAAAAATGAAAACTGGACCCCATTAACCCGGTTCAATTTTTTTTTCTTTAGTTTAATTTTTTTTTTGTTTTTATTACAAAAATTGAAGAAAAATATGTTTAATAAATTTACATATAAATTCTCCTTATATTTGATATACATTTATATTGGGATATTATAATTTATTATTTTTTTATTTTATTATTTATTATTTGTATTTGTTAGTTTTTTACATTTGTACTTGTATTTAAGTGTTACACATGTGTGTGTATATATATGTTTGTGTATGTATACGAGCTAACCAGTTTTATAAGAACGGTTTAACTGGTTGGGTCCGTGATCTAATGACTAAGTTATTAATTCGATTCGATATTCAGCCCAAATTTAAAAACATTGCGTTGAATATGTTAGCACTCATAAATTTAATGCACTCATTAATATGTGAGATACTTCCTGTTTATTTTTTTGTATTATTAGTAACATAAGTTATGATGGTGTATGCATATATATGTATATAAACACATGCATATATACACATCATATGTCGCACTTTGGTCTCATATGTGAAATAATTGCATTTAGATCTATCGGGTAAATTAGTATTAAGCTTTAAGCAACTTTTAAATCTACTTGATATGGTCATATTTCTAGCAACATTCCTTCATATGTTGCATCAAAATTTATACATGAGCCAAACACTAATTAATTTTATGATCTCGTATGAATGTTAGAACATATCCTAAAAACAACGCTGCTCATATATTTGCACGAGATATGTTTTACTTTACGAGCATATAAGATACTTTTCGTTGAGGTAAGATTTCATTTAATAGTTCAAATAAAACGAGCATAAAAGACACAAATAAATCATTTTAATTTGGAGTTCCTTTTCTAGATATTTAATAAGAAAAAAAAATAAACTTGAATGATGGAGTGTTTCTCATTATACTTATTACTATGTACCTTTCATAGTATTAAAAGAATACTAAATAAAACGCATAAATTTTGTCGAAAACTATGCTTTAATTCTAAAGGAAATAAAAATAAAAAAATAGACTCACAATGTGACACATGAAATCTAAATCAAGTACTATTTCATCATATTATTTATTATCATAATAATTTAGAATAATCGGATCCATCAAAAATGTGAATTACATTAAAATATTATAGGCCGATAGTTTTGTTATTGCATTTAAGTGTTGAATTAAAATGTAGTAGGTGGCTTTGCACTTGTGCATTGCTGGTTTTGCTTCTTCGGTAAACACACTTACATCGGCAACATTTGTAATTGCCTGGTTTGGGCGGCCACCATTGGTTGCGCGTAGGGGTTGCGGAGGAGCTAAGGGAACACGTGATACACACAATCCCGACCGCGATAATGGTGGTAGCACTTAGTTTTACATAAATTTATAGTCACGGTACAACCGATGAATTGATTGCACACTTGAGGAGACGCAAGTGAGTCACCTGAAAAATCATAAAAACAATTAAAAACATAGATTGTAAGATATTTGAAAAAAAGAAAATTTTCACATTATTTTTCTAAAATAGTGTGTTATTAAGTCCTTCATTCGTTCTTAGGTTATCTTGATGGTTGATGTAATATTAAGTTTAACTTAACAATTTGTTTTGTTAAGTATTATGTATATATGACCACTTTAAAATTTATTACATTGTTTTGTTAAAATCTTTTATCTTAAGTTAACTACTCACCCGACCAGTAAATAACCTAAACCAGATAGAGAAAATGCACAACCCCCCTCCCCCAACCTGAATAAAGAGAACCCAATGTAGTTTATCAAAGTATTAATTGTAGCCATAACAACAAAATAATTTTTTTTTGGTAAACAATGATAAAGGTTTCCAAATTATAAACAAGGATACATTGAAAGACCTATGACAAAGATGAAGAGAAACATTAGAATGGAAAAGGCTATTTGTGTTTTCGCCTCCATCTTGAAAATAAATCGTATTAATATGTATGATGTTCTGATGCACAAAAATCTTTGTTATATGTTTGTCTAGGTATGAAGATTAGTTCCATAGTTTCTCTTATATATTGTTGCAAAAATATTATGTTTAACTTTCCGATCCTTGTTGTGGAGAAGTTTCACTTATTCTTGCAACCTAATTTATGGAACATTAAGGCACAAAATTTAACTTTGTTACTATCCACATATTCATACATATTTTCTATATCAGTTTGATGGATGGCCATATTAAACATTTTTACCATCCATTCAGAATTTATGCTATGCTGTGTATATAAATGCAAACTTTTTAAGAATCTTAATTCTAATTAAATATGAAACTAATTGCACTACCACAAAAAGTGAATTTTATGACAAGAATTTAAATCGTTCATTAATTAACCGATGTAAGAAAAAAAGGTGACATAATTGTAAATTTTAAAAGAATTATGCATCGATTGTCACTTGAACCGATGTAAAGGTGATGAAAACATATTAGTTGCAAAGAATGAACATATTAGTTGTAAAGTATAACTGTATATTGAAAATTGATATTAAAATTCTATAAGGATATAAATACTATTGAATTTAGAAGGTATTAGTTGTAAAGAATGAATATATTGATCTAATAGTCCATGTATACGGAAATATTCAAATTAACCAGTTTTTACTTTCTAGAAGAAAGTGTTTGGTTTAATTCTTATTATTGTTTCATTTATGTTGTAATATACTTTAACGAAACTTTGAAGATTACAAATAAATTAAGTTTTTTTTTGTTTACTAGGAAAAATATATTAGAAGAGCTGGTATATATATTAGAAAAAAAATATCATGAACTCATTAGGTCTCATATGGACAATAAAATGACTCAGGATTAATGATCCAATATTTAGAGTACCCACTGGATAGCACAATGTCTTCTTAGAATGTCGGATAAAATCTTCTATTCTAAAATGGTGTTTCATTTTCTATTACATCGCACCGATGATTGCCAAAAGTATAAAAAGCATCATATTAATTTCAAGGCATTAATTGTGGGTTTTTATAAAGCAAGCGATGATCATTCGAAATACAAGTATATAATCATCAATATATAAAAGAAACTCAAAATAATTTTAAAATACAAGTAAAAAAGCGACAAATAATTTTTTTCTTAATTTAATTGACAAATGAAGAATGTGGCTAGCTTTTTTGTTTTAAAATAGATAAAATTTTAATTTAATTTTCATAATCAAATATAATTTAATTTAAGTGGAAAACAATCATTGTTACAATTCACTAAAGTAACTGAATGACAGTATCTAACAAGCAGTATAAGTAAATAACAATGATATTTTCCATCCAATACAAAGATGCAGAGCAAGAGAAGAATTGAAAAGCCTATTTGAATCTTTGCCATCTTCGAATAAAATGAAACTTAAGCGATATAGTGAATAAAATGTTCTGATGAATAAATATCGTCATTATTTGCGTCTTTTTATATAATTAAGTTGATGTTCTTTGATTTCTCCTATATACATAGTGAAAAAGTAAAGTGTTACTTGTTTGTTCTTGTTATGATAAGATGCATTCATGCTATCAACACAAACACACACAAAAGTAACATTAAAGCATTCATGAAGATTTGCACTTGCTTGAATATTTTTTTAACTATCGTTAAAGCATTCTATTATCTTCCACAAGATCAACTTTAGTTTTGTTACTATTGAGATATGCTGCAGATTTGGATATAATTTTTTTTTATTAATTAATGGATTGTCTAGTTTAGCTACAACTTTTATTTATGGAGATTAATCGTTTGCACATTTGAAATTGTCCATCACGAGCTATGTACATGACTATTTTTGCAATTTTCTCCTTCTGGTTCTGGTGAGATTTTATTTGAATGATCAAACACAAAGAGTAGAAAATACACTAATGGTATTATAATTTGGAATTCCTCATTCTTCTGATTATGAAGTAATACTTCATTATGGCTTTTGTTTTCGATTGTTATCCTTATTAACTATGTATTTGAAAGTGTGTCAATTATCCGCACACAAATGTGGGGGAAAATTGTGTTAGGTTCTCCAAAAAAAAAAATAGCACGCAACGCATTATATTAAACTGAAATTTAGTATATATTGTTTTATTTATTGTTTATTAGCATAATATTTTGACCAATATATCATACCGACCCAATGTAAATTTCATAAACATGCATAATATAGGCCAATAATATTGTTGCACTTAAGCCTTGTTAAGAATATTGTAGCAGCTGGCATTTTGCTTGGACATGGCTGGTTTGGCTTCTTATGGAATGTGCACTTGCATCGGTAACATTTCTTTCCTGGTTTTTGCAGCTTGGTTGGTTGCAAAAGGGCCGGTGGAGGAGCTAGAGTACCAGGTGAAACACAAATTCCCCAGCCACGATAATGCTTGTAGCATTTAGTTTTACACACATTTATAGTCACGGTAGAATTGATAAATTCGTTTGCACATTTGAGGATCGACGCAAGTGCATCACCCGAAAATCATAATTAAATAAGACAAATATTAGAAAACTTCAATACATATGGTATTTTCATAGAGAGTCGGATCATTTTTAGTTATATATATTAAGCGCATGCTTAATTTGTTAGTTATAACTTATAACTATTTATCTAATATCTCCATAATTGATGCAATCGCTAGTTTCATATTCATTAATTAAAGCAATAACTTTAGGATTTGATAACTTGAGAGATCAAGTATACAAACATAGATACAAAAGGAATCGCTTGGTAGCCTAGCTAGTGGTAAGATGTTTATAAAATTCAGGCATTTGCCTGGATCAATTCCTCACTTAGCTTCCTCCTCCCAAGATTTGTATTCAAAGAAAAGTATACAGATATGAAAGAAAGTAGTTTGCTTTCACAACAATTAATTAAGTAATCTAAATCAAAGAGAGAAAGAAGATAGAACTCAATGTTTGAATTGATAAGTAAATAAACAAAGATAGAGTGAGAGACCTATAAAAAAGATGAAGAGAAACATGACAATGGAAAACCCCATTTGTGCCTTTGCCTCCATTCTCAAAAATGCAATGGTATTAATACAATGAGTAGAAGTTCCACTGATTCTCTAATATAATTTTCCATCCTTATAAAGGAAAAGTGACACATTCTTCCAAGCTGAAATGTAACATTGGGGCATGCATCAAGAATGCTACAGATTTGGATGTAATTAATATTGTTATTATCTGGAGTATATTCTAGTTTAGCTACAAATTTGAAATAAATGTTTGTGCTTATCTATGGAAACCAAGTGGATGTGAGACAGTTTGACCAAACTCAAAATTTGCCCCACCATGAAAAATGTGGACCAATGGCCCACCACGTTCCCCCCTCAATTGAGGTCCTACCCTACCTAGCCCCGGACCCAACATGCAAATATTGAAATTAATTAGTTTGTTTGTATCATTTATATCTACCAAAATGTACATTAACACATAACAAACACACAACATCAATAAAATATGTGATATACATTATTTCATATACTATTATAAATGAATATCTAAACAGCAGGTCTCTTGTGAGACGGTGTGAGACTGTGAGAAGGTGATACTTTTAGTGTAACAAGTGATACTTTTAGTGTAAAAAGTGATACTTTATCTAAATACATTAATTTAAGTGTAATTTGATAAGTATCACTTTTTACTCTAAAAGTATCACTTTTTACACTTTTAGTATCACGGTCTCACGGACTTTCACCATCACACATAAGTTTTTGCGATATCTAAAATATAATATAAATTATGAAATACTCTAGTGTGATATTTATATTGCATGCAACAATATAAACAATATTATGAAATTAAAGGGGCAGTATTTCATAAAATATTATATTAAATTTAAAAAATTATTCTTATATATAACGGAGGTCGAATGAGACATTACCATGGATATTAAAATCTTAAACCTTGGGACCTGCCTCGAGACTTATTTTACCAGCGTCTAGAATCATATGAAATGAAGCTGGTTCGTCATGGGTCTCATTGCCATCCATCCCTCCGATTTATGCCCGTTCCAAATTTTGATGCTTACCTTATTAACCATTTGTTTTTTGGTGAGCATAATTTTTTTATTAATGGAGCACAAGGGGTGCCCCAACCCTTATACAAATATTTTCTTCCCTTAAAGAATACCAATACAAGTTTTTGGTTCAAGAAGCCAATCCGAAAATGAGATTACACTAAATTTAGATTTTCTCGTACTTAACCATGACCACACCATGTCTTTAATAATATCAACAAGTTTACCCGTGTTAAATTCTATGTACTGGAAAATCATTTTATTCCTTGTGGTCCAAATACTCCAAATAGTTCCGAACCAAATTTCAATCCATTCCTTCCTTGCTCTTGCTATGCTACTTGATAACAATCCCTGATGTTGAGTGAAACTCTTGCCAATGTTTTAACGAAACACCACTTGAACACCAAGCCACTTATATATTTCCTTCTAGACAATCTGAGCAACATCATAGGTGGTGAAGAGATGGTTGGAAAACTCCTCTTCTTTCAAACAAAGATCACAACGAAAATCACTGTTTTCATCAATAACTCTTCTTTTCCGCAAATTAGTTTTAGTTGGAATGCAATTTGAAGCAACTTCCTATGAATGCACTAATTTTAGAGGGAACGGTCTTACACCACACCACCTTAAAATCATAAGATATGAATCATTCGAAGAGTGTCAAGATTCCAAGAGATTATACATCTCCTTAGTTAGGTACTTCCTACTATGTCTTGTGTTACATCTCCAAACATCTTTTTTGTTCTAATCCAAGCGAATTCTGTCAATAATAGCTAAAAGGTCATCAAATAGGTTATACTCCCATTCAAAGAAGTCCCTCCATTGCCATATCCAAATCCATTTACCCTCTTCCCAATATATCCTCTTTGCCACCCTTTCTTTATTAAGGAGTCGATTTTAAATAAATGCTCGAATCTTTGCATCAAACTTTGTCCCCTAATCCACGGATCCTCCCAAAAAGAAGTGTATTTACCATTTCCTATCACCCTTTCAAGTTTATCCAAAAACCAGTCATTCTCCCCGTTTGCTTCAATATATTTCTTTATATCTCTCCACCATTTAGAACCACTCTTATGGCTTCCAATATCTCTAGTATCTCTACCGAACTAGGGATGTCAACGGGCGGGGGGAGAGCGATCCCCATCCCCATCCTTGCGATCGCAGGGAATCCTCGTCCCCGTCCCCGCGAGACAAATGGGGAAAATTTTCCCCCCATCCCCGTCCCCGCTCCCTGTTTTAATTTTTTTTTTTTTTGCAAAAATTTAATATTTTTATAAAAATAATCATTTTTAATATTAATAAATTATATAAAAAATTAATAAACCACTCATTAATAAAATAAATTAAATATTTTGTTATTTTTTATATTTAATGTGGATATATTTATAATATATTATAAATAATATATTATATATTTAATATCTTTCCCTTCCATGAGGAACGGCGAGATCCTTGCGGGAGGAGAGTATGATCCCCATCCCGCGCTGCTCCCCCCGCCAACGGGAGAAAAATTACCCATCCCCGTCCCCACAGGGAAAATTTCGGGAATCCCGCCTGCTCAGGGCGGATCCTGAAACGGGGATTCCCACCCCACTCACAACTCTATACCCAACCACCCTTTAACCCCATACTTTGAAATTAAAACTTATACCCAAAATTGGTCTTTTTCAACCAAGAACCTCCATATCCACTTAACAAATAAATCTTTATTAAACAAACCAAGATCTCTAATGGATAGACACCCCTTCTCTTTTGATTTGCACACTTTCTTCCATTGAACCTAATCAATTTTATGCCCCTCTGATTTTTCTCCCCACAAAAAAGGACCTTTGAATTTTAGCAAGTTGGTTTAAGACTTTTTAGGAATTTGAAAGAAAGAGAGGTAATAAAGAGGCAAAGAACTCAGAATGGGATAATGATGATGCTTATATGATTATTCTTGTAACGACCCAATTTTATTAAATTAAAGTATTCTAAAAATATTTTTAAGAAAACATAAATTTATAAATTAAAGTGATTCCAATAATGATCAAAAAGTTGATTTAGTATTTTAAATTCTTAGGAAAATAATATATAATGATAATAATAATAATAATAATAATAATAATAATAATAATATTACATCTTCCAAATTAAATATTCAACAATTGTTCCAAGCATAAACCGAAAAATTAAAGACATAAATCTAAAATTTAGTCCGATCACAATTATTTAAAATATAAATATATCATGATTTATTCCACCATCCACAACATCATATCTTCAAATTTGGATTCCTCAACCTGAAAGTCATGATAATAATAGGGTGAGCTTCATCTCGCTTTCGAGAGATATATCTCACAATATTTAATATAACATGAAAAACATTCACATAATTACAACGATAAATTCATTCATTTCCTCGTTTTCATCCTGATCGCGTTCCTCGCATATAGCATTGCGGGTTCACCCCAAGATACATTTGATCCCGAACCCTTTTCAAAGCCCCTAGCTTATATGAATTTATTTCCTCTTGACATTTATAGCAATCAATGAAGTACAATCACGAAACATTAAATAAAGACAAATAATATGGAAACCCCTACCTTGATAATCGCAGATATTAATGAAAGAATTTGTGAAAAATATTGAAAAAACTTGTGAATTTTGAATATATATATATATAGATATATATGAAATTTGAATGATAATTAGAGAGAAAATAAAATTACCCTAATTATTTGAAATTTTGGTGTAAAATTATGTATGAGATTACACCTATTTATACTAATTAATTACAACCCCTAAACATCTAACCTAAAATAGCCCTAATATCTATATAACCCCTAATCCCTAAAATAACCCCTAAGTAACCCTTACTTTAGTTAGTGGCTATCACATTCTACTCTCCTTAAATATAATTTCGTCTTGAAATTCGATATCTTACCTGGAATTGAAAAACTTGGGTACTTGACACTTAATCTCTTCTTCACTCTCCCAAGTAGCTTCATTTTCGCCATGACGTCTCCACGTACTTTGATCGAGCAATATCTTTATTTCTTAAGTGGTGAATCTTGCGTTCCAAAATAGCCAGTGCTTCCTCATAAGTTAAGTCATTGTTGATTGTTAGATCCTTATAATTCACGATGTGACTTGGATCGTGAACGTACTTTCTTAGCATAGAGACGTGAAAAACATTGTGCACACTTGATAGACTTGGTGGTAATGCTAGCTGATAAGCCAAATCTCCAACTCGTGTAAGGATTTCAAATGGACCAATATATCTCGGTTCCAACTTTCCCTTTTCGCCAAATCGAATAACACCTTTGATAGAGCTACTTTCGTAAATACTTTTTCTCCTCATCAAACTCGTATATGTTTTCTCCGTCTATCAACATATGACTTTTGTCTATCTTGAGCCATCTTGATTCGATCTTATATCATAGCTATCTTCTCAACAGTTTGTCGAATTAATTCAGGCCCCAAAATTTTTCTTTCACCAACTTCGCTCCAATATAATCGTGATCTACATTTTCTTCCGTACAACGCCTCGTATGGAGCCATCCCAATAGTCGCTTGATAACTTGTTGTTATAAGCGAATTCCACCAAAGGTAATAATGTTTCCCAATTACTTCCTAAGTCGAGCACACATGCTCTCAACATATCTTCCAATATTTGTATAGTCCTTTTTCGACGCCCATCCGTTTGTGGATGATAAGCCGTACTAAAATTTAGCTTTGTTCCCAAGGCACTTTGTAGACTTTTCCAAAACGTAGAAGTAAAACGTGTATCTCTCGTGCTAAACAATTGACACGGGAACTCCATGAAGTCTTACTATCTCCTCAATATAAATTTGTGCATATCGCTCCATCTCAACGTCATTTTAATCGGTAGGAAATGAGTGACTTTGTTAACCGATCTACTACAACCCAAACTCGCCTTGTTTCCCTTGATCGATGGTGGAAGCCCTACCACAAAATCCATAGTTATGTGCTCCCATTTCCATTCTCGAATGTCAAGTGACTTGAGCAAACCGGATGGTCTTTGGTGTTCGGCTTTAACTTGCGACAAGTCAAATATTTTTCCACAAAAATTCCAATATCTCTTTTCATACTTCACCACCAAAATACTTCTCTTAAATCTCGATACATTTTTGTACCTCCAGGGTGAGCCGTGGTGCGACAAAGTGAGCTTCTTCGAGAATTTCTTTTCTAAGCTCTTCTTCTTTAGGAACACATAATCTCCTTCATAAGTCAAAGTACCGTCATTTGTTATAACAAATCCTTTTACATTTCCTTCCCGAGCTTTTTCTTTCATTTTGCTCAAAAATTTATCTCGAGGTTGAGCTTCTTTTATCTTTTCTCTCAAAGTAGGTTGCACCACCAAAGATGCTTTAGTACTATTTACGTGCTTTTGGTGGTACCACTACTTCAATTCTCATCCTGGCAAATTCTCTCACAAGATGTTCTTGTTCGGATATCAAGCTTGACATTTCTCCTTTTGTTTTACGACTTAATGCATCGGCTACAACATTAGCTTTACCGGATGATAGCTGATAGTGCAATCATAGTCATTCACCAATTCCAACCACATTCTTTGCCTCATGTTTAGCTCTTTCTGAGTAAACAGATATTTCAAGCTTTTGTGGTCGGTGAAAATTTCACATTTCCCTCCATATAGGTAATGGCGCCGGATCTTTAATGCATGCACTACAACAGCTAACTCTAGGTCATGAGTAGGATAATTTAACTCATGTGGCTTTAGTTGTCTTGAGGCGTAGGCAACCACTTTACCATGTTGCATTAGCACGCATCCCAAACCTTGTTTTGATGCATCACTATAGATAACAAAATCTTTAGTGGGGTCAGGAATTGTTAATCTTGATGCGTATTAGCCTTCGCCTAACTCTGAAAACTTTCTTCGTATTTCTCATTCCATTGAAACTTCTCCCCTTTTCTTGTCACGAGTCATAGGCGCAGCTATTTTTGAATATCCTTCAATAAATCTCCGATAATAGCCGCCAAACCTAGAAAACTCCGAACTTCATTCGCATTCGTAGGTGCACTCCATTCGTTGATCGCTTCAACTTTAACCGGTCCACTTCAATTCCTTGAGCGGTGATTACATGTCCAAGAAACACCACTCGATCTAGCCAAAACTCGCATTTCTTGAATTTCGCATATAACTTTTCCTTGCGAAGTGTTTCTAGCACTATTCTTAAGTGTTCAGTGTGTTTGCTCTCTATTCTTTGAATATACAAGTATATCATCTATAAAGACTATGACGAATTGGTCTAGATACGATGAAACACTCTATTCATCAAGTCCATGAATACTGTTGGTGCATTACTTAACCCAAATGGCATTACTACAAACTCGTAATGTCTAAATCGAGTTCTAAATGCCGTTTTTGGAATATCACTCTCTTTAATTTTTAACTGATGATATCCGGATCTCAAGTCAATCTTAGAGAAAGTTCGCACCTCTAAATTGATCGAACAAGTCTTCAATCCTCGTAGCGGTACTTGTTCTTCACTGTGAGTTGATTAAGTTCTCTATAATCGATACACATTCTAAGTGACCCGTCTTTTTTCTTTACAAACAGAACTGGTGCTCCCCACGGTGATACACTCGGTCTAATAAATCCCAAATCCAAAAGTTCTTGTATTTGCGCCTTTAACTCTTGTAACTCTTTTGGCGCCATCCTATAGGGTGCCTTAGATATAGGTGCTGCCCAGTACCAAATCTATTCCAAATTCGACCTGGCGATCTGGAAGAATTCCCAAAGTCTTTTGGAAATACATCCAAAAATTCTTGCACAATTGGTACATCATTAGGTGTCACTTCGGTTGTCGAGGTATCTACTAAACTCACTAGATATTCTTGACAATTTTTCTTTTTCAACATCTTTCTTGCCTTCATTGCCGATATCACTCGTGGTACTGCCTTAGACTTAATCCCGTAGAATTTTATCTCATCATTTCCTGGCAGTTTGAATATTATCTCTTTCTCGTGACACTTAATGTCTGCCTGATATCTACTAAGCCAATTCATACCTAAGATTAATCAAAATCCTTCATCTTAATTATGTATAGATCAGCTTTAAGATATTTTCCCCCTATATTCACTTCGACATACTTATTTACTGAGTCAGTTGTTATTGAATCTCCAGATGGCAAGCCAACCTCAAGGGGTTCACTTACTCTAGCACTCTTATGTCCTAATATATCATGAAATTTGGCAGATAAAAACGAATGTGTGGCACCGGATTAATGAAAAGTACAAGAGCAGGTATTCCGAGATAGTTAGCATACCTGACATTGTACTCGGATTCTGATCAGCTTCTTCCTGAGTCATAGCATACATTCGAGCTCTACCTCCAGATGTTTGTTCTCTTCTTTCCCGCTCAGCTTTTAAAAGAGGACAATTATAGACTTCATGTCCTCGGCTTCTTACACTTGAAGCATTTTCCTTATCCAAATAAACATTCTCCAAAATGATTCTTCTTGCATTTTGGGCAAGTTGGCATGTCCGCTGCGTAGTTGGACGTCCATTTCCATCGGTCTTTATCTGTTTATTTTGATTTTCATTTTTATTATGTCTTGCCCAGTCCCATTTTCTTTTCTCGCTAAAACGACCAACTTTTGCTCCTCTTCGTCCCAAAGAAACTTGCATCCACCTCATGAGCCCTTCTCATCATCACCGAGTATTCCAAATCTCCTTGAGCAGATATAGTATTCCCGATAGTTGTGCTCAAGTCCCATTCTCAACCTTAGAGCCTTTTTCAAATCAAGATCCACTAGGTGTGGAGCAAAACGACTTAGTTGATTGAACTGTCTCTCATACTCTGTGATACCATGTTTCTTTGTTTAAAGTTAAGGAATTCTATCTCCTTCTTGTCCCGATATGATTGTGGGAAAAACTTTTCCATTACAATCATTTTGAACTCATCCCATGTTAAAACATTTCGCTTTTCCTCGGTCTTAGTCCTCTAATACTCTTCCTACCAATGATCGGCGTCTTCAAAAGTTGGAAAGCGACATACGACTCCTGTCTCCTCAGGCATCCAATAAGTCGAAAAATCCTCTCTAGCGATCGGAACCATTCTTCTATCATTGCCGGGCCATCACGCCCATTGAATGTGGGTGGACGATAGTGGCAAAATTGTTCCACAACTCGTGCGTTGTTGTTGTTGTTGTCCCCATTGTTCGCACACCTCTCGAGAACTCAAAGAATTATATCTCCAAAGAAGAGCAAAGGTTTGATTTCTTGTGTTAGTGGAGTTCTCACCATTGACTTGATTTCCACGACGGGGAGCCATATTCCTAAGGTCATACATAATGTATTATTATTATTATTTATCCCAAGTTATTAATGGATTTTGCATGAAATATCTAACTTAAAATCTAAATATCATAATATAATGGTCAAATAAATTAAGATCAATTAAAGGACAACTAAGATTGATATATAATAAAGATTTATTTATCAATTATTGCAATACATAGACTCATCTATCACTATCGATCCATGTCTTCATCTTCCTCCTGGATCTTCTTTCTGGATCTTCATCCGGATCTTCTTCCGGATCTTCTTCCAGGTTTCCTTCCTGTTCCTCATCTTCTACCATAGCCTCATTGTTCAAAAACTCAATCCATTTACTTCGTATAACCTGGCAAAAATATCACGTAGTTGATTTTGGGTCGGCCATCATGCCCGTCATACTCCAATAATGAGGCATAAAGCTTTTCACCTTGACGCCCAAAAAGAGGGTAAGCTATCAATCACTCTACGGGAGGCAGCGCGTTCGTTTGGAGCCCCGATGACATTCCTCACATTATACCACAACTGGTGAATTTTAACTATATATTTTCCAATGGTATCCCCCACCTCAATTTGATAGTTGAAATAATGATTGAGTCGGTTAATTGGATGGTTCGGACCCCAGTTATTATTATTATTATTCTTTCTTTCAGTGTGGCGAGTGTGAGTTCCTGCCATCTATATATATGTGCATTTGCAACTATAAGTCTATTTTTACAATTTTTTTTAAGAGAAATACAAGATTTCTATTCATCTAACATATAAACTGGTATTATGTTTCTAAAGCAGAATATAATAATATGAAATACATCATGACATAAATGAGCATACTGGTACAATTGTATAATGTAACTCGCATTAATAATTCTCATACCTTGAGGAGACCGACAAGATATGATGGAGGTGGATGTTATTATACTATTTTATCTTATACAAAGTTTGAATTATATTATTTTTTTTAAAGAAAAATTGTACATTTTAAATTTTCAATTTTTTTAACAAGCCTACGTAAACGTAGACCCCGCTTCTCGATACCACTTGTAACGACTAATTTTATAAAATTAAAGTATTCTAAAAATACTTTTAAGAAAACATAAATTTATAAATTAAAGTGATCCCAATAATGATCAAAAAGTTGATTTAGATTTTTAAATTCTTAGGAAAAAAATATAATGATAATAATAATAATAATAATAATAATAATAATAATAATAATATTACATCTTCCAAATTAAATATTCAACAATTGTTCCAAGCATAAACCAGAAAAATTAAAGACATAAATCTAAAATTTAGTTTGATCACAATTATTTAAAATATAAATATATCATGATTTATTCCACCATCCACAATATCATATCTTCAGCCGGATTCCTCAACCTGAAAGTCATGATAATAATAGGGGTGAGCTTCATCTCGCTTAGTAGGGATATATCTCACAATATTTAATATAACATGAAAAACATTCACATAATTACAAAGAAGAAATTCATTCATTTCCTCGTTTTCCTCCTCGACCGCGCTTCTCGCATATAGTATTGCGGGTTCACCCCAAAGATACATTTGATCCCTGGACCCTTTTCATAGCCCCTAGCTTATATGAATTTATTTCCTCTTGACATTTATAGCAATGATCAATGAAGTACAAACTACGAAACATTAAATAAAGACAAATAATATGGAAATTCCTACTTTGATAATCGCAGATATTCGATGTAAAAATGAACAAGAAAAGTCCTAATCCTCGACCCTTTGTTTTCAACATTAAATAAAATTATATAATTAATATATGTGATTTTAACAAATCAACTAATTAATGAAAGAATTTGTGAAAAATATTGAAAATAACCTGTAAATTTTGAATATATATATAGATATATATGAAATCAATGATAATTAGAGAGAAAATATAATTACCCTAATTATTTGAAATTTTGGTGTAAAATTATGTATGAAATTACACCTATTTATACTAATTAATTACAACCCCTAAACATCTAACCTAAAATAGCCCCTAATATCTATATAACCCCTAATCCCCTAAAATAACCCCTAAGTAACCCTTACTTTAGTTAGTGGCTATCACAATTCTTTAATCAATGTAATGATTGTAATACTTATAAACATGATAGTTGGGATTAATAAAAATAAAAATCCATTTTGGGGATGCTTTAGGACATATATTTTCTAATAGCAGCTCCAATACTTGAAAGTGGGGTGAGTTGGATGGAAACAAAATTATAGAAGTTCCAACATAGTTTTTTTGAATTTCTAATTAATACTATCAAGCCGGAGATAAGCTTGGGTTGGGGCCCAATATTTCCCCGTTGTCTCGGCCGGCCATTGGTTCCACCCAAAACAGTACTACTGCCAAAGCCATATTATTCCCATGAGATGAAAATGGAAGGTTAAATGAAACTAACTACATGTATGGTTTGAACTTGCAACTAGTTGATTTAAAATAATTCTGGATGCATAAACATCTAAAGGTAGACAACTTATTTTCCGTAGTGTGCAATATAGAAAACATGTTTCGTATTCCACTTAGAAAATGAAAAAGTTCAGCACACCTTTTACAGAGACACAATTCAACGATTTTAACAACAATGCTTCTAGCAATGGGAAAAAATGAATCTCTCTCTTGGGAGTTTTTTTTTCTCTCTCTTGGGAGTTGTGTATCCTCTTTTGGGGGCAAAAGCTCTTTCTTCCTCCTTTTCAAATTTTCAAATTTCTCTTCGTTCTTGTGGGTTTGGTTGGTGTCGGCTTCACATGAATTTGTCTTTAGAATTTAATAGCCATTAATGCTTTACTACTTAAGATATATCTTTTAATTTGTGCTTGTCTCTTGTTGATAATGGCGTTGACCCTCTCTGTTTTCCTGTTATTTTGTGTCTGAGTGGTCTTTTTTTTTGTTTCTTCCTATCTGATTCTCTTTTGTCTATTTCTTGTCTTTTGTTCTTGTCTCTTGTTCTGGTTTCTCTGTATCTTTTTGGATTTTCCTTTCTCAGGCCCTGCTCTCCTTGGCATCTGCGAGGTGTGATCTGCGGTTTTGAGTGAGGGATTCAGAATGGCAGACGAGGTTGGTTTTAAGCTTAGTCAGTTCAAACTCTCGGAGAAGGAAAAAAAGGAATATGCTTGAAAGAAGGAGATATTGTCTCGAGCAAAAGAGGTTTGTAGTAAGAGTTTGTTTGGGAAAATTATCGGGTTGAAACGGGTTAACTTCGGGGTTTCAAGAAAACTCGTCTCTAATATGGCGTTCTAGTCCATTTACTATGAAGGAAATGGGGTTGAATTTTTCCGCTTTGTGTCCAAACTAAGAAGATAAAAACGTGTTCTTGAGAGGGAGCAATGGATTTTCAAAAATCGCACCTAATTTTGAAAGAGTGGGAAGAGGGGATTTCAATAAACAACCAGGTTTTTAAACAACTTGATCTCTGGGTCCAAATGTGGAATATACCTTCTAATTGGTTATGTTCGATGGTTGGGTTGAAAGTTGGTAAGATGTTTTCTAAGGTTAAAGATGTTAGTATTTCTGATAGAGGAAGCTTAAGGGATATCCACTTAAAAGCTCTGGTTACAATTGATATTGACAGACCTCTACCCAGGCGAACTCCTATCAAGCTTGGTAATAATTTGGAGTGGATTGATTTTAAATACGAAAAACTGTTTAATATCTGCTTCTATTGTGGTTGCATATGGCATCTTGACAGAGGTTGTGAGGAGAGAATGAAGGATATCCATGCGGGGTACCTAAGCGAGGGGCAATTCCGTGAATGGATTAAAGCTGATGAATCCTTCCCCAGCATGAAGCAGAGCTCTAACTCTAATAGTGAACCAAATAAGAGCCCTACTATCATATCTTCATGTAAAACAGGAGAGCTAGATACAATAGCCTTGGAAGCTTCTCCTAGCGACAAAAATCATATTAGTGGAGAAAACTTGGAAAAGGCTATGGTTACACAGAGTGAGCTGCATGGAGATGAAAGGATTGGTAATAAGCTTAGCCGACCTTTTTTTGAATCAAATGCCATTGAAAGCAAATCTGCAAAGGACGAAATTGAGATAAAAAACTCAAGAGTTGGATGGAGGTAGTGAGACGGTCTGTGTTGATATGAGTCAGAAACAGCAAAAAGCCAAAGGAATAGTGATGAGAGAAGGCAAAGAGAACTCGGCAAAGCTTAGGCTGAATCTCGTTGATATAGTTGTTGAGGAAAGCCATATTTGACCTCCTCGGGCCGAGGTTACTAATTGTTTGTCCAAAGACAAGCGTAAAAATCTCATTTTCTAAAATCCAAGGGAAAACGTGGGCCAGGATTAAGGCTAAACCAGAGGAGGGATCTAAAATTTGTGAAATGGAAGAGGACCCTAAAGCCAACTGTGGAAAAAAAAGAAAGTCCGCTGAGATCAAAAGGGTGGACGAGTCTGATTTTGCTGAAACTTCAGGGGCTAAGAGAGGGAAAAAAATAAATCGGATTCTAGAATGGATATTGAGGTGGAGGTAGCCGACCATAATTGGCCCCAAATTAACCAATGAAGGTCAATGTGTGGAACTATAGAGGTCTGGGAGGGCCCTCAACAGTTTCCCAGTTGAAGGAGTCGTGGAGACTTCACCACCCGGAGATGTTATTCTTATGTGAAACTAAAAAAAAGAGAAGTTTTGTTACAACGGTTGCCAGACAATTGAGAGTTGACCAAAACTGGTTTTGTTTTGATCCTTTAGGGAAAAGTGGAGGCCTTTTTGTCTGTTGGAATAATGTTATTAAAGTGATACAAATCATTCCAAGTTTCTTTTGTTTGGAAGTAGAAGTGCAGATGGCCAATGATGATGATAGTTGGTGGATTGTGTTCATTTACTATAGCACCCAGGTTGAGGATAGAGTGAAACCGTGGGATTATTTGATGAATGCCAAGACAAAGTGGGGTGGCAAGTGGATTTGGGGGGGGGATTTTAATGAAATTTGCTGCAGTGAGGAGAAAAAAAGAGGTAGAAGGAAAAATAGTTTTGATAGGTTTAAATTCTTCATTGGAGATATGGGAATGAAAGAAATTACCTCTATGGGGAATGAGCTCACATGGGCTAATAACAGAGAAGGTGAAGGCTTCGTGGAGGAAAAGTTGGACATATTTTTTGGTTCATTAGGATGGTTCAATCAATTCCCTAATGCTGTTACTAAGGTCATTTTCAGAAGCGCTTCTGATCGTTGTATGCTTTGTCTTGAATCCTCCCCTGAAAAGCCAGCTTTTAAAAAGAGATTCTATTTTGATATAAGAGATGGATCGATAAAGATGGGGTTAGTGAGGTTGTGAGAAAGGGTTGGGAGCTGAATATGGCTGGGGTGACAATGTTTAAGCTTCAGGCTAAAATTATTGAATGCAGAGTTCAACTTCTCAAGTGGAGCAATAATTTTAGGAACCTCAGTTGTGCTAAAATGAATCAGTTAAAGGATGTTATGGAGTCTGAAAGAAATAAAGGTGGTGATAGGGATTGGAATTATTGGCACAAGCTGAAGCAGGAGTTGAATGTGGAATATAATCAAGAAGAGTTGTTCTGGAAACAAAAAGCTAGAATCCAATGGCTTAATGAGGGCGACAAGAACTCAAAATTCTTCCATGCCCTCACGGTTCAAAGGAGGAAAAGCAACTGTATTTCTAGATTGGTTAAAGAGGATCTTACTGTGGCTGAGAATCAAGAAAAAATTGAGAAGGTAGTGGTGGATTTCTATGAAGACCTATTTGCATCTGAAGGATCAGTGGATCAGGATAATATTCTTGGACAAATCCCTCACTCAATCCCAAATGAAATGAACAAGAAGCTTATTGCCAAGGTGGAGGAGCCTGAAATTCGAAGAGCACTTTTTGATATGCACCCCAACAAAGCTCCAGGACCGGATGGTACGTCCCCACTTTTCTTTCAATGCTTCTGGGATATTAATAAATTTGATCTTTGTCAAGCTGTGAGCAATTTCTTTGATTCTGGGAAAATTCTTAAAAACATGAACCACACTCTTGTTACATTGATCCCAAAATGCTTTAAACCTGAGTCCATGTCTCAATTCCCTATTAGTACGTGTAATGTGGTGTATAAAATTATCTCAAAAATTCTGGCCAATAGACTTAAATCTTGTCTGGATATATGTATTTGTCAAAATCAGTCCGCTTTCATCCCAGATAGAAAGATTCTTGATAATTTCATTATTGCTCAAGAGGCTATGCACTTTATTAATAGACATAGATTAGGTAAAAAATGCTATATGGCTATTAAATTAGATATGGCAAAGACATATGATAGAGTTGAATGGGAGGGGCTTAGGATAGTGATGATTAAAATGGGCTTTGCTCATCAATTTGTCGAGTGGATCATATCTTGCGTCTCTTCTTATTTTTTCTCTTTCTCTGTTAATGGGTGCACTAGTGGTTTTGTGTTACCTGGCAGAGGGCTGAGGCAGGGGGATCCCATATCCCCTTACCTTTTCTTGATTGTGTCTGAGGTGTTCTCTAGTCTCATTAAATCTGCTGGTGTTAAAAAGTCCCTGTCTGGCATTAAAATCTGTAAGGATGGTCCTATTATTTCACATCTTCTTTTTGCTGATGATTCAATTCTTTTTTGTGAAGCTAATGTGAATCAGGCCACATCAGTGATGGATATCCTTAGGAAATACAAGCTTTTTACAAGGCAAAAAATTAACTTGGACAAGTCTAGTATATTCTTTAGTAGAAACACCCCCAGTAACTGTGCAGGAAGAGGTGTGCCATTGCCTCTGTGGGATCACCAAACACATGTCTTGCAGGTACTTGGGTATGCCTCTACTAATTGGGAAATCTAAGATCGAGATCTTTAATTTTGTGGTGGAGGCGGCCAAAATTAGGATCAATAGCTAGAAGAAAATATTTCTTTCTACAATGGAAAGAGGTTATGATCAAAGTCGCCTTAGTGCTCTTCCAGTTTATGTTATGTCTATTTTTCAACGCCCAGTGGAAACTTGTAAGGAACTGAGTTGTGTATTTGCAAACTTTTGGTGGGGATTATCTGAAAAGAATACTCAAAAAATCCATTGGAAATCTTGGTGTAAGTTGACTGTTGATAAAGATGAAGGAGGGGCTGGGCTTCAAAGATTTACACTTTTTCAATGAGGTTATGATGGTCAAGAAACTTTGGAGAATTCTTACCATGCCACACAATTGTTTGAGAGCAAGGTTCTTAAAGCAAAGTATTTTGCTAAAGGCAATTTTTTCAAATCACCCCAAAGCTGGTGATTCTTGGATGTGGAGATGTTGGATGAAGACTAGAGAAACTCTGGGGAAAGGGATTAGGTATCAAGTGGGAATGGGCAAATCAATCAATATTTGGAAGTCTCCTTGGATTCCGGGTCGGTAACTTTAAACCGCAGAGGATGCTTTCAAAATTAACGGGCCAAACAGGTCAAGGAGTTGATTAATGAAGAGAATGTTACATGGAATGAGGATCTTATCATAACTACATTCTCTGAAAAGGATTCGAACTGCATATTGAAAATTTCTGGACTGGATTTGAACAAAAAAGACAAGTTGTGGTGGCACTATGATAAGAATGGGGCTCTATCTGTTAAATCTGTCTATAGTTTGATGATGAAGGATAAGATTGGTGGCTTGAATGTGACTGAAAGCAGTGAGGATCATTATAGAAATATTTGTACAAGAAATCGGAGTTGGAATTTGGGAATTAAGGGTAAAATTAAACACTTTTTGTGGAAGTTCTATAATGATATTCTCCCTGTCAAAGTTGTGCTCAAAAGAAGAGGGCTAGAGGTGGACGAGGTTTGTTAGTTCTGCGGGGAATTTGAAGAAATAGTCAAACACGTGTTTTTTTTGTGCCATCGAGTCCAAAACTTCTGGAAAATATCTCCTGTACAGTGGGATGGCATCACCAATGAAATAGTGTCTTTTGGTAGATGGTGGAGTAATTTGTGATGTGCAGAGTATAATCCTTGGTTTGAAGATCATCTCCAACTCACCTCATATCTGTTGTGGTGGCTATGGAAAACCCGTAATCTGTGGATTTTTAAAAAGGAGTGAATGGCTGATGTTTTTGTTGTTGATGGGGCCTTGAAGGAGTGGAGGGAATTTCAAGATTCAGGACGTGTGCATAAAACGTTTTGAAGGTTGCAACATACTTGGTAGGATGAAATCAGTTCCATAGTGTTTCTCTCGATTGATGATTTTTCTGGCTTGATATCTTCCCTTTGCTGGTCGCTGGTGTGGTGTTTTTTCCTGCGTTTTTTTCTGCTGTTTCCTCTGGATTGTTTATTGATGAATAGGCTACAGGTCTTCTGTTTAAAGTTACAGCTTTGTAGCTTTTTCATCAGTTTCATTTTGGTTGGGTGTTCCCTTGTCTAGACATCCCTTTGTGGAATGATTCTCCTTTTCTTTTGGAAATCTTATGTATCCAAAATGAATTCGGTCCTTGGACCGCCCAGTTGTAATTCCTTTGAGTTTTAATACATCTCTATCGTTTCGGAAAAAAATAGGAAAAAAATGAAAAATGAAGAAAACAATATTACTATGTCAGTGAATTAATACTTATTACTTAGCAGCAACACTATGGTGCTTATATTACCAAAAGAAAGTGATCTTAGAATCTAAATTTGATACATGATGTGGAGAAAATAATTTTCCTATAATTCTCGAACATTCTAAGGGTGTCAGTTAACAGTCATTTCTAGGATTCTCGGGTTGAACAATGGTAGTAAAATCATAACAGAAGTTTAATTTACATAATTCTAAAATTAAATCATGGAAAGAACTGAACATATAAATAGATATATTTTCATAAAAGGCCCACATTCAAAAAAATATTAACCAAAACCCATCTTTTGTTCTCAGTTCCGAAAGATGCACAGATCCTCGTCTTCCTACACCATCGATCGGCCGCCTCCAAAATGTTCCCGCACCAGACATCAACCAAAGCCACAAACGTTCGGGATATAACAAACTTTTGAGGATAAACTGTACAGGGTGAGAATTGAAGTATTTAATATAAATTCACTTGTCATGTGTATCTAAAAATATGTAAGTACTTTTTGGATTAATTATTTCTTCAAAATTCTTTTTGATTATTATATTTGAAAAAGTTGAAATAACTCGAATTTCCTGAAAATTTGACAAGTTACTAGTTCAAAAGATTGTTGGGCAGAATTGTACTTCAACTAATGATGGGTTTCCATATGATACAAAACATGAATACAAAGTTTTAAAATAAAATTTGATTAAAGCATCCAATGGCTAAAATCAAATTTCTTGATCATTCACATAACTCACACATGTATATATTTCTTGAAGAAAGTCTTCGAAATTGCTATTCTAAGTACGCGTGTGACTTTTTATATCCTATAAGTGAATTATCATCTACAATAAATTCATAGTGGAGACAATTATCACTTTAAGAAATATTTGATCAGACATTATGTTATGATTGCTTGTTTGGTTTTCCATTATCCTTATTATTGAGTTTGTTTTATAAATATACTATTTCAGAATGTGCCAAGTATAAACACACAAAATTGGTTGGAAAATATAGTGCGTCCAATTCACAATATGACACAAAAAAAAATAAAAATCTAGTATCTTCTCTTTGCTTAATTATACCATAACAATTAGGGTAATCTAAAGTGATCCATTCTATTCCTCAAAAAAAAAAAAAAAAAAGTGACCCATTCTGAATTACATTAAAATATTATAGTCCAATAGTTTTATTGTCGCACTTAAGCATTGGTTAAATTGTAGCAGTTGGCTTTGAGACTGGGCATGACTTGTTTGGCCTCTTTTGGAATATGCACCAACATCGACAACATTTATTATCTAATTTGGGAGGCAGAAGGGTTGGTGGATGAGCTATGGGACCATGTGAGACACATGTTTCTGCGCCACGATAGTTAAAGTAGCATCTAAATTTACACACTTTTATATTTGCGAAACAACCGATGAATAGGTTGCACATTGGAGGAGATGCAACTGAGTCACCTGAAATAACAATAAAAAAAAGGACAATTACATAGATTTAATGTTTAATGAAAAGCTTGCTTGAGTTTTATAGGTTATAATTTTGATGATATCTAGAATGGTAATTGGCGTAATCCACGATTGTATTCAGAATGATTTTCTGGATTAAGTTGAAAAGTAACTAGTTTAGAATTTGATAAATTGAGAAATCAGGTACATACGAACAAGAAATATAAAAAAAATATTTAACCAATGTGATGAGTCGAAAATGTGGCCTCTTTAAGATTTATGACATAGCAATGTTTTGTAAAAATAAACCACTTTTAATAATCAAAAAGTAACTAAACGAAATAGAGAAAATAAAATAAAAAAGAAAGAGAAACATAGACAATATTGAACCGCAATAGTAGCAAATGAAAATTTCCTAAACAATGAGGATGATGTTTCTAATTGATAAAGTAAGACCTATAAAGATGAAGGGAAACATAAGAATGAAATAGGCTATTTGTGTCTTTGCCTCCATCTTCAAGTATACAATGGTATCAATATGTTGACTAGATATTTTAATGTACAAAATTCTTCTTCATGTTTGCCCAAGTATGAGCAAAAGTTACAAGATTTATCTTATATATTGTTTCAGAAAGTATAGTACTCACTTTTCCATCCTTGTTATGGAGAAATTGCACTTATTCTTCCAACCTAAAATGCAAATGAAGCATCAACTATTAATTTTGTTACTGTCCATACGCATCAATATGATGCAGATTAGGACATAATTGTTTTTAATCAGAAAAAGAAATTTTATTCAAAACCTAAAGGACGAGCAGTATCTTAGGCGCAAACAAAACAATTTGCAATGGTTATGTTCCTTTACCATCAAAATAACCGACACATTTAAATGGACCAATAAACCACTGAAAAAATATACTATATGGGAAAGAATTCTTATACAACGCTTTTAACCATCTCCAAATACGAATTTTGATTAGCTCCACCAATGTATCGGATACCTTTTTTGCGTCTTAATAGATCCTCATGTTCCGTTCATACCAAATGGACCAAGTTGAGCAATGCCATAATATCACCCAAAAATAATGTTTGATAGATGTAATATTTCACATCATTTATTGAACGAGTGGGACATTGCTCGTTTGTTTCGATCAATTATGAGAAATTTCCCGACTTTTGCTCTAATTGTTGTATTACGGGTCACAATAATTTTTCATGTCGAAGACTGGTTGTGGCTTATGTTCCTAAGGAGTCTCATGGTCGTGACCCTTCCTTCAAGAAGGGTAGATAACATGCTCGTAAGGTGTATAGACTGTTCATTTATCTAAGGATAAGGGTAAGACCGTGGATAACTTGGTGGCATAAACGGTCTATGCATTGCATGTTGGTTCACCCACTCGGGCTACTACCAATAAACGGTGGATGGACTATGTCGAGGATGACCAACCTAGTGCTGAGGACCAACCCCCGGCTGGAAAATCTTTTGCTTTGGTCCAACCGCCAGTAGTTCAGATGAACAATGACGGATTTGTGGTTGTCAACATGAAATCAGCCAGTAATGGTAAAAATATCACCCTTTACGCCTCAACAAAACATCTCTACTAGCAATCCATTTGAGGCTCTACGAGAAAAAAAGATTGCGATCGGTCTCATTTTAGAGAAGTATACTGAAACAATTACAAATAATCACAGTGTACCAACGACGCAAGATAACCCGCTAGCTATTGTAGTTTATTCCAATGTTATTGAATCAAGTTTGAATCTAAAAGAGAGTGATGAAACGTCTTTGACTTCAGCTCATGATTAAACATCACCAACATCAAACTATCCTCTTAAGTTTGATTTTCAAGTTGATGCAGACAAATTGGAAGCTTTAAAGACCAAGTTTGGCGACTTCTTAACTACTCTGCTTGTCTTTCACTCGTGTGATTCCTCGGAAGCTATGAAGGCTATGACAATTGTGGCTCAACGATCCTGGGGCAACATTTCATCACATGATACATCAGACCATCAATACGATACTCGAGCACGTGCTAAAAAGAACAAATGACAATGTCATTCGAAAATCCTCTAGAAATAGACGCCCTTCATTTAAATTGCGTCTTTAAGTTATTTTTGTTATTTCCTTTTTCTTAGTTATTTAGCATTTTTTTCTTCGCTACCTGATCAGGACCTTTTCCTTTATTTTTATATATTTCCATTTATTCAAAATATAACGCATCATTTTTCATTGAGCAATGTATTAAGTTTCAATATTTATAGTAAGCTTATATCAAATGTGAACATTTTGAATAAGATAATATTCAACTAATTGACATGAAGATTAAGAATATAGAATCACAAAGTTATTAACGGCAAAAGAATAAAGAATAACATATTGGTTCAATAGTCCATCTTAGAATAAATTTTAAAAGTAAAATATTTTTATTTTCTTTTGATTTTATGTTTTCCTACTTATCGTTGTTTCATAGTTCACATTTTTAATGAAATTGTGAACTTTTAAAGTAATTAAAATACTATTTTTTTGATATAAAGAGATAGTTAGAAGAACTACATTTCCTCTTTATTTAGACAAACTAATTCGGAAAGATGTTGATGGCTCGGAAGCTACTCCTTTAAAACCGTAGGCAAGTGCACCTATCGTTTTATAGTAAAGCTAAGCGAGTATCGAGTGTCATTCCCACGAGGACTATGATTACTAGTAATTACCGTCTTTTTATTATCTAGCCTACAAATTCGTCAAATAGTTTGTTGCAAAATAAAATAAAACAAAATCAAATAAAAGTGGAAGAGGCAACTAAGAACACGAAAGATATCAGATACACTTGGATTGGAAGATGTTGGATATAAATGTGCTTGAATGTGAATCCCTCTAGAACGTCTTTGTGATTTTACCAAAATAAATACAACCATAACCCTTAAGTTTTAACCATCCCTTAACATATTTTCATGCTTCATGGACCGTAGGCATTCCTAAATTAAGTTAAACCCTTTCTCAAGGCGAAAAACTCCTAACCTCAAGTTGATTAACTGAAATCTCTTTCTAGTTAAAACCCCCAAGATTACATTAACGATTTGTGAATTCCCATATTAGGTTTGACCCTAATCCTAAGATTTATGTCGTCCCTATATCTAGGATTGCATGCAACTCCTTTCACTTATGTTGTTCTATTTCACCATGAATCTCTCGATTTCCCGGTGAAAAATAAACTTCAAATCAATATTGCGCATATACCAATTCGAATAAACAAGCATAACATAAGTGACTCGCATAAAAACATAAGAAAATATATTAAAACATTCAAACCAATGATCACAAATAAGTTCTAGGGTTCATCACATTCAAACACTAGCGATTTAACTCATGATGGATTTGAGAATGAAAACAACAATTAAACAAGAAGTTTCTTTCGAAATCAACATGAATACTTGAAGTTAAAACTTCCAAAACCAACATAAGACTCCCCTGTTGGAAGTATGTTGATGAAGTGGTGGAGTTCATCTTCTTCTCCGAGCGATCTTCAATCTTTGTGCCTTAGCGCCTCTCCATGGTGATCCAAGCCTTCTAACTCTCTTCCTCACTACAATATATGTTTCTCCTCTCCAAAATATGAACTTTCATTCCTAAAATCTGATTTCCTTGTATACCAATGAATGAATATTACATGAATGATTTTCCAACTCAAACTCTTGCTTTTATAAGCACCATCTTGTGAAATACCATATTAACAAATGCCCCATTTCCATGCTTGTTGGTTGAATCATTGTGTGCACATTCATGGTTGAGTTGGTTGAATCATTGTGTGCACATTCATGGTTGAGTTGGTTGAATCATTGTATACACATGATGATTGAGGGAATATGGGGACATGTTGCAAAAAAATTGGGTGTTAAAGGTGTATAAAAGTGGTCAAAAGGCTTGGTAGGTGAGTTTTCCATAATTTTCACATGGAAAAGTTGCAAAAGGGGGTCCGGACACGCCGTGTCGGCCGACACGGCCAGGCCGTCTTTGTTCAATTGTGCGCAGCACTCCCTCGACATGGCCATGCTTCCCAACACGGCCAGGCCGTGTTCTGACACGGCCGTGTTGGGGAACACGGCCAGGCCGTGTTGGAGGCTGTTTTGTGCAAAAAAATTCGAGTTTTTGGCTCCGTGAACACGGCCGTGTTGCCCGACACCCCTGCCCGTGTTGGACCAAAAGGCCCCGAAATGACGCGTTTGGCTTGGAATTTCGAGCGTTTTTGCATCCTTAAACTCCCGGTATGTTTTGACATGAATCCATGGTCCGAAATTCACCAAAATTAGCCCCGAATGGTCAACCTACACCAATAAAAGCACCCCGCAAGAGTATAAACAATGTACAATCAAAAACTAATGAAACTAACAACAAAATAACTCAATTTCTACTCAAATACACACATAAAACATGCATAAAAATACACTTATCAAACCACCTCCAACTTTGAACTTTGCTTGTCCTCAAGCAAAACATAAAACCATAATGAGGGATTCAATACATCACAACACACAATGAATATATTTTTCTCAACACTTTGAATATAAGTAGTCAAATTAGTAGCCTTCTCAACACAAATTAGCCATTAAGTAAAAACATAATTTTGCAAAGCGATCGATGTCAAGAAAGACCGTAATATCGGTAGGCATTATCCGGACTTGAAATCATCACTCCACGATACCTCGATAGTTATGAATAACTTCAATTCAAGAACACCATGAAAATATAAGAATTCAATAGATCATTGTAGTTAGCCTACTAGTCATATAACCAAGCTTCTTGAACTTTATTGGAATGAGAAGTCAAGGAGTATTCATTCTCCACTTTTTTTTCGTTCTTTTTTTTTTTTTTTTTTTTTTGGGACCTCCCGAGGCATGCTTCCACTAGGTTTATATTTTGAATTTCTTTTCAAACACTCCTAGGGTGGTTTCCCATACTCATATTAGTGTCGCCGTTTTACGTAAAAACAACAAACATGGGGCTCATGAATGCTCCTAGTTACTAAGCAACAACAAATAGAGGAGTATAACCTCGATTGGTCCGTTTTTTTCTTCATTTTTTTTTCATTTTTTTTTTTTTTTTTTTTTTTTTTACAAGCTTGGTTTAACAACTAGTTAACCACTACTAAATCATGAGTTCTCGGACTTTCATAGCGCTAAGAATCGTCACATATGTCTTAACAAATCAAGTATCGTAGTGTTAGAAGTCTCGTCTAAATTCAACCCACATCCATGTCAATCTATTCAAGACAATCAATTGCTTTGCATTTTAAAAATACAAATTATAAAGCTAATTTATGCGTAATTGGGCTAAGTTATTGACTAACAAATATTCAATTTGTTTCCTTGAAAATCATATCTTCCATAAAAAAAAAAAAAATTCAAAATAAATAGCAAACACACAAGCATTCCAAAGAAAAATTCTAACAAGCATGCAATCACATCCACCTCCAACTTAAAGATTCACATTGTCCTCAATGTGAAAGAAAGAGATGAACATACAAACAAAAACACACAAAAACAACAAACTAAAAAGAAAAGAAAGAAAAAAAAAAAAGAAACGACCTTCTCATGAGAGTGAAATCGATTTGGAGAGATCATTGGGTTGTTCAATCTTGGGTCTTCACGGGCATATGCATACCTAATAAGAATTTGCAACAAAAACTCGAATACCATGAAAGCTCAAATTTTCTTAAGTAAGATAGAGGTGACACCAACACCCACCAAAATATCCATTATTGACTCTTGACTCCTTAACAACTTATGACTCAAAAAAAAAAAAAAAAAAAAACAATGAACTATCTATCGGGTTGCCTCCCGATCAGCGCTTTTTATAGTCGTATAATTGGACTACATCACCTTATTGTGAAAGTTTGTCGCACGAATTGGTCACAATATTACCAAGTAAAGTTTCCGATTCGCGACGAGTTTCACATTCCGCCCAAACAAGAAAAAAAAAAAAAAAAAAAATGACTAGATTAATAAAAATAAGGTGTTCCTAATATCATAATCCCGAAACGGCGCGCAAAAACTTGATGGCTCGGAAGCTTACTCCTTTAAAACCGTAGGCAAGTGCACCTATCGTTTTATAGTAAAGCTAAGCGAGTATCGAGTGTCATTCCCACGAGGACTATGATTACTAGTAATTACCGTCTTTTTATTATCTAGCCTACAAATTCGTCAAATAGTTTGTTGCAAAATAAAATAAAACAAAATCAAATAAAAGTGGAAGAGGCAACTAAGAACACGAAAGATATCGTCTGGCTTGGATTGGAAGATGTTGGATATAAATGTGCTTGAATGTGAATCCTCTAGAACGTCTTTGTGATTTTACCAAAATAAATACAACCATAACCCTTAAGTTTTAACCATCCCTTAACATATTTTCATGCTTCATGGACCGTAGGCATTCCTAAATTAAGTTAAACCCTTTCTCAAGGCGAAAAACTCCTAACCTCAAGTTGATTAACTCAAATCTCTTTCTAGTTAAAACCCCAAGATTACATTAACGATTTGTGAATTCCCATATTAGGTTTGACCCTAATCCGGAAGATTTATGTCGTCCCATATCTAGGATTGCATGCAACTCCTTTCACTTATGTTGGTTCTATTTCACCATGAATCTCTCGATTTCCGGTGAAAAATAAACTTCAAATCAATATTGCGCATATACCAATTCGAATAAACAAGCATAACATAAGTGACTCGCATAAAAACATAAGAAAATATATTAAAACATTCAAACCAATGATCACAAATAAGTTCTAGGGTTCATCACATTCAAACACTAGCGATTTAACTCATGATGGATTTGAGAATGAAAACAACAATTAAACAAGAAGTTTCTTTCGAAATCAACATGAATACTTGAAGTTAAAACTTCCAAAACCAACATAAGACTCCCCTGTTGGAAGTATGATGATGAAGTGGTGGAGTTCATCTTCTTCTCCGAGCGATCTTCAATCTTTGTGCCTTAGCGCCTCTCCATGGTGATCCAAGCCTTCTAACTCTCTTCCTCACTACAATATATGTTTCTCCTCTCCAAAATATGAACTTTCATTCCTAAAATCTGATTTCCTTGTATACCAATGAATGAATATTACATGAATGATTTTCCAACTCAAACTCTTGGCTTTTATAAGCACCATCTTGTGAAATACCATATTAACAAATGCCCCATTTCCATGCTTGTTGGTTGAATCATTGTGTGCACATTCATGGTTGAGTTGGTTGAATCATTGTGTGCACATTCATGGTTGAGTTGGTTGAATCATTGTATACACATGATGATTGAGGGAATATGGGGACATGTTGCAAAGAAAATTGGGTGTTAAAGGTGTATAAAAGTGGTCAAAAGGCTTGGTAGGTGAGTTTTCCATAATTTTCACATGGAAAAGTTGCAAAAAGGGGTCCCGGACACGCCCGTGTCGGCCGACACGGCCAGGCCGTGCTGTTCAATTGTGCAGGCACTCCGTCTGACATGGCCATGCTTCCCAACACGGCCAGGCCGTGTTCTGACACGGCCGTGTTGGGAACACGGCCAGGCCGTGTTGGAGGCTGTTTTGTGCAAAAATTCGAGTTTTTGGCTCCCGCGAACACGGCCGTGTTGCCCGACACCCTGCCCGTGTTGGACCAAAAGGCCCCGAAATGACGCGTTTGGCTTGGAATTTCGAGCGTTTTTGCATCCTTAAACTCCCGGTATGTTTTGACATGAATCCATGGTCCGAAATTCACCAAAATTAGCCCCGAATGGTCAACCTACACCAATAAAAGCACCCCACAGTATAAACAATGTACAATCAAAAACTAATGAAACTAACAACAAAATAACTCAATTTCTACTCAAATACACACATAAAACATGCATAAAAATACACTTATCGATGTGTGGAAAACATTAACATGGTATGGTGATTTATATCACGTTCATGTGAGTCCATTAGGGCTCATATGAATAACATAATTTCTCCGATCAATTATCTAGGATAAGGACACACACGATCCTCGATCTAAATTGTGTTTTATCCTACGTATTTTATTTTACTTTACCATACGACAATAAAAATTGTGCAATAGTACTCCAAATCACCTTACTAATACATTTAATAAATCGAGAAATTTTATAATGTTAATTATGTTGTTATGTTTTCTATATATGTGCATCTATTAATAGTCAGATAATTAAAAATAACTTGTATAGTTATTTTCCACAATCATGGTGTCATATTCATTTGATGAAGGATATTGGGTCATTTGAGGTTCAAGTCGAAAACAAACGCGTCCAAGTTCAAATACATATAAAAAATATGATGCAGATCAGCAAATCGAAAGCAAAAACACAAGATAAATTAGATGATAGAATTTTGACTTTTATAAAATGATCGATTCGGTTAAGTTATGAATTTATTCTTACTAATTAGCATCTAGCAAATCCAGTTGCTCACCAACTAAATTGATCACTCAAGACACTTTTTAGGCATTTGATGAGAATGTAATTAGTTTTTGCCGAAGACATTTCTGCCCATGCTTCTTATGAAATCGGCATTTGCAATTGCAACATTTCTTGATTGCGGTCACCTTTGTCGGCACAAAGGGTGGAAGAGGCGTCGATGGACCACCTATGATGCATATTGCTTGACCATGATAGTGTTGGTCACACATTGATTGGCATATTGTTATATTCACAATGCAACCCACATACACAATACATATTTGTGGAGTTTGAGGTTGACCTGTTACAAGCAATACATTTAATAATCTAAATGATAGTTAAGATTTGTCACATCATCAAAAAATAATACAAACCTATTAAATAAAATTTGACTACAGTTTGAAGCATAAATGTGTTTTAGTTTATTATAGAAAGTGCAACAATAAAACTACTTTAGTATTTTTGGTAAAGATGCTTAATTATTGTTAATTTTGCGGAAATATTATTGTATGATCATGATTGTATTTTGTTTTGCGAACATGTACGTTTAGAAGTTTATTTTTGTTATCGTGCATGATGTGTATGAGAGATTGAGAAAGTAACCTATAACAGATAAGAAGAAAATACTGAAAATGCCAAAAATAAGTTGTAGTTTCCCCATGTTTGAAAATGGACAATGTTTGAGGAAGAGTAGAGATGTTTTTGTATTCTCATTGTAGGTAGAGTTTTCAACTTCTTATATAGTTATTTCATCATTTCCTTGAAATTATATGTTATGTGTCTTTAAACCACTCAAGACATATCCCCAATTAAGGTTTGTCATACTTTGGCTTTTACGAATTAATATTGTGACTATCCATTGAAATAGCTTTTAATATATGCATCTATGTGTGTTTTATCTAGAGGCATCCCTTCTTAATGTGCTACGATTATAACAAAACGCTTTTTCTATAAAGAAAAGTATTTTTTTAAAGATATATTTGAATATTTTTAGGGGAAAAAATGGGAAAAATAGTCTATTCTATAATAAAAACACATGGCAATTAATTACAAAATTGGTCTTCTAACTACAGAGCGGTAGCAAAAAGATACTGCAAAAATTTTATAGTTTACAAAAATGTCCTATAATTATAGTAAAGTCTCAATTTTGGTCCTGCAAAATGCACGATTTACAAAATAATATTGTAACTATATGAAAATTTAAATTTTGGTACTGATATCACTGGATTTCAATCATGTGAGTGACACATTTAGTTCCCAATTTTCATTGAGGTTAGGACCAAAAGTGAAATTTTCATATAGTTATAGGACCATTTTTCTACCGCCGTGTAGTTATGTGACTAATTTTGCAATTTCACCAAAACATAAATGTGAGTACTGTTAGGGATAGTGCCCTTAAAGCAATTGTGAATTGTTTTTTGATTATTAATAAATGCGACATTTATTTTCAAACTCTTTTGCATATTGTATGTATTTTCTTGAACATCATGAAAATCCCTAGTTTATTTATTGTAACCATAATCTTATAATATAAGAGTTATATACAAGAGGATTAAGATTATGGATAATAAACTAAAATTAAGTCCGTGATGAAATTAATTAAAGTATGGGATCTTTAATTAAAACATCACTAATGCGGCCCAGAACATTTTGAATGTGACTGTCTTATCCGGACCGTCGATGTGGAGACATCTTAGTGGGGGCATTTATATATGATTTGATCGTATAGGACTTGTACCGATTTAATTTGAATTTTCCATACAAATTCAGTTGTAGAAATGAAAAATCAAATTAAATCATTAGATGATCATATATGGATAAATCTTAATCCTGAGTGATTATAGACTCCTGTTTATTTCGGTATGATTCTTAATTTGCTCGTTTAAGTTTGTCCTACGACATTCCCAACACTTGCATTTTAGATTCACATTTGAAATAAATAGTGGAATATAAATTCACATATATGGAATCCATTCCTTCTTGCGGGAAGTAGAAAGACGATTCCCTCATTTGTTAATTCTGAACCGAATGGTTTGAGATCTCTAATTTATAATCCGATTATAAATTAACCATTCGCTAGTGAATTAATAGTAAATGAGGATAAGAGGTAATTGAAGAGGTTTAACGGATACTACCTAGTTTCAATTACAAATTGTCTATGGAGGATTAATCTATATGTAATGATTATATCGGTGGATCGCTCAATTCGTAGAGCAAGATATTCTATAATTATAAGAGTGCAATTCCGAATTTATAGTGGAGTAATATCGGAATCAATAAGTCGAATAAATTAATTAAAAAGTTAATTATTTATTCGATTTATTGGAGCTTATAATTATAGGTCAATGGTCCCCGGTTCGCCTTCCTAGAGTAAACGGGTTAGAAATAATATTTTTAGTTCCTAAATATTTTATGGAAAAGTGTTTTCCAAAATATTTGGGCTAATATATTAATATCGCTTTATTCCGGGATATCTAATATTCTACGATTTTGATCGTATTGGGAATTAAATAAATATATGATATTTGTGATATTAATATAATTATTAAATTGATAATTATATTGGATAATTATAAAATTAGAGTTTGAGTCTATCTAGAATTATGAATTCTAGATAAGATAGGAAACTGACTTGGAGTGGGAAACTGATTGAACAAGACCTATAAAAAGGGACCACATCTCACGTTTGAATACACAATCGACGACATGAATTACGGCCGGCTCTGTAAACTTGAAAAGAGTTTTCTTTGTTTAGATTGCACAAAACTATCGGCCACCTCATCACATGAATTCGGCCAAGTCAAATTGCAAAAGTTATTTTATCCACTGTTGTAACAATCCCCGCCTAGTCCCGATTAATTCCCGCCTAGGCGCTAGACCCCCCTCGTCCGCCTATGATTTTTTTCCGATTAGGCCCCGCCTAACCCCGCCCAGGTTCCGCCTAACCCTGATTAATCTCCACCTAGGCGCTAGGCCCCAGCCTGCCGCCTAGCTAGCGCCTAACGCTTTTTACAACATTGATTTTATCTAATAGTTTTAAGAAGGCATTTGGTCAATCATTGAATTGAAAAAGTATTTTTCTTTTGGCCAAATTTGGTTGAATGAGATTCACGACCGTCAGTTTTATTTGGGCTGAATTTTGTGGTGTTTTAAAAGTGATTTTATGGTTTAATTTTAAGCCTAGTCCAATTTCCCTCCTATCCAGTTAGCCCAATCCTATGATGATCTCATGAGTTGAGTACATCGTAGGAAAATAAAAGTTAGGAATTTAGAAATATTATTTGGGTGCCCACTCACGTTGATAGGGAGGATCGAATTGGATGATCGTAATGTCTACGAGCTTCGGGGATTCAAAGGATTCACGTAGAAAAAGTGAAGAACAAGAAAATCGTCGAAAGAGGTAAATTTTCTTTTTTTCCTTTAGTTTAAATAAATTTAATAAGAATGATCTTGTGTTCTTATATCTAAAACTCGATTTTTAAAATCCCTCGCTTCCGCTTCCGTTTGATTTGATCGAAAAGCCGGATCTTATTTGGCTCAGATTAGATCCGGGACCCGAATAATTTCCAACAAATGGTATCAGATTTGGTTTTTGATATAAGAACTAGATCTACTTTATTAAATTTATTTAGGAGTGGGTTTAGGATTTGATCTTGCATGTTTTGATATATGGATGCATGGGCGTTATTGGATTTAAGACATCGATTCAAACAATTATTTTTATTTTTTCGCGGATTAATATTTATGTGATATATGTGTCATGCATATTGATATGTCATTCATGCAACCCACTCCCAAGCATGTCATGCATCATGATAATTGAATTGTTTAATTGTTATGATAGATCTATGAGATGGATTGACATTGATATAAAAGTGTTTTATATGGTTTTTAAAATTGATATAAAAGTTTTTTTATATAAATTTTAAAATTTTGTATAAAAGTGTTTTATATAATTTTTAAAATTTATATAAAAGTGTTATATGATTTTAAAATTGGGATAATTGTTTGGAATTAATTTTGTGAAAAATTGATCCGATTTTTATGAAAAATCTCCGAATTACATGTTTTAGAAACAAAATAGTTTGGATTTGCATTCGGGCAGCCCGGGTAGGTGCCGGGCAGTTCGAGCAGGGTCTGGGCAGCCTCGGGTAGCTCGGGCAGGTCCCGGACAGGGCTTGGGCAGGTCCTATTTTCAGTTGGCGCATTGTTTCCTTTGTTCTTTCATGAAATTTGTCCGTTTTATCCCTATTCCCTTAATTATTTTGATAATTTAGGAGTTTTTAAAGTTGATTAAAATTATGATTTAATTTCTAAAAGTTAGATTTTTAAATTGGAGAATTTTAATCAATTGATTAAAATTATGATTTAATTTCTAAAAGTTAAATTTTTAAATTAGAGAATTTTAATCAAAAGACCAATATGATTAGACTTGGCTTATTAAAACTTAAAATATTTTATAACTTAAATGTTTAGGAAACATTTATTATAAAATAGTGAGTGGGAGAAGGATTAATGGCAATAAATCCTATGGCCTCCATTATTGATCAAAGCACCGTGAGATTTAAGTGACGCCTCGCGATGTTCGATTCGTCCCCTACGGATGGTTTTCACTTAAATCAATAATCAAGGCTTAATCTCCGAAAGGATAGGAATTTAAAATTTAACACTTAATTTCTACCCTACGGCGGCGATTTTGAGTTAATTTTAAAATCCAAAATAATCGGTAACACTCATAAGGATACAATCAAATAGTTTGTATGTATCTAGGCTAAATTAAAAAGGTGATTAATAAATAAATGAAGATATGAGATGTCTTGATTATTTATGTGACACCCCACTTCCTGGATAACTATGTAATATCATCACAAAGTGAAAATAATGGAATAGTTGAGATTTTAAAAATATCTTTTTTTTTAATATTAATTATAGCATTGTTACTAATTAAGAACTTATTTAATTAATTAATCCTTATTTCATAAGAATATCAAATTTATTCAAGAGACATTTAGCCACATTAAAAATAGTATTTATGTTCACCACCGCTTTTAGCGACTTTTAGTAGCAAAACAATAAATGCCGCTTGTTAATTTATGCAAAAGAATTGCATAAACGTGTGTAATACTTGAGCCTCTCACAACCGGCCTGCCAATATATTTCATGCATTACACGTTGGTTATGCGCTATTAGCATAATCTCACTATTATATATGGTATGAGTAGTTCTATAATTTTGGAACTCACTTATTATGTTAGTTGTCCGACTACTAATTTAAGTAGTAGGAAAAAGAAAAGAGAGTACTAGTTTTATTATGAAATGAATATTAATACCTAAAAATATATTAGTTGTATCTGTATATGTGGCAAAAAGAATTAACATATATATATATAACATATATAAGAAATAAAGCTTGTTTATATATATAATATTTGATTGACCAGTGATCAGTATATATGAGATTGAGTTGAAAACAAAACTTATATAACCATACATATATGTGCAACACGTGTATATGTATACATATATTAATATTATTAGTAATTAGCATTACAAAGGGAATACTTCCACCGCCTTAAGCTTTCAGATTTATATAGATAAATCAATCCTCTCACACACACACAACACACGCAGACCACATACAAAGTGAAAGGGAGAAATAAAGAGAACAAAACCGGGAGCTGCACACGAAGAGGTAATTGGAAAATACGAATCTACCATTTTTTTTTTCTTACGTAGCAATTTAGTCCTTGAAACAAGGTTAATGCCCACATATTAAATCTAGTTTAATTTGAATCTTAATTTCGGTCTGCAGTGTGTATGGAATAGATGAATATGTGTAATCCTTAGGATAGATATAAAGAATTTCTGAGAGCTACAAGAAATTCAATACAAACTTTTATATATATATATATATATATAGGGGAGGATCAAGTGAGACCATGTCTCTAGGTGAGACACAATGGACTAATCTCAACCATCCCCCACTATTAATCAATGGGTATGATTTAATGGATAAAAAATATATTAAAATATTAATTTAATCAATATAAGGGTAGTAGGGTAAAATAAAAAACAAGTTAGTTACAAAAATGGAATCAAATCTCTTTCTCTCTCATACATCTCCCAATTTCCCAATCTCACGTCTCTCTCTCTCTCTCTCTCTCTCTCTCATTCCTCCATTAACGAAATAAAGAAAACTATGAAGAACTCAAAATTACAGTTCATGAAAATTACGGAAAAAAACAAGAAAAATCGGTGCAATATTACAGAAAAATAACAGTGAGTTCGAAAACTAAATATGCAACAAAACTTAACTAAATATACATTATCTGAAAACTATCTATGCGGCGTAAAAAAACTAATATGTAGTACAGTATATCCAACTATGCAAGACGTAATAAACTATGCAACAAAATCAACTAACTATGTATTATCAACAAACTATCTATGCATTGTGGGATAACTAAATATGCAGTACATTATGTAACATCCCATTTTTATAATTTCCAAAAGCAACATCCCATTTTCATAACTAAATATACATTATATTAAACCTATTTATGCGAAAGTGTAGTATAACTAAATATGCGAAGACGTTATATTCAATTATGTCTTGTTTTCGTAAAACAATGCCAACAAAATAACTAAATATGTATTATTTGATGTCTAATTATGCAAAGAGAAGAACCCTAACTATCTTTTGTAAAATAAAAATATTTGGAAAGAAAACAAGTTCCTTAAATTCCGCCACAAAATCCGTCGCCAATTTCACCCCATAAAATCCATTTGGGATCACTAATTTGAATTACAAAATTACAATCTTACCCTTAAAATCAGCGAAAATTAGGAAATAATTAAAAAAATTGAATTAATCACATCCCTTCATTTTGTAAGATCAATGGGTAAGATGAGTCCACACTGTCTCACCTAGGGAGGGTGGTCTCATTTGAATCAAATCCTATATATATATATATATTATTTTATTTATAGATGGGAAATAGAAGGTTTGAACCCAGGGAAAGAGCAAGAATTGTGTCTCGATTATTCATGTCCATATAATAGATATTCTTCATAGATAAAAAAAAAGAGAAAAATAGCAAAGTTGAATTTACAGGTACAGAGGGTTGTATCTACACTTAATTTAGTGAATTTTGTTATTCCTTTGGTTGATTAAACAACATAGTTTCAACAGAACTTATGGGGATTGGGGAAATCCAATAAATGCAGTTCTCTTTCATATTTGTAAATATATTCACATCTTCGTATTATTCCTATTTATTTTCAATACCGTCACGGCCTCGTAGTAAATCGCCATCGTGAACCATCTTTAAGATTCAATGTCGGAATCGAATCTAGCGGGATTAGTGCTTTAATTGCACCGCCAAACAAAGATCCGAACTAAAAGGAGGTAAAATGTCATTTTCCTAAAGAAATTAGTTTTGCTCATTAGCTATTTCACGAATTTCATGACATTAAACTATTTTATAGAGATAAGTTAATTGTAACTCTATGAAAATTGTATGGATTCATAGACTTCCATTGTATTTAAGTTTTTTAATTATTTGTATTTTAGATAATAACTCTTGTCGAGCCGAAGTTTATGAATATGTGAAGATGTAACTTATTGGGTATTATTTTGTTTTACGGTATAATAAAATTGGGGCGTGACAATTTATTTATTAATCTGAGATGGTCTCGATTTAATCATCATTTGATTTGACCTACCCTACAGCGGCTTCTCAAATGTGAGATCAAATTACCTTGGAATTGGTAGGATAAACTTTATTGCTTTCATGCATCATGTTTATGATTCCTAAATTGAATGCTCTATGACGTTCATTCGCTTATTTATGTCGCTTTATTTAATTTTCAGCAATGATGTCTTGTCCTATGCTTGAACTGTTGAATGATTCATTAACTGGAGAAAATTATAACAAGTGGAATAGTAACATGAGTATTGCACTCGTATGTGAAAATCTCAAAGGCAAGAAGCAAGGTTCCTCTAAACCAAAGGGAAATTGTTTCCGTTGTGGTGAAGAGGACATTGGAAGAGAAATCGCCCCAAGTTTCTCTCCAAAGTAGAGGAAAACAGAAACGTAAATATGATTTACTTGTTCTTGTAGGTTGTTTGGTAGCTAGAGATTCTTCTACTTGGGTAGTTGACTCTGTGAGCTACTAATCATGTTTGTTATTCCTTACAAATGTTTAGCTCTTATGACGAGCTTGTGGATGGGTCTTTCACAATGCGAGTTGGAAATGGTGCGATGGTTTCGACAAAAGCGTTAAAGGAGTAATTAAGCTTAATATTAGAGATAAAATATTGATTTTAAACGATGTTTATTATATTCCTGGTTTCCGTAGAAATTTGATTTCTGTTTCAAAATTGCATGAACATTTATTTTCACTATCTTTTAATGATAATTCGATTATTATTTCTAAAAATGGGTGTGATATTTGTACTGCAAAATTGGAAAACGAACTCTATTTAATTAAGCCTAATGAACAACAACTGCTAAATGCCGAAATATTTAAAGTAGAACATCCTAAACCGAAAAGGCAAAAGGTTTCTCAAGATGATGAAACATATCTTTGGCATCTAAGGTTAGGGCATATTTCACTAGAAAGGATAAATAGGCTTGCAAAGGATGGTCCTTTGAGAGAGCTAAAAGTTGGCACTCTTCCCGTTTGTGAATCCCGCCTGAAGGAAAATGACTAAGAGACCTTTCTCTCAAAGGGCAATAGAGCCAAAGAACCACTAGAGCTTGTGCATAGTGATGTTTGTGGTCCCATGACCACACAAGCTAGAGGTGGCTTTGAGTACTTCATCACTTTTATTGATGATTACTCGAGGTTTGGATATGTTTATCTCATGCATAGAAAATCCGAGACTTTTGAAAAGTGCAAGGAATTTCATGCGGAAGTTCTCGGTAGGAAAATCTTTGAAGTGCCTTTGATCCGATCGAGGGGGCGAGTATGTCGACATCGAGTTCTCCTCCTTCTTCACTTTTGTCTATAAAAAGAAGATCACAAGATGTAGAAATATTGTACAAAAATGAAAAGCAAATCTTGCTGATATGGAATTCAAACGCTACAATTTTTGCTGTCAAAAAATACATAGAGGCGACCAGTTGCCCTATAGAAAATTTTGAACGTTGGAAAGAATTAGTGTGATCCGCATTACACGAGGTTGGAGGGGGTCCGACCGTTGGAGGGGGTCCGACCGGTCGGAGGGTTCGACCGGTCGGCCCTACCCGGACCGTCGCCCTCCTCTTTTTTCACGCACTGCTTTCTGTTTCATTTTGTGCGTTCTCCAGTACACGGTCGACCTTTTTGCTCGACTCGGTCGACCTTCAACTTGAATTGTTATCCGATTTTTGTCAAAAATAAACTTCAAAAATACTCCAAAAAATTAGTAAAAACATTTTAAATCAATTGGGAGTATTTGGACAACTTTTATAAACATTGTTTTGGTATAAAAACTCATTTAAACAAAATCATCAAAATCTTGATAAAAACATTTATCTAACAGACTCTCCCTTTTTGATGATTACAGACCAAAACAATTTTAGGAAGTCGATTTAAAAACAAAACATATTTTCCGGTCTAAAACATTAATCCATTACAAGCAAGATTTACCATAAGTAAAACACACAAGGATAGGAGCAAATATTTTTCAAAAACATTTTTGCACAAGCTCCCCTATCAATATGCATATCAAGAACAAGTAAGAAAGCAACCAACTAAAAGCTTAAAAGCTTAGCTTTTACAAAGTACACTTGAATTTCATGAGCTTAGAAGCTCCCCCTGTCATAAAGACATCATTAGTCAAGCATAAAAGTCCATAATACATCACATGGACTAAGTATTATTCACAGCTTTTGGCTTTTAAGAGCCCTAGCTTATAACTTTTCTTGCGAGCTTATTTTCGCTTCTTTGAGCATATGAGCGTTTTTCCTATTTCTCCCCCTTTGGAATCATCAAAAAGAATGTTAGCACAATAAAAACATCATACAATCATAAGAAAGTGCGCAATTTAAGCGTTTTATCGAGTGTTTTGAAAATTGAAGCTTAAATTCCAAATAAAAAGGCAAAAGTTGCTCATTTGATTGATAAAACATGATCTCTATAAACTTATAAGACTTTTCAAATCAAGAGAATCATGTAGGTGATGAATTTTTCATAGAAACATTTTATCGAACACTTGGCGTGCGTCGAATAAAACAAGAGATATATAACGCCTTTGTAATTCATTTAAGCCAAAACATTTCATCACCAATTGCAATATAACAATATTCATCCATCAACAATCATCATATACAACATACTAATACAAGAATTTCATCAAAATAGCAAGATACAAGCACATTCTCAAAGGTTCAACCCAATTGAGATTAAAAAGATAAATTCTTACCAATTGATCGGAGAAGTTGGATGATATGGATGAAATAGAAGTTACATAAACTCAAAAATATAGATTTTATAAGAAGAAAATTATTTTGAGTGAATTTTGAGTGAAAAATGCGAAGGGGTTCAAGTTTGGAAGAAAATAGCCAAAATGACGAAATGAAGGACAAAAAGCATTTTAATCCTGAAATCACCTAGAGGCGGCCGGCCGACGGGTAGGGCGACCAAGTCTTTGCATCCGGTCGACCGGCGACCTCTCTGTCGACCGGTGCCTAAACACCGCTTGTTTACTTCAATTTTGCATCAAAAATCCGATTTTTCACCCCTAAGTTTTAAAAATATGCAAATTGCAAACACAGACCTCATTCAATATACATTATGCCTAAACAAGCTCGAAATGAGGTAAAAGACTCGGCGATTAATAGTTAAAACAAATGTCCACGAGTTATCCTTGAGACGGAATTAAACACGTCTCAATTTTCCGTTAAGAAACACAATTCCTTAAAAAATTATCGAATCTCAATATGTTTATTTCGATTATGATGAACCGAATTTTGAAAAATTATATTCACCGGACTTGTTATCCCGAAAAATATTTAACGTTTTAAAACTTTGGATAGAACAAGCCATAAGAAAAAGTGCCTTTCAAATATTTGAAAATTTCTTTTAACGACACTTTAATGAGATTCGTTGGGTTAGTATTGAAATCGAGCATATAGGCATAAGGATGAAGAATTTTCGAGTCTATAAGAATAATGAAATTTGATAAACATACATCGAATTTATTTGTCAACCAATATGCCTTTCGCAATCTTGACACTTTATGACGTAGATGGCAATGGATGAGTCTACGATCATTTGTTCCTTAATACCAAAATATTTTCTGCAAAAACCTGACAAAATATCTTGCACAAGAGCATAGTAATATCGAATAATATACACAATATTGAACAATATAGAAGTTGAACAAGTAGTACATACTATGCTATTTAAGGAATCAACAAAAGTTTGATAACATAAGAGTTTATTAAAAATTCATATAAGGTCTCTTTTGAAATTTGAAAATCCGAGAGTATAAAATTGAGACCTCATTATTAAGGAACATTTTTATAAAGAATTTTGACAATCAATACAAAAAATTAAATACACAATATGAAATGCATACTACAAGAAGAGGATAAGAGTTACCAATTTCGCCACCGCTGGGTTGTATCTATCCCATTGTTGATTATACCTTCTTCTTTAAAAATAATTTTGTTGGTAATATCTCCTCGTTCGATCATATGGCGTGATCGTTTGTTGTCTATATGACAATTTAAAACTCCTTTGATTTTTATTGCGCCGAGTACCTAACATAAAATTTTCTTGTGGTACCCTCAAGTGTCTGGGTCCTTTGGGATTAACATTGAGACTTCTAGGTCTCCAATAATAATTAGAACTATTTTTAACCCGACAAGTATTAGTCGTGTGACCAATTTTATCACAATAGAAACATGTAATTGATCTAGAAGCATAATGACCAACATGCATAGATAGAAACTTGGTTCTTTTTCTTAACATTAATAACATTAGGCTTATAACCAAGTCTTAGTTTCAAATGATCACAACGTTGAACATCAAGAATTTTGGTCATTTTATCGGTACCTAAGTTAAACTTCAACATATCTTTTTCATGCAATCAATATCTTTAACTAGAGTACTATTTTCTTCTTCAAGAATTCTAACCTTATCGAGTATAACATTATGAGCACTAGTAAGAGATTCATAAGAAGCATGTAAACTATCCTTTTCATTATTCATGGTGTTGAATTCCTTTTTCAAATTCTTATATTTAAATAGCAAGCTTTGGAAATCATTTTGAAGCTCATCAAAATCATTTTGTAATTCATCATAATCATCATGCAATTCATTACTAAAGGAAGTAGAGAGATTAGAGCGTACCTCATTTTCTTCTTCGATTCCCATTAGACATTGCTCGGCTTCTTCATATCAGAAGTTGTAAGAAGCTCATCCCAAGTTGTTATAAAATCCGGTTGAGAGGTGGATGCTTTTGAATTACTCCTTTCATTTGCATATGCTTCATAGATGATAAGATTTCCATTAAACTCATCAAAATTTAGAGTTTCTAAATTTTGAGCTTCCATGATAGCCGTCACTTTTTCGGACCAAGAGCCGGAAGAACATTTAAAACTTTGGTAACTTTGTCTTCTTCCAAAATGACTTTGATAAGATGCAGTTGCATTATATAATGCAAGATTTCAAGAAGGGTTACCTACCAACTTGATATGGAGTCGTTCTCTCCAAAGAGGAGTGTTTAAAGACACCTCATGAGGAAAAGAACATGAGACGCATTCCCTATGCCTCTACAAGTATACAATATTGTGTACTAGGCTCGGTATTGATACGCGGTAGGGATAGCCACCAATTTCAATCTAATCCGAAAATATTTCATTAGATAATAGTAAAGTACCTTCTCAAGTATGTTTGAGAATAATATGTTTGTCTATTAGGTGGTGACCTTAAAATAGACAACTACACTGATTCTGACTTCTAGTTAGACAATGATACTCGAAAGTCGATATCTGGGTCAGTGTATATTCTTGTTGATCCTATCAATAAGACCCAACCTGAAAAGGGTTTTTAGAGGTACAAGAACATAGGACTGGGAGACATGTCCCATATGGTTTAGGGCAAGTGGGAGATTGTTAGGGATAGTGCCCTTAAAGCAATTGTGAATTGTTTTTTGATTAATAATAAATGCGACATTTATTTTTGAACTATTTTGCATATTGTATGTATTTTCTTGAATATCATGAAAATCCCTAGTTTATTTATTGTAACCATAATCTTATAATATAATAGTTATATACAAGAGGATTAAGATTATGGATAATAAACTAAAATTAATTCCGTGATGAAATTAATTAAAGTATGGGATTTTTAATTAAAACATCACTAATGCGGCCCAGAACATTTTGAATGTGACTGTCTTATTCGGACCGTCGATGTGGAGACATCTTAGTGGGGGCATTTATATACGATTTGATCATATAGGACTTGGACCGATTTAATTTGAATTTTCCATACAAATTCCATTGTAGAAATGAAAAATCAAATTAAATCATTTGATTATCATTTATGGATAAAAATCTTAATCCTGAGTGATTATAGACTCCTGTTTATTTCAGTATGATTCTTAATTTGCTCGTTTAAGTTTGTCCTACGACATTCCCAACACTTGCATTTTAGATTCACATTTGAATTAAATAGCTGGGAATATAAATTCATAGATATGGAATCCATTCCTTCTTGCGGGAAGTAGAAAGACGATTCCCTCATTTGTTAATTCTGAAACTGAATGGTTTGAGATCTCTAATTTATAATCCGATTATAAATTAACCATTCGCTAGTGAATTAATGGTAAATGAGGATAAGAGGTAATTGAAGCGGATACGCTAGCTTCAATTACGAATTGTCTATGGAGGATTAATCTATATGTAATGATTATATCAAATTTATCGCTTAATTCGTAGAGTAAAGATATTCTATAATTATAAGAGTGAAATTCGAATTTATAGTGGAATAATATCGGAATTAATAAGTCGAATAAATTAATTAAAGAGTTAATTATTTATTCGATTTATTGAAGCTTATAATTATAGTCCATGGTCCCCGGTTCGCCTTCCTAGAGTAAACGGGTTAGAAATAATATTTTTAGTTCATAATGTAAGTCCAAGCGGCTACGATAATCTAGAGGGGGGGGGGTGAATAGATTATCTCCATCTTTTCGATTTTACCTCTTTTTTGAACCGAAAGCTAAAAGACAATAATGAAGGTGTGGAATGTAAACAACACACGACGTTTTATAGAGGTTCAACCCACCTAGGGCCTAATCCTCTACCACCCCAGTATATCCGGGATGGATTTCAAAAAGAAAAAAAGATTTTATTAATTACCAAAATTAATACAACACCAACTTACAACAACACCTTGAAGAGCACCACACTCTTCTTCAACACCACCTTTGAGATTACCACAATCTCTTCTTGAAGATTACCACAATCTCCAACGGCACCTTGTGAAGATTACCACAATCTTCAACCTTGAAGAATACCAAATTCTTCAACACCTCAACAAGTAGATTACCACAATCTTCTTACACCTAACACCTAGATCACCCAAGTGTGTTCTTACCGCAAGAACACTCACAAGGATATCTTGTGTTGAATGATAACCCAAAAATTCAAGATTACAACTCGATAATGAATTATACAATTGAGTGCAAGTGTAATCAAGAATAGCATAGACCTCAATGATGTGAAAGTGATAAGCTAGGCAATTTACAACAAGAATAATGACAATAGAAGACCAAATGTTTGCTTGAGAATATCTTTTTGTGTTGTGTTGTTCTCTCTTCTTGTTGTGCTTCAAATCTTCCTCTATTTATAGGAGATGATTGATACTTGATAGACTCCTCTTGGAATCGATATCTACAAAAAAATTGCAATTAAAATCAAGATTATAGCTGTTAGAAATCAATCCCACAAATTAGGAAAAGTCATCACGCACAACGGTTAGAATTTTGTCATTAAAACATAAAGCGACTGTCGCACGTAAATAGACGCTTGAAAAATACACAAGAAAATAACACAGGCGACCGTCGACGACACCTCGACCGTCGACGCCCACCCCAACCGGTCCCCCTCATGGATTTTCAAAGAGCAATTGTTCTCGCTTTCAATTTTGCTCCTGTGTACGGCCGATGGGGTCGACCGGCCTACATCACATGCCGACGCTCGGTCGCACTGGGTCGACCGACTTCGACCAATTTCCCTTCCGTCTCATTTTTTGTTCCAAAATTCATCTTCGTGTACGGTTGCCCTCTACGGCGACCTAGGTTGACCTCGAGACAGAAATGTTGTCCGATTTTTGTCAAAATTAAAACTCAAAAAATACTCCAAAAATTTAGTAAAAACATTTTAAACCAATCGGGAGTATTTAGACAATATTTAGGAATCTTGTTTTGAAGTAAAAACTTATAAACATAAAATCATTAAAAGTGTTGTCCAATAAAACTTGAAAAAATACTCTGGAAAATATTAAAATCATTTTAAATCATTTAGGAGTATTTGGACAACAACTAAAAACATTATTTTGGTGTAAAAGTAAAATCATCAAAATTAAGATAAAAACATGTATCAAACAATCTCCCCCATTTTGATGATTACAAACCAAAAACAATTTTTAGAAATATCAGGAGGACAATTTTAAAAACGATTTTCCTGGTAAAAACGCCTAACCGTATAGAAGCAACCAAAATTTCCAAAATACATAAGCAACCAAGTAAGGAGTAAATATATTCAATAATAAGCACAAGCTCCCCCTATCAACAAGCACATCAAGAATAATGTAAAAGCAATTGACCATAAGCTAAAAGCTTAGCTTTTACATTTTGTTCAAGAGCTTATAAGCTCCCCCTGTCAACAAACCATCATTAGACAAGTATATAACTCTATCAAGCAACAATTGGACTAAAAATAATTCACAACTTATGGCTTTTAAGAGCCATAGCTTATAGCTTTTATAACAAGCTTTTATTAGCTTCTTTGAGCTAATGAGCCAATTTCCTGTTTCTCCCCCTTTGGAATCATCAAAAATAATGTTAGCACGATAAAAACATCATATATTAATATCAAAGTGCGTAACTAGACTGATGTATCGAGCTATTTGAACATTGAAGCATATAGACCAATAGGACAAAAGAGTCGATCATACGACTTGTATAAGCTTATGAAAACTCATTTGTTTTGCAAAACATGATCTCTATAAATATATAAGACATTTGAAATCGAGAGAATCATTTAAGTGATGAATGTTTCATTGAGACATTTTATCGAACACTTGGCGGGCGTCAAAAATTGAAGAAGATATATATAGCCCTTGTAAATGCAATCAAGCCAAGTTTTTCATCACCAAATCAGTTTAAACACAATACAATATATCATAAATAACAATCTCATCACAAGCATATACAAATTTCATCAAGAAATACATATAGGCCAAGTTCTCAAGGGTTCAACCCAATTGAGATAAGGAAGTAGAATTCTTACCATTAAATCGGTAAAAACGAACAATGATGATGATAATCAAGCCTAAATAGGTCCAAGATATGAAATGTATGCAACAAAATAAATTTGGAGTGAAATTTGTGTGCAATTTGCGAAGGGGACGAAAAATGGCCAAAAGAGCCAAAAATGTTTGAGTCTGGAAAACAGACGCATTTTATCTAAAAAATCAGCAGGGGCGACCGGTTGGAGGGTGGGCGACGACGGTCGGAGGCTAGGGCGACCGTCACCTCCTCCTTCAAATTTTAACGCTTCTTTTCCATTTTGCAAATTCAAGTTTGATCCAAAATCCAATTTTTCGCCCTTAGTTTAAAAAAACGTGCAAACCGCAAAACGTAGACCTCATTCAATATACATTATGTCATAATCAAGCTCAAAATGAGATAAAATACTCGGCGGTGAGCGGTTAAAAAGTCCGCGAGTTATCCTTGAGACGGAATTAAACACATCTCAAGTTTTTGTTAAACATGCAATCCCTTTGAAAAATTATCGAATCTCAATATGTTTAGTTCGATTATGACGAACCATATTTTGAAAAACTATTATCACCGGACTTGTTATCCCGAAAAATAATAACGTTTTAAGACTTTGGATACAACAAGTCATAAGAAAAAGTGCCTAAATATTTGAAAATTTCTTTTAACGACACTTTAATGATATTCGTTGGGATAGTTTTTGAAGTCGAGCATATTGACATAAGGCATATAAAATGTCGAGTCTAAGGAGTAATAAATGAAGATGAACATACCTCAAATTTGTTTGTCAATCAACATGCCTACTTCAACCTTTTGTCAATTTTCGCATTTGTGGCCATATAGGTTGAAATGGTTCTTTCTTCTTCAATGCCTCACTTCTTCTTTTGAGTGTGGAATATAATCACCTTCTTGGCATTGTTGAACTTGAATTCCAATGATCAAATTTGAGCTTCCCTCATCATGATCATCTTATGTTCACCTTGCATTGACTTGGAAAAATATCTTGCACAAATATTCATTAGTAGCACAAAAAATATTATCAACATAAATTTGCACAAGTAAACAATTTTGCCATTTTCCAGAACAAGAAGTGTAGAATAAACTTTACCTTTTATAAAATTATTTTGCAAAAATAGCTAAGTCTATCAAACCATATACTGGGTACTTGTATCAACCGTTCAAGGCCTTTTTATAAAAATCATTTGGCCTAAAATGTTTTAACTCCGATAGACTTCTATTTGAATAAAACCGTTTAGAAAATTGGATTTAACGTCCATTTGGTAACGCTTGAAATTTTCTCAAAACAAGAATGGGCAAATAAAGTGCAAATAACTTCTAAATGTGCTATGAGTGCAAATATTACATCAAAATCATTACCTTCTTCTTGACAATATCATTGAGCTACTAACCTTGTCTTGTTCATCAAACTTGTTGCGAAATATCACAAATTTCTGCAAAATCTTAACAAGATATTTTTCACACGAGCGTAGTAATATCGAATAATAGATAAACTATTTTAAGCACCACATACTATGCATCATCAAGAGTCTAATAAATCATTCAAGTTCAAATAAGCTTAAGAAAGCTACATAAGGTCTCTTTTGAAATTTGACAATAAGAGAGCACATAGTTGAGACCTCATTTACAAGAATCATATGAACAAGAGGTTTGACATAAGTATCCAAGAATAGTGGCATTTATATGTGCAATAAAATGCATAACTTTGTAGATCAATTATGTTATCAAAACAAAATATAATCCTTTACAAATCTTGGATAAAACAAGCTATGTCAAATAATGTCTTTTCAAAAATCAAAACATCCTCTTAATGGCACTTGTATAAGCACATAGGCATATGACAAAAATATATCGAGTCTATAAGATAAATACCAATGATGAGCGTACCTCGATATTTATAACATCTCTTGACGAGAATGACGAAATATATATCCTACAAATATCTTAAACAACTCTAGCACAAAGCAACATGATACAAGTATAGGATAAAAACAATGTATGTCATAAGTATGCGTGTGCCAAGAGAATCCATAGGAGATTATAAAACACAACAGTTAAAGCAAATGCTCAAGAGTTTTAAAAACATCATGCAAGGTCTTCTTTTTAAAAAAACATTTTGAAACTCACAAATATATTGAAGACCTAAATTTTTAAGAAATATGAAAACCCATTTTGCAATTTAGACACAAATAAAAACATGCATAAAAATGCATATTTAAATAGGGAGTTACGGTTTACCAATTTCGCCATTTCCATGGGTTGTGCCGTTCCCATTGTTGATGGTATCTTCCCTTTTGAAAGTCATTTTGTTGATGATAACTCTTCCTATTGCTCCATTTCCAAGGATTATGTCCTCCCCATTGTTGATAATGTCTCTCTCTTGGAAAATCATCTTGTTGATGATGTCTTTACCATTTCCAAGGATTGTGTTCTTCCCATTTTTTATTATATCCTCTTCTTGGAAATTTACTTTGTTGAAAATGTTTTCTCCTTCTTTGATCGAATGAGATGTTCATTTGATGTCTCCTTGGTGGCATGAATTTTCTTTGATTATTAATCCACCGAGTACCTAAAATGACATTATTTTGTGGTACTCTCAAGTGCTTGGGTCCTTTGGGATTAGTCTTGAGACTTTTAGGTCTCCAACAATAATTAGAGCTATTTCTAGCCCGACAAGTATTTACCGTATGACCCTTCTTACCGCAATAAAAGCAAGTAACATCACTAATATGCATAGGAACTCGATTTCTTTTCATATGATTTATACCATTAGACTCATGATTAAGTTTACTATTCAAATTATCACAATCATAAACATCCACAACATTGGGCAATTTATCGGTACTCAAGTTGGATTTAGATAAATCATTTTTCATGCAATTAATATCCTCAACAAGAGTACTATTTTCTTTTTCAAGGTTTCTAACCTTGTCAAGTGTGGTGGTGTGAGCACATGATAGTGATTCATAGGAAGTAAATAAACTATCCTTTTCATTTTTCAAAATATTGAATTCCTTTTTCAAATTTTTGTACTTAACAAGTAAATTTTGGAATTCATTTTGAAGATCATCAAAATCATTTTGCAAATCACTATAATCATTTTGAATAACAATATCATAGGAAGTTGAGGGTTTAAGACATACCTCGTTTTCTTCTTCGATGCCCATAAGACAATGTTCAACTTCTTCATAGTTGGAAGTTGCAAGAGGCTTGTTCCTTAGATTTGACATTGTATCCCTTTGAGAAGTAGATGCTTTTGTTTGACTTCTTTCATTTGCATATACTCCATAGATGGATTCTAATTTTTGCCATACTTCATGTGCCGATCGAATTCCTACAATATGTTCATATTCCAAATTAGTAAGTGAACAATACAAAATATTGAGAGCTTTACCATTTAAGGAGATGATTTTCTTCTCTTCATCATTTAGCTCTTTGAGGCCTTTGGAGGTGTGTGGTGTGTCTTTCATCGGAATGGATTCTCCATTTATGACGATGTTCCAAATATCGAACCCACAACCTTGTAAATAACATTCCATTCTTTTTTTCCAAAATATAAAATTTTTGGAATCAAATAGTGGTGGCTTGGTGGTGGAGGTGCCGGAAAGTTGACCTTCGTTCGTAGCCGACGATCGTTCCTCTTCACTCGCGATGTGAAACGAGCTTGCCAAAGAGTTTGGCTCTGATACCACTTGTAAGTCCAAGCGGCTACGATAATCTAGAGGGGGGTGAATAGATTATCTCCATCTTTTTCGATTTTATCCTCTTTTTTGAACCGAATGCTCAAAGACAATAATGAAGGTGCGGAATGTAAACAACACACGACGTTTTATAGAGGTTCAACCCACCTAGGGCCTAATCCTCTACCACCCCAGTATATCCGGGATGGATTTCAAAAAGAAAAAAAGATTTTATTAATTACCAAAATTAATACAACACCAACTTACAACAACACCTTGAAGAGCACCACACTCTTCTTCAACACCACCTTTGAGATTACCACAATCTCTTCTTGAAGATTACCACAATCTCCAACGGCACCTTGTGAAGATTACCACTATCTTCAACCTTGAAGAATACCAAATTCTTTAACACCTCAACAAGAAGATTACCACAATCTTCTTACACCTAACACATAGATCACCCAAGTGTGTTCTTACCGCAAGAACACTCACAAGGATATCTTGTGTTGAATGATAACCCAAAAATTCAAGATTACAACTCGATAATGAATTATACAATTGAGTGCAAGTGTAATCAAGAATAGCCTAGACCTCAAGGATGTGAAAGTGATAACCTAGGCAATTTACAACAAGAATAATGACAATAGAAGACCAAATGTTTGCTTGAGAATATCTTGTTGTGTTGTGTTGTTCTCTCTTCTTGTTGTGCTTCAAATATTCCTCTATTTATAGGAGATGATTGATACTTGATAGGCTCCTCTTGGAATCTAATATCTACAAAAACATTGTAATAAAAATCAAGATTATAGATGTTAGAAATCAATCCCACAAATTAGGGAAAAGTTGTCTCTTTGCCGCACAACGGTTAAAATTTTGTCTTTGTCAAAACATAGGGCGATCGGTCACACACCTCGACCGGTCGACGTACCACCTCGGCCGACGCCCACCCCAACCGGTCCCCTCATGGATTTTCAAAGAGCAATTGTTCTGCTTCAATTTTTGCTCCCAAGTGGCACGGCGACGGGGTCGACGGCCGACGCCACCGGCCGACGCCCCACCGTCGACTAAATTTCCTTCCGTCTCATTTTTGTTCCAAAATTCATCTTCAGTCACGAGTTGCCCTCTACGGCGACCGGTTGACCTCGAGACAAATGTTGTCCAATTTTTATCGAAAATAAAACTCAAGAAATACTCTAAAAATTTAGTAAAAATATTTTAAACCAATCGGGAGTATTTAGACAATATTTAGGAATCTTGTTTTGAAGTAAAAACTTAAAAACATAAAATCATTAAAAGTGTTGTCCAATAAAACTTGAAGAAATACTCCAAAAAATATTAAAATTATTTTAAATCATTTAGGAGTATTTGGACAACAATTAAAAACATTGTTTTGGTGTAAAAGTAAAATCATCAAAATTAAGATAAAAACATGTATCAAACACCTAAGGGTTTTATGGAAAAGAGTTTTCCAAAATATTTGGGCTAATATATTAATATAAGTTAATTCCGGAATATCTAATATTCTACGCTTTGATCAGATTGGGAATTAAATAAATATAAGATATTTATGATATTAATATAATTATTAAATTGATAATTATATTAGATAATTTTCAAATTAGAGTTTGAGTCTATCTAGAATTATGAATTCTAAATTAAATAGAAACCGACTTAGAGTGGGAAACTAATTGAACAAGACCTATAAAAAGGGGACCACATCTCACGCTTTGAATACACAATCGACGACATGAATTACGGCCAGCTCTCTGTAAACTTGAAAAGAGTTTTCTTTGTTTAGATTGCACAAAACTATCGGCCACCTCATCACTTGAATCCGGCCAAGTCAAATTCCAAATGTTATTTTATCTAATAGTTTTAAGAATGCATTTGGTCAATCATTGAATTGAAAAAGTATTTTTCTTTTGGCCAAATTTGGTTGAATGAGATTCACGACCGTCAGTTTTATTTGGGCTGATTTTTGTGGTGTTTTAAAAGTGATTTTGTGGTTTAATTTTAAGCCTAGTTCAATTCCCCTCCTATTCATCCTACGATCTCATGAGTTGAGTACATCGTAGGAAAATAAAAGTTAGGAATTTAGAATTATTATTTGGGTGCCCACTCCTACCGTTGATAGGGAGGATCGAATTGGAAGATCGTGGTGTCTACGAGCTTCGGGGATTCAAAGGATTCACGTCGAAAAAGTGAAGAACAAGAAAATCGTCGAAAGAGGTAAATTTTCTTTTTTCCTTTAGTTTAAATAAATTTAATAAGCATGATCTTGTGTTCTTATATCTAAAACTCGATTTTTGAAATCCCTCGCTTCCGCTTCCATTCGATTTGATCGAAAAGCCGGATCTTATTTGGCTCGTATTAGATCTGGGACCCGAATAATTTCCAACAAGTACCCGATCTCAAATTGAAAGTGACACATATTTCATAAAAGTCTGTTTATATTTGACTATTCCATAAAGAAAGATGTTCAACTTTCCAATTAAAAAATATATTAATCTAACTAAACATTCTTCTGCATGCGGGAAATCTATATAAAAAAAATGTGGTGGTACAGAATTTGATCTCTACAATAATTAAAGTATAGAATGAAAGAATTATAGCACAGATAAATACAAAAGGTTTCTCAGAGTATAGATGTGATTGCAACATGTGATCACATTAACAATCACATGCAACGGAATTTTAAAAACAGAAACAAGACACAAGATATAAAATTATCTACAAGCCAACTAGCTTGTAGATATGCCAATATGGCGAAACTTTTCATTAGTAAAATCGTTTTGATTCTGTATACAAAAATACTAAAATCAACTAGTAGAAACTCAAAGAAAACTCCTATCTAGAGTAGATCTGATCTATATAATTCAACTTATCTAACAATAGATATGTGTGGACTTCATTAATCACAATACTAAAAACAATGGATGAAAAAGCTAACAAACGCAATCTGCAGGACTGAATGTGATCTCAGATGTAGTCACATTCCAGATTGCATCCACGACAGTGAGACTACTTGTGCTTGAATGACTCTTAATTCTCTTCAGACTCTTGCAGCTCTGGTGTATTTTTTGTGTACTGATTATGCACGTTCTCTTCCCTTTATATAGTCGTCCAAATCCTTCAAGAGTCCTAATACACAAGGAAAGAAGATATATACAAATATATCAAAAGTAAATCACTTATTTTAGGAAACAAGATAAATATCTAAGAGTCATAATATATCAATACCATATCAATATGATTTGTTTCCTAACCTAAATAAGTCCTAATCATACCATAAGTCTAGAAAGGCAAAACAATTAAAAACACGGTCTTTGTGAATTTTGAAATTACCTTGGGCGAAAATTAACGCCCTAACAATCTCCTCCTTTTTGCCTTCCTGGACAAAACACATATCAAGCACAAAACAAACTAACTCCCCTTAATATAACAACTCCCCTAAATATCATGCCGAGTAAAAATCAAAAACAAATGCACTCACATTTCAGTCACATTCATAATCTATCGAAAAAAAATAGCATAAGAGAGTTTTATCAAGTTATCAACAACCGAGAAAAGATAATCCTAACTAGAGAATAGTTTTTAGTACATCCTGATTTAAATATCATAAAGATCATCGGTGGACACATTCGTATCCACCGTCCTTTAAAATAAAATTTAAGACCTTCATCGTCTTCACCCTTGCCTAGCTGATATGCGTGCGGCAACAACATCATGGGGGTCGCAGATTTTTCGTGAATTGATCATCGGTCCCGGGAGCCTCACCGCCATAACTCCCCTTGAACATTGCTTGGTACAACCACATTCTCTCCCCGTTTTTGGCCAGAAATGGAGCCAATGATAGTTTGTAATTGAGAGCGGAGAGCAGTGAAGTGAGCAATTTGGTGCTCAGCAAAGTCCAGATGTACCTGTAAGAAAGCCACAGAAACAGGGATAGAGGGGATGTTAGATGAAATGTGAGCCGGGATGTTTCCAACATCTGGGACCACATTCGAGGCCACATCCAGAACAAACTCAGGAATAGGGGCATCAACAGTTGAGGATGCAGTAGAGATAGGAGTTTCAGGAGCAAGTGGAGCATCCCCTTGATATACATGGGGCAAATCAACAATCTGATTTTGAGAACTGAGTAGTGATTGGGAAACATGAAAGACCCCAGGAGGATTGGTGAATCGGCCACCCTTCCTTGGTTCAAATCTTAGAGAAACCAGAATTTTGTAGATCAGTCTGGAGAATGGCGGGGACCAGGATTTGGACTCACTTGTGGCAAAAACATGTCACTTCTTCGAAAGCCAATTTGCCGAAATTAAAAGGCAACCCTTTACCAATTTGATACAAGACTTTGGCATGTGTCTTAGTCAGAATGGAATTGTTCTTTGATGGAGACCAGTTTGCACATCAAATCTTGTGCAAAAATCTATAAAAGTACGTAAGACAAGAAGCAGTGAGTTTCTTAAGATGAGCGGGCCACACTTGTTCACGGCCACATGTAAGAAACCTGGTCATTTCATTAAAATCAGAGGGAACCTCACCCTCTTCAAAGTCAGGTATAACAAAGAAACAATTGATTACTGAAGGATTGAACTCATAATTCCTATTGCGAACAAAAACCTTGCCATACTTCGGAGACCGTCTAACAAAGAATTCGTGGACAAAGTTGGCGAAAACTCACAAACCACAATATCAACGTAAGGAAGAGCAGTATCAATAGTGGTCAATAAATTCCGTTCCTCAAAAAATCGATTGAAATTATACTTGGCAAAGTGCTCATAATCTATGCATTTCTCATCAATAAAAAACGGAAAATTAAAGCATGAAACCCTAAGTCAAGCAAAAAGTGTGTAAAATAACTCGAATGAGCTCTCCCAATATCGAACTCAGAGTCAGATGTGTCGTCGGATGACATCACATCCTCCTCTGCATCTGCAGCAGCAACCTCTTTTCTTTCTTCAGCCATCAGTTCATCACTAAATTCATCAACCATAGCCTCATAATCAATCTCCGTGTCTGGTCCCTTTGAGGCATCGAAATCCTCATCACTAGAGTCATCAAACTCAGAACTCGACTCACCGCAGCGAGGGTGCGGGCTTGGATGTGGTCACATCGTTGGCCGCACCTTTGCCTTTCTTGGCTTTCTGAACCATTTGTGCCAAAGGAACATCATCATCACTATCTTTGAGCTCTGGTTGCACGTTATCTCTGGCCTTAACAACAAATTGATTCACATTATCTTCAGAATCACTGAAAGGGACGTGAGGAATAGGCAAATCTTCTCTCCCTTGCTTTGAAGTACCCCCTAAATCAGTCTTTTGCTTTGGGTGAGATTTCAGGTGTAGACTCTGAATCCTCAAAAACTTCTAGAGAGTATTCTCTAAGCCATTTCGAACATCGAACATTGGGGTTTCCCAGTGGCCCATGAACAGTTCGAATTACCTCAAAATGAGGAGGGTTGTCGACATCGATTTCGTTGTCCTTTTCCCAGAAAGAACAGAGGCAAGAGCCTCTTCTTGAAATGGAACAGGGATGAGAGCAGTGGGGGTTGAACTTGGAGAAGATGGGTGCTCAGGAAGGGAGGATTCCATACCTGGTTCGTGGGTTTGAGCGGTGTGAGATGCAACCCGATGCAGGACATCTTTCGTGTCCGATGCAAGGGCATCTTGAGTGAACGCATGTGCAGGGGTTTTTGGAGATGGAGAAGTGGTGGTCTCTGCGGCAACCTATGTGGGAGTGGAGGAAGGAGTTGCAACTGTCTCACGGGGTGCCAAACCCTCTAAAGTCGGAGAAGACGAAGGGGGATACAGTGTCAAATGTCGCTCCATCTCTGATAACATTCGGATCAGCAGCGTCAACCATGGATTTTTCAGAATTTGGGCTCTCAGAATTGTGGGATGAAGATGATGATTTGCTTAGACTTCCAGGGTTTTGAGGGTAATTGGCGGACTGCACCCTTAAATTATACTCCAGTTGCACAATGCACCCTGAAATTGCATTTTTGGCAGAATGCACCCTAGAAATAGGATTAGCATTGCATTTTGCACCCCAAGCCATTTTTTATTAAATTTTCATTGAAAATCATACTGGAAAATTGCAAAAAATAACATATTTTTGTTAGAATAATTGACATACATTATTAAGAAGACAAAAATGAAGAGAGAATTTCATAGAAACTTGAATCTTAGAATACAACTTCTTCAGAACTACAAATGGAGGCTACCTAATATATAGAAGCAAACCTAAGCAAACCCTAGCTAAGACAAAGATGGGAAAATACAAAACTACCCTCACAAATATAAACTAATAAATATAATTCTAATAATTCTAACAATTTTATCCACTAACTTCTTTTCTTGTTCAGTTTAACTTGTGTGCTGCTATTTCACGTGCAATCTTTTTTAAAAAAAAATTCTCTTCTTCTTCTTCTTCTTTGCCAAGAGCCATCATCTCTTGAACAACATTCTATAGTCCATCTAGATAAAGAGGTGCGACAGGAGAGACCGATAGAGTTGAACAAACTTCTTCCTTTTCTTGTTCTTTTTTTTTTTGGGCAATTTATAATGATGAAACAATTTTATCTTTGCTATTGACACCTCATGTGCTCTATTATTCTGTGTTAATATATAAATAACAAGAATTATCACAAATCCAACTCATAACTTAAGCATATAGAAAAGTATATATGTAATACATTGAACTAATATCAACTATATATATATATATATATATATATATATATATATATTATGTTATTCTAGCAGATTTAACTAATCTTACGTTTGTCATTTATCGATAACCGATTATTTAAAATTTTAATTTTACAAAGGAATGCAAATATAATTCATAAAAATAAGAAAACCCATTCAAATTAAAAAAAATACCAAAAACAAATTGTTGATTTGGGATAGATCTATTTTGGTATTTTTTTTTAATTTGAATAGGTTTTCTATATTAGCACAAAATAATGGAACACGCCAGTATTAATAATAAAGAAAAATATATTTACCTCATTCTCAATTGCCAAAAAAGAAGAAGAAAAACGAAGAAGATAATTAAAAAAAAAAGATTGCATGAGGAGTATATATAGCATCGACAAGTTAAATCAACAAAAAAATGAAGTTAATAGACAGAATGCCATTGTTTGTAATTTCCCAATATGAATTTTCAATAAAAAATTAATAAAAATGGCTTAGGGTGCCAAATGCCATACTAGTCCTATTTCCAGTGTGCATTCTGCCAAAAATGCAATTTTAGGGTGCATTGTGCAAATAGAGTATAATTTCAGGGTGTAGTATGCCAATTACCCGAGTTTTGATGGAGGAAACAAACCGAGCCATGGAGAAGAAGATGAACTTTGAACCTGAAAAAAAATATCAACCACACAAATACTTCAAAAATTGTGAGAGATAGTGAGATGAGATGCAATCGAGTGCCTGCAAATAAGTAGTCATAATCAGGCACGAAAATCGAAGTGCAACAAGTAGAGTTTATTTAGGAAATAAAAACTCATGGGTAAAATCGAAAAATAAGGAAAGGAAACTGAAGTCCAATTAATTCCAAACTCTAGTTCACAAAGTTTCAAAATTATGTCAAATTGTGATAAGGAAAGTAAGATCAAAAATAAGATTTTCCCTTATCCTCCAAATTGGTTCAACCCACAAAATAAATCCATTAAGATTTTTAAGATTTTAGGAAAAGAAAAGTATCACTCTCAAATTATATATGGAAACCAAATCTCAACAAATTATCCACCATCACCAGACATGCAAAACCTAATATACCTAAGAAACAAAAACAATCCGCACACAGGAGGTGAAATGAGCTGCAACAATGAATATAGGTTCAAATGTCGTCACATTTTGAGTCACACATGTACTAACTAATTCAATGAATCACAATCCGAAATCCCAGCTTATCAAAATTTTCGAGTTTTCTTCAATTTTTTCGAGTCTCATGAGGGAGTTAACCAACAAGGAGCTTTCACTCAAATGCCATAGGTAGCTCTTTTTTTCACATGATCATGCTCTTATTAAATAACAATAAGCTTGAAGAAAATTAGTCACAAGGAATAGCTTCACACAATGGGTTGGTAGTTTTTTCCTGGAAGGCCTCCAAGCATGATCAAGACTTTATTCACAACTCACCGGGCTTTGGGAAAAATAACATCAATTTTTTTGAATTGAGAGATCAACTCACACCAGTTTTCTAAGGGAGACAATATATGTGACTAGTTCAAACCATCAATCCACTTTTTGCAGATATGCATGATGAGCTTACAGTGCAGGATGTCTAAAAAACATACAAAAGAAATAGAGGAGAAGAATAGAGATGCAGTGGTAGGATGTCAAATCGGATGTGATGTGCAATGTTGTGACATCTAGTGTAACATTTTAGAGAACACACAAACCGAGAGACTTCCTTAAATTGAAGAATCTCTCAAAATCCAAAGCCTTGGTGAAGATGTCTGCAAGCTGATTTTCAGTAGCAATATATTCAATTCGAATTATATTTTTCTCAACTAAATCTAAAATAAAGTGATGTCTAATATCTATGTGTTGAGTACGAGAGTGTTGGACATGATTTTTTGAAATATCAATCGCACTCATATTATCACAATAGACAATCAGTGTTTCACTTTGCAAACCATAGTCCTCAATCATTTGGTTCATCCATAAAAATTGTGTGCAATAACTCCCAACTGCTACATATTCTGATCCAGCAGTCGAAAGAGATACACAATTTTGCTTTTTGCTACAACATGAGACCAAATTATTTCCCAAATAAAAACATCCACCCACTGTACTTTTTCGATCAACAACATCTCCAGCCCAATCAGATTCACTAAATCCCACAAGATTAGTGTTAGTGCCTTTTGTGTGCCAAATTCCCAAATTAGCCTCCTAAGTATCGAATAATATGTTTTAAGGCCTTTAGGTGAGTAACCTTGGGATCAGATTGATAACGAGCACAAAGACAAACACTAAACATAATATCAGGACGACTGGCAGTCAAGTACAACAAGATTCATATCATGCTTCTATACAAGGTGTGGTCAACACTTTCATCCACATCCTCTTTACTCAACTTTTGACTCGACCCCATGGGAGTCTTCAAGTGAGAGGCATTTTCCGTATCAAACATTTTCACAAGATTTTGGGCATACTTGCTTTGTGAGATAAAAATTCATTCCTTTAATTGTTTAATTTGCAAGCCCAGGAAGTAACTTAACTCACTTGCAAGCCCAAGAAGTAACTTAACTCACCTACCATACTCATTTCAAAAGTGGAGGACATGTAGGTGATGAATTCTTTTAACAATTTATCGGAGGAGGAACCAAATATAATGTCATCTACATAGATTTGAGCAATCATGATGTCATGGTTTTTCTTTTGAATGAACAAGGTTTTATCAACTTCACCACGTTTAAAATCAATTTGAAGAAGGTACTCGCTTAGCTTATCGTACTCAAGCCCGAGGGGCTTGTTTGAGACCATAGAGAGCCTTTTTAAGCTTATACACGTGGTTAGGCTAAAAAGGGTCTTCAAAGCCTTTGGGATGTTCGACAAAAGATTCTTCATCTAGGAATACATTTAAGAACACACTTTTACATCCATCCGTGAATAGTTAATCCCAAGTAGCATGCAACAACAAACAACAAATGTATGGACTCAATACGGGCTACACGAGCGAGGTTTCATCGAAATCCACCCCTCAACCTGTGTGTACCGAGCCACTAGTCGAGCTTTGTTGCGAACAATTTTGCCGATTCATCCTGCTTTTATTTTTGAAAATCCATTTAGTTCCAATGACATTAACATCCTCCGGTCTAGGGACCAAAACCACACATCATTTTTGACAAATTGGTCTAGTTCCTCTTGCATAGTATGTATCCAAAATTGCCTTTTAGAGCTTCAATAACATTCTTAGGTTCGAAATTGGACACAAAACAACATGTTCTCACATTGGTACAATCGGTAGAGACAAGGCACCATTTTTACCATATCACGATAGTTCACTCTACCTTTCCATCTTGTCTTAATGCCATCAAGATCGTACCAATTATCCGAGATGTAGGGTGATTTTTCTGAATCCTTGTAGGTATGTCACCGCCACAATCCACGATTGGGTTATTAGTTTCTTCAACAAAGTTCATTGTCGAATCGAGTCCGATTCACCAAAGTGAACATGTATGTGGGCTCGTATGCCATCACATTTGTTTCTCGCATTCGAGACAAACAAGTGGATGGGGCTTCACCACATTCTCCGTTACATGCCTACATCCTTCACCGGGAAGTCTCAACAAATTCGAGCAGATCTCCAACATTATCTTCTTCACTCTTTCCCGCATATCCGAGAGATCATCAAAGACAACATTTATAGATTCCATGATCATCTTAGTACGAAGATTATATACTGATAGGCATGACTATTCAAGTGTAGCCTAGAAAAAGACATTTGTCACTTTTGGAATCAAATTTTCCAAGATTATCACGATCATTAAGAACATAGCACACACACCCAAAAACATGAAAATATTTGAGGTTAGGTTTCTTTCTCAAAAGAATTTCATAAAGGGTCATAGAACACCCAAGCCTCAAATATACACGATTTGCTATATGGCAAAGATTAAGAGCTTCATAGAACACCCAAGCCTCAAATATACACAAAGCTATCTCTTGCAATGTACGAATTTTCCTCTCTTCCACTCCATTGTGTTGTAGAGTTTTAAAGCGAGAAAAATTCATGAGAAATCCCCTTTCTATCACAGAAAGACGAGAAAGAGTTCTCAAATTCTTTTTCATGGTCCGATCTAATTCTCGCAACGGTTAAATTATACAAGTTACAAACCTTTTATGCCACCTTCTAAAGAAATCAAAAGTTTCAGATTTCTCACGTAAAATGTATGTCCACATATAACGTAAGAAATCATCAACAATCACATAAGAGTATTTTCTACCACCCACACTTTCAATCTCAATAGGACCTTTGAGATCCATATGAACTAACTCCAGACATCTAGTAGTATGAAAATGTGATGTCATTTGATGCGACACTCTCTTTTTTGCTTACCCCTTTGACAACTTTCACACACACTGACACTTTTCATAGAGAATCTAGGCAAACCAATAGCAGCTTCAAATTTCACCAGTTCCATTAACTTTTTATGGCTAACATGACCTAATTTTTGATGCCATAGATCAGTGTCATTCGTGTGTGCCCCGTGACAAAGTTGTTCATTACAATACGATAACAATTGTTAGAAGACCTCTGCCGCAAGAATACAATTGTCGACTCATCCGAACACTTCACAAGATTTTTTGTTGAACTATACATAAAGATCATCATCACATAGTTGACTTATGCTTTGAGATTAGCATTAAGACCAACTACATGAAGCATATTACGAGCTTGGGTAGTCCTTCAACGTTCAACGCCCCTTTCCCAACTATCTTCCCTTGGCTCCACCTCCATAGGTAACATTGCCACCATTGTAAACTTCATCGTCAGTTAAATACTCCAAGGTACCTATCATATGTCGTGAGCATCCACTATCGAAGTACCATGATCCTGCAATGTTAGCTCTCAAGGAAGTATAGATAACATGACATTTAATATCAAACTTTTTAATCCAGATTGATTTTGAAAAATGATTACGAGGATGTCGTAACATCTGTGATGACATCGGACGTCCAGACCTTTAAATCTGATTTCAGTTTATAACAGAATGGTTTAATTTGTCCAGGAGCATGACAATAGTGACAAATAAAGTGGCACTTCCCTGGTTTAGGCTTCTGGGAAAATTCCTTTTATTGTTGGAGGAACTTGAGGATTCTCCTTGTTCTTTTGCTTTAACAAATACCGGAGTTTTACAAGGCCAGCTTTATCATCATTGCCCAAGGAAAGTATATCATCCAGTTTTGCTTTCCCAAAATTAAACTTTTTCATGGTTTCAAGAGACTCTTCGAGTTTAGAATTTACCTTTTCGAAGTCAAGTTCTTTCTTAGTGAGGGAGGCCTCTAACCTGGTAATTACTCTCCTTTGATCATCATTCTCCTTCTTCATCGATCATTCTCCTTTTTGAGCATTTCATTCACTTTAATCATCTTCAGCCAATCCTTATATAGGTTCGTGTACGTGTCTTCCAGGATTTCACCATCAGATTCATCATCCTGATCAAAATCATCAGGAACAGAGGTAGAATTGAAACAAAAAAGGTTAGACACAAATAAGAAATCCTGTTCTTTAGATGTCACCTCAGATGTTATCGGAGAAGGTGTGATCACATCTCGGCCCACACCTCTTGCAACACCTGAAGGATTTATTTGGAGAGACTTTCGATCTTTCACCAAAGTGGTCAGAACCTTTTGTTCTTCCCCTGTTCATTCTTCTCACCTGTCCGATTCATTATCACTCAAAGTCTCACTCAGCTCATTCCCTTTTTCATAAGAGTATTAGCACATTAGGCAGCATAATGGCCATACCTAGTACACGCCCTAACCTAATGGAGTCAAAAGTTTTTATGTCAGACTTGTTTGATTTTTCACCAGAAAAACGCTCTTGACTTTTATCAAAGGTGTTATTTTGAGGGAACTTGCTTGGCTCAGACTTAAAAGGTTTTGTGAAATTTTTAGATTTTTTCTGACTTTTGAGTTTAAGGATCCTATCAAACTTTTCGAGTACATGGCCATAGACTCATCTCCTAGATCGATTTTTTAATGTAATTGGTAAGTTCAAAAAAGTCATCAAGAACTTTGGACTCAAGTTGAAAAAGAGACTCAATTTGAAAAGCAACCTTTTGGCCCATACTCTCCACCTGTTGAGCCATATTCATCTCATAGGTTTGAAGAATGCCAGCAAGTTTTCCGAGACTTAAATAGGATAGATTGTGGGCTTTTTCTACAGATAAAATTTTTATATTGTACATAATAGGAAGAGATCTCATCATTTTGCTCACAAGATTAGCATTGGAGATAGGTTCACCTGGGGCTTGAGCTTCATTGGCAATATCACACAATTTAGCATTGTAGGTGGAGATATTCTCATCTTCACACATCCTTAGGTTTTCAAACTTATTGGTAAGCAACCTAAGTTTGGTTTGTCGCACATTAGCATATCCCTCACAGTGACTTTGTAGAGTATCCCATTCATCTTTGGCAACAGTAAAATTGGCTATGATTTTGAACATATTTTGATCCACAGTACCAAAGACTGTCATCAATGCCTTCAAATTATAAATTGCCAATGGTATCTCATCATTAGACCAATCAATTTCTCCTTTGTCCTTGTAGTCACCTTTGGTATCAATGACTTTCGGAGGTGACCACCCAGTAAGGATTGCACGTTAGGCCCTTTCATCAATAGATTTGATGTAGGCCCGAACTTTGACTTTCCAGATAGAACAATTGGAGCCATAAAGAATGGGGGGACAAAAAGTGGGGTTATTTTGAGTATCCATGCTAACAAACACTCATGAACAATACTTAGTGTCGTCAAGGGTAGGCTCTGATACCAATTGAAAGAATTATAGCACGGATAAATACAAAAGTTTCGCAGAGTATAGATGTAATTGCAGATGTGATCACATTTACAATCACATGCAGCGGAATTTCGAAAACAGAAACAAGACACAAGATATAAAAATTATCTACAAGCCAACTAGCTCGTAGATGTGCCAATATGGCGAAACTTTCCACGAGTAAAATTGTTTTGATTCCGCATACAAAAATACTAAAATCAACTAGTAAAAACTCAACGAAAACTCCTATCTAGAGTAGATATGATCAATGTAATTCAACTCATCCAACAATAGACATGTGTGGACTTCATTAATCACAATACTAAAAAAAATGGATGAAAAAGCAAACAAACACAATCTGCAGGACTGAATGTGATCTCAGATGTAGTCACATTCGAGATCGCATCCAGGGTAGTGAGACTCCTTATGCTTGAATGACTTTTAATTCTCTCAAGACTCTTGTAGCTCTGGTGTATTTCTTGTGTACTGATTATGCACGTCCTCTTCCCTTTATATAGCCGTCTAAACTCTTCAAGAGTCCTAATACACAAGGAAAGAAGATATATACAAATATATGACAAGTAAATCACTTATGTTTGTGACACACACCCCTATTACTACTACTGGAAAATATATAGTAGAACTCGGCCACAAACTCTATGTAAAATGTGAATAATTATTTTTTCTTTTGATCCCTGTGACATTTTAACCACAAACAAGTAAACATCATTTTAATTAGAATATCAGGACAAGCCATATCCACAAACAAAAGAGGTAATCAACCCTGTTATTAAACACAACAGACAACCACGTGATCAAACGCATACTCCACATCACCCAGCTATTTACATATACATATTTACATCAGAGTTTTCAAAAGAGGGTACAACCCTAAACCAAAGACCAAAAAGGGAAGGGTGACCCATCAACATAGCCCAACATGTCATCATCCATGTACACTGTCCTTAATAACTTGTATGAGCTCCAGCAGTCTGCCTAGTAAGCCCATGAAATCTGGAATCAATAGGTCACCTACAATGCATGAACTCCATGAGTTAAAGCTTAATATGTAAAAATCATGCATGTCAATGAAATGATACGAAACACATAGGTAATTGTATCCAATATACTCTTCAAGAATGCATGCCGATGAAATAAAGTATTTCAACCAAATTCCTTTTTCTTTTATCGGGCCCTTGGCCCCCTACTATGCACCAGAAAGAGCTCAATATCAATTTTCAGATGGCCAATAACCGATTGACACAAACGAGGGCCTATCCTCTTGTGACCGCCAGATGTTCGCCTCATGCCTGCACCCGCGATCCACAAGAAGTCATCCCACTCGTTGCACCAACCATAAGTGTACTATCAAATGGACCATCCTTCCGTGACCACCAGGCGTCCGCCTCATGCCTGCCCCTGTGATCCTTCGGAAAGTCATCCCACTTTCGGTGACCAAACATAATATACATAAGCCACACAGCCTCAGTGCACTAGTAGCGGCCAATCAAAAGGTTTTCTTTTCAAAAAAATCATGTCGTGCATACATCATCTCAACAATACTCATATGTTGTGCATGCACGTGCAAATGCCAATAAATGACATGCTCAATTAAACAATAATCATCACACTCTAATATCAACCAAGCAACATATGAACATTAAGGTTTCCATAATGCATCCATCAAGATACAAGAATCGTATTAAATTGACAGGAAATACTATGTTCATGCATTGTAGTTGCAGATGGATTTTTACTTACCTGATACCGATCATTTCTTAATTATTGATTTGTTAGCAATTGCTCCCAACCTTAGGTATGAACAATCTGTAATAATACAAAGTAATAAAATCTTTGATATCCAATTAATTTGCATGCACCTAATCCCATAAAAGACCTTTAGTTCCAAATTTAACTTGATACCAATTAACCATATTATCTTGTAACCTAAACTTGGTCAAAATCTCCTATTCGTACCTCAAATATATTTCTTTTCTTTTTTTTTTCTTTTTAAATCCATTCTTATATTAACTACCTAGTGTATTATAAACTCTAGTATCATGCCCCTAAATAATAAACACTACTGAGCTACCTTTTTAAACTTAACAATAAAACCATGTTACTAAAATGCCCATTTTTCTCTCATTTATTTTTTTTTCTTATTAGCCAATACAATTCCTACGGTGTACATAAGAATAATAGGCACGGCACATGCATTTCTTACTATTTTCTATTAAATTTAATATGTACAGTTCCTAGCTTAATTAATGTCACAACTTATTTATATTGTCTTCTTTCATTCTCAAACCCCTTTTTTTTATATCTCCGTTTTGATAATAAACACTATTGTAATCAAATTCATTTCATTAGTCTGCTATAGCTAGATTGTTAGAAATCTTGGTTCTGATACTCTCAGAATCAACTACACGAAGCCAAATATTTTCTTTTTTTTTCTTTCTCTCTCTTTTTTTTTAACACAATTCCATATTTAAGCTTGAACGAACACAGTGACATCACAAAGTGATGATGCCCGAGCCGAGCTGGAAGAAAATTAATCCACGCCATCAATCCAGCACACATCCAAGTGGGGGCCTACGGGTGACGTTAGTAGCGGTGCCCGGTGACACGTCATGAGTTAGGCTCGCCCGCTACCGAGCCCAACCAAAGCATGACTGCCGAGCTCCGACCCCCAATCCTAAATTTTGGCGGGAAACGCATGCGTGACAGATTCAGAAAAATAACCATTTGCCCATACTTGCCCGTGCTTAGTACTTTATTGGTATCAGAAATAGCCACGTGTCAGAAAGTTATTAAGATGAGTCACCGAGTGGCAAAACTTGGCTGACATGCACGCTTAGAAGGGGACATGTGTCTTTTTCAAATTATTTTACTAATTAGTGCAAAGGTGACTATGGAAAACCCACTTATTAGAGGGGTATAAAAGGCCTCAATTAAGAGAAAAGAGGGAGAGAGATAGAAAAAAAAACACCAAAAAATGTGTTAATATAAGAAAGACCGACCCCGATAATCCGGCTCGGCATTGTATCACAAAAAGGCAGAATTGGTCATAAATAAACACACGTTATGCACGTTTATATTTCCACGTGTTAAATTTCTTACATATTTTGCTTGTTGACCAAAACGCACGTCAACAAATTGGCGCTAGAAGGAGGGCCGTATTGGTCCAAATCGTAATTTCGGCAAAACAAGTTAAGTGAAAACTAGGTAAAGTTCAACGTCCATACTTTTCGTAATAGACAAAATGAGTCAACAATCAAGAAATGCTCGTTTGACTGAAGAGCAACACCCTAACAACCAAACTGGCCAGACTACTAATGGTCAAAATATGCTTCGCATGTAAGCAGGAGTACTACTTTATTTCCTTTTCGCTCGCTTAATTGCTAACCCAACTTTTGTACAAAGAAAATGAATCAACTCATATCACAAACACTCGCCACCACCAACTCCCAAGCACCTCCTCCACTTCTTGTAAATACTAACCCACTCAATCCACAACTAAATGTTAATATCAATCCTCAAGTTCCCGGCTTCCTCATAATGAAGCCCAAGAGGCTAGTTCGGTAATGAATGAAACAGCGTGTCCGGCCGTGATAGAAGACGGCCGCGATAAGATGATGAAGGGCAAAGTCGTGTAGCGAGTCACTACGGAGCCAACACGACATCGTCATGCCCATTCGGTGTTTGCCGGACGACCGGGATCGATCCTCTACGCCGATCGACGATAAGTTCCCGACTCCGCTTCCGGATGAGCGAGAGCCGCTAGTGGTCAACCAGACTCAAGCCCTAGCCTATGGCAGAACGGATGTAGAGATTCAGCGCCTTCGCCATCGCTTGAATGAATTGGAGGGCGGTCCGTAGGCGAACCGTCTCGAGGCCGCCCGAGCAATGAATCAACCAGCTTGTTATGTCGCCGTTTTCCTCGGTATCCTCGGCGACCCCGTTCGCCAAAGTTGAAAATCCCCAGTGCGGTCATACAATGGGAGACCGACCACCACTCACGTCCCATAAGTACTTAGCATGGATGGAACTCAGCATGCCCCTAGTGATGCCATTCTCTCGCAGGATTTACAATTGACATTGGGCGACCGAGCCCACCGCTGGTTTAGACCCTACCACAGGGGTCCATTCGGCATGGGCGAATCCGTCTCCGCTTTACGACGCACTTCCCCGACTTCCAAGGTCCAGGCCGCACCAAAGGGCTCCCTTGTGAACATCAAACAAGGGAAGGACGAGCCCCCGAAAAGCTATATTTCTCGATTCAATAAGCAAGTTCGTGAGATGGAGCCGGTGTCGGATGACGCCATTTTGATTGCAGCCATGGTCAGCCGGCCTTGCCCCCGAGACTTGGTTTAACTATTCTATCCACAAATCGGGGCGACCTCGCACCAAGAATTCCCGGTCCGCGCGAACGCCCTATTTGTGCGGAAGAAGCCATGGCAAGTCACCGCCTTGTTAGCACCGCCAGGGGCGCGAAAAGGACGGAAGGAAGGAATCAACAATTGGGCCGGGTGGGATTCGACCATTCTCGAAAACCCGACCACCGGATTTAAGGCTCGCCAGAAGCGAGTCAAGTTGCCGCTACCGAGGAGTACTTTGACCCACACTCCATCGCCTATATGGAATGAAGTACATGGTCCGATTTGTTACCTCCGGCCTCGGCCTTTGAAGGTTGAGCCGACAAGTTAGATTCACGCCGATCATCGTGCCTATCATAAATCGATAGGTCACAATCCGATGAGTGCCGAGATCTAATCGGGAAATTATGCGTATTGTTCGGCAGGCGCCTCAAAAGATACGTTCATGAACTACGCCCCGCAAGATCGCTCAAGGTATCAACCCGAGCGCATAACAAATCCAGCTCTCCTGCCGCCACCACCGGCCGAAAATCAGGGTAGGGAGATAGCCGCTCCAACAGGAAAAGAAAGGCTGATGTTAGACAGGCCGCCCACGCCGAAAGGCAAGTTCGGGTGGCAGAAATCAAGGAAGGCCACCACCGGCCGTTTTGTGTTTTCGGATGTGGATGCCGACCAGGTGGTCCACCCTCATTCTCGACCCCCTCGGTCATTCATCGCACCGATTTTGGGTATCCCAATTCATAGAATTTTGATTGATTCTGGAAGCTATTCATCGGTCATTTATGTTCGAGCCTTTCGAAGATTGAACGTGGACGATAGCTATATCCGTCCATGCAACGACAGCATTCTGGGGTTTGGAGGAGGAAGAATAATCCCGCTCGGGGAAGTTGACTTGCCCATCCAAATGGGACAAGGGTCGCATAAACGGACTATTATGACAACATTTAAAATAATCAACGCCGATTCGTAGTACAATGCCATTATTGGAAGGCCGTTGCTTTATCATATAAAAGCGGTCGCTTTCAATATATCATTTTTGTATAAAATTCCCAACACCGATGGCGAAGCCATACATAATGGGAATCGGAGGAGTCACGAGAATGCTCTCTCAAACTCCGACCGGAGAGATTAATGTGATGGAACGAGGAGAAACCAGTAGGACCACGCAAGGCGATCCCCAGCACAAAAGAGGAGCCCGAACGGGAGGTGGTGATTGTTCAGAGGATAATCCAGATCGCGACCGGGAAGGAACCGATGATGGAAGAACAAGGCAGAGGATAGAGCCCGAGATGTACCGCAACAAAAGGCGAGCCAACAAGAAGAATGAGCCGCCATCAAGATGAATTGCCCCTACAGAGAAAGGTAGGGCAGAGCAAGAAAAGAAAACGGGCGAACCAAAGGGAGCAAAGTTGATACGATCGACGCCGGAAGGCCGAGCGAGGGGTGCCACTTACGTATTGGCCATGACCTCCCGTAACCATATCGAACCGAATTGATTGAGTTTTTGGGAAATAATCTCGACGCCTTTGCGTGGACTTATGCAGACATTCCCTGATTGACCCCAAGCATGCATGCCACCGCCTTAATATTGATCTAACATTCCGCCCGCTTATCCGGAAAGGCGCAAACTCGGCCCCGACAGCGCAGTTGCACTCGAGGCCGAGGTTAACAAGTTGCTAGATAATCAATTTATCCGGGAAGCCCTCTATCCCGATGGGTAGCCAATCTTGTTCTCGTCAAGAAAAGCAATGGCCAATGGCGCCCGTGCGTGATTTCACCGACTTGAATAAGGCATGCCCCAAGACGCTATGCATTACCAAACATTGATTATATGGTAGATGCAACGGGACACGAATTGATGAGTTTCATGGATGCATACTCGGTTTATAACCAAATATGAATGCACCCAGATGATGAAGAAAATACATCATTCTTTTCTCGCTCGTGGAATTTATCAAGTTATAAGATGATGCCCTTCGGATTGAAGAACTGTGCGACCTACCGAGGTTAGTAAATAAGATGTTTGAAAAAATGATAGGTCGTACTATGGAAGTCTATGTAGATGACATGTTGGTGAAATCATCAGTATATATCCGATCATCTCAACGATCTTAATAAAATGTTTGTTGTGTTGAGAGAGTACAAGATGATGTTAAACCCGAGAAAATGTACGTTTGGGGTTGGCTCGGTAAATTCTTAGGGTATATGGTCACCAAAGAGGGATCAAGCTAACCTGCATAAAATAAAAGCCATCATCGACCTTGAGCCCCCAAATTCCGTAAAAAGGGTACAAAGCCTAACAGCCGATTGGCCGCCTTTAACAAACAAGTGTAAACCTTTCTTTAAAATCATAAAAAAGAACAAGAATTTTGAGTGGACCGAGCAAACACAGTCGCCTTTGAATCCTCAAACAACACCTCTCTTCAATTCCTATATTGCAAAAACTTACCCAAGGGGAAAACTTGTATTTGTACCGGCGGTATCCGAATACGCCATCAGCCGGATTAATCAAAGCTAGATGGTTTTATTCAACATCCACTTATTACACCGGTAAAGGGCCGCATGATGCCGAACTCCGCTATCCGCCAATGGAAAAGTTAGCTTATTCATTAATCACTGCGTCACGAAAGCTCCGTCCATATTTTCTAGAGCACAAAATTATAGTCTTGATGAACTACCCACTGAAACAAGTATTACACCGACCCGACACTTCTGGTCGGATGATGAAATGGGCCATTGAGCTCAGTCAATTTGATATTCTATATGAACCGCGCACAACAATAAAAGGACAGACTTTAGCCGACTTTGTGGCCGAATTCACACCTTCCATACAATTAGAAGTTATGGAAGACCAAGAATGGAAGTTGTTCATTGATGGCTCCTCCACCACAGGCCGAGCAGGGGGCGGAATCGTGGTAATCGATCCAAATCAGAAATTCTACTGCTCGGCCATGCAATTTCAGTTTCCCGCAACGAACAACAAAGCTGAATACGATGCACTTCTGGCGGGTTTAGATATGGCATCTTCTATGGGCCTAAAACGACTGCTGATACACAGTGATTCGCAGCTAATCGTCCATCAAATCAACGGTGAGTACGAAGCAAAAGAGCAAACGATCGCACAGTATTTGGACTTGGTCAAGAGGAAATTGTTACACTTTAAGACAAAAGTCTTACATGTGCCCCGAGCCGAGAACATGCAAGCAGATGCCTTGGCTTGGCTCGTTTCTAGCCCAGGGATGGATGCCATTGCGGATGTCACTGTCACACAACTGTCTGCCCCATCGTTTGGCGCAAAGAAGATACATGCAACTGAGGCCACCGAACAGACGTTGATGACCCAAATCATTCAGTATTTGGAAAAAGGAGTTCAACCTAAAAACAAAGCCGAGGCCAGAACACTACGAACCCAAGCGGCTCGTTTCACAATAGTAGATGGTGTCCTATATAAACGAGGATACTCCGTCCCACTCCTTTGGCGCCTGTCCGAGACAGATGCGGATTACGCACTTCGAGAGGTTCATGAGGGAATATGCGGAAACCACGCCGGGGGCCAGACATTAGCTTATAAATTAATACGGCAAGGATACTACTGGCCATCCCTAAAAAAGGATGCAACTGACCTCGTCAGAAGATGCGAGAGGGGCCAAAGATTCGCGCCACAGGTCAGGTATCATCCTGAGCAACTTACCTCCGTATTTAGCCCTTGGCCGCTTGCCAAGTGGGGAATGGACCTTATCGGACCATTCCCCACTGGCAAAGGGGGCGTCAAGCATGCCATTGTGGCGGTGGATTATTTCACAAAATGGGCCGAGGCGGAGCCTCTGGCGAAAATAGATGAGGAAAAGATTGTGAGTTTTGTATGGAAGTCCCTTATCTGCAGATTTGGGATACCACATTCGATTGTTACAGACAATGGGAAACAATTCGATAATCGGAGGTTTCGAAATTTTTGTGAAGGCTTCCACATCAAAAACCACTTTTCGACTCCATACCATCCCCAGTCGAATGGACAAGTTGAGGCCGTTAATAAAATACTCAAGTATACCTCGAATGGACAAGTTGAGGCCGTTATCAAGATTTTGATGATTTTGTTTAAATGAGTTTTTATACCAAAACAATGTTTTTATATGTTGTCCAAATACTCCTAAATGATTTAAAATGTTTTTACTAATTTTTGGAGTATTTCTTAGAGTTTTAAATTTGATTAAAAATTGGACAACACTTTTGATGATTTTGTTTATATTGGTTTTTACACCAAAACTATGTTTATAAATGTTGTCCAAATACTCCCAAATGAGTTAAAATGTTTTTACTAATTTTTTGGAGTATTTCTTGAAGTTTATTTTTGAAAAATCGGACAACATTTCAAATTGAGGTCGACCCAATCGCCCAAATGGTCGACATGTACCAAGAAAAGAAAACACGAAATGTAACTTATCGACTTGAAAATGGAGCGGGGACCGGCCCAGGGAGGGCCGACCGTCGCACCCGGGCGACCGACGACCCCCTCCGACCGGTCGCACCCGCAACCCCTACCTGGATCGCACTATTTTTTTTTTTCAAACGGTTGAAATCTTCAACAGGGCAACCGGTCGCCTCTATGTTATTTTGTGACAAAGAAATTCCAACCGTTGTAACTGTGATGCTAAGATTTGCTTTTCTATTTTGTACAATATTTCTACATCTTGTGATCTTCTTTTGTAGACAAAAGTGAAGATAGAGGAGCCTATGTTGGTGAAGCTTCCTATAAATAGAGGATGAATTGAAGACACAAGATACAACACAAACAAGCAAAATACACAACAAGAAATCGCAAATTGTTCAAGCTTTCATTTTTACATTCTTTTTGTAATAGCCTAAGTATTTTCACTTGCACATCTTTGAGGTCTGGCTTTTTTGATTCTTGATTACACTTGCACTCAATCTTTGTATTTGTTTCAAAGATGTTGTAATCTTGAATTTTGTCCATCATTCAACACAAGACCCTAGATCTGTTTGATGGCCAAGGAACAAGACCAACCCGACCAAGAAGATGAGGTACACTCTAACTCATCACACTCGTATTCTAGTGATAGTGATCGTGACACACACACTTCATCACCCACTCCGATCTTTATGATTCATTAGGCAAAATGATGAAAGAGTTTGAACACATTAAATCCTCACACACACTACTAAATGAGGAAAACAGCCTACTAAAGCCAAAACTCACAAATGACTAAGGAGCCGAGTACTCTAAGACAAATAGTCGATGAGAATGAAAGTTTAAAGATCGAAAATGCTAAGCTAATAGCGTAAATAGTCATTATAGAAAAGAGGGAAAATGACCTCAAAAATGTGATTGCCTCATTCACTAAGGCATCTAAATCATTGGATGATCTTATTATGAGTCAAAGAGAATGTGGAGACAAGACAAAGCTTAGATTTAATTCATCCTGCTATGTCAAGCTCCAAAGTGATTTTGGAAAAAGGATCTTCTAGCAATGAAGTATCTCAAAATCCAAAACTCCAAAGGGTGCACACACATTTATCCCAAAGCACAATTACAAACAAACTGGCCTTGGTTATAAAGGAAAAGGAAAACAGCCAGTTGAGTGTCTTTGAGAGGACAAATGAGAAGAAATTCACCGAGTTCCTCAAAAACTCCAAACAGAAATACTCAGAAAGAAGAAACAAAGCTACCAAAAACCCCAAAGTTCTATAAAAGAAACACATATGAAGGAATGGTAGAAAATACCCAAGCCAAGCCGATTGGAATAATGTGAACTATCAAAAAGACCTATGGAATATAAGCCAAAAAGGCAAAGGCCTAGAACTCAAGAAAGGCCATTCCAAAGGTATAAGAGCTTTCATCAAAGACACATATGCACCTAGGCACTACACTCGAGATATCACAACTACCCAAAGAAGGCAATTGCTAAAACACATATACAGCATACGACAAAAGAGACAGCTTGTATGAACCTAGAATCCCCAAGAAATTTGCCAAAATTAATTATGATTATGGCACTCGATAGATGGCAACCCCTTAGAGTCAAACCATTTGGCTATAGGTTGGTTGGATCATCTTACAATACTAACCCCTCGGACCTGCAAGTATGGGTACCTAAAACTTAATTTCCTTGTTTTGCGTTTCAAGGAACAGTGCCAAGGAACCTGGTACATGGATAGTGGTTGTTCCGGACATATGACTTGTGAGTATTCTTGTGGTAAGAATACACTTGGGTGATTTAGGTGATAGGTGTTTGAAGAGTGTGGTACTCTTCAAAGGTGGTGAAGGAAGATTGTTGTAATCTCCTTGAAGGTGTTGTAAGAGGATTGTGGTGATCCTCAAGGTGTTGTATTTATTGTGGTAATTAATAAAATCTTTTTTTCTTTTTGAAATCCATCCCTGAGATATCTTGGGGTGGTAGAGGATTAGACCCTACGTGGTTGAACCTCTTTAAATCAACGAGTGTTGTTTAATTTCCGCATCTACATTCTTGTCATTTACTTGTTGATTCGAAAAAGAGGGTGATTTGCGAAAAATCGGCATAATCTATTCACCCCCCCTCTAGATTATCGTAGCCACTTGGACTAACAGATTGGAGCCCCTACCTTCAGAATTGCAAATTTTTCTGAAGATGGCAATGAGGTTGCGCTACGAGCCGAGCTGGATCTGCTCGGAGAACAGAGATGCAACGCCGAGATGAAAAACGTCGTGTATAAACAAAGAAGTGAGAGATACTACAATTCAAAAGTAAAGGAAATGAGATCTCAGATCGGTGATCTTGTGTTGAAAAAGGTAACAGGTGCTGAGCCCAGCCCACTGAAGTCAACCTGGTAGGGCCCATTTCGGGTCAGCAATGTCTTGTCTGGGGGGGCGTACGAGCTAGAATATTTGAGTGGAGAAAAATTTATACATCTATGGAATATAACATACCTGAAAAGGTACTATCAATAAAGATCTCGGTTTACGATCCAGATAGGATTCCAGGGAATAATTATCCTTTCATCTGATATTCTGTGAGCTCTCTAAAGGGGGAGGAAATTTTTACTCACCTCGGCCACGTGCCGAGCACAAAAAAATCGCCTCACCAAGAAGCAATACCGACAAGTCGTCTTGGGTGCGTCCCTTGCATGTCGATAAAGGTCGACTCGCCCATAAGGGATAACACTTGGTCACGCACTGAGCACAAAACAAAGACTTGGTTACACACCAAGCACAAAACAAAGACTTGGTTACGCACCGAGCACAAAACAAAGACTTGGTTATGCACCGAGCACAAAACAAACACTTGGTTATACACCGAGCACAAAACAAAGACTTGGTTACGCACCGAGTACAAAACAAAGACTTGGTTACGCACCGAGCACAAAACAAAGACTTGGTTACGCACCGAGCACAAAACAAAGACTTGGTTACGCACCGAGCACAAAACAAAGACTTGGTTACACACCGAGCACAAAAGAAAGACTTGGTTATGCACCGAGCACAAAACAAAGACTTGGTTACGCACCGAGCACAAAACAAAGACTTAGTTTACACACCGAGCACAAAACAAAGACTCGGTGTACACACCGAGCATAAAATGAAGACTTCGTTTATACACCAAACACAAAATACAAAATAAAGACCAGGTTCATATACCGAGTATGAGAGTCAATTAAAGCGGGTAAAGTCCCTTATTCAGGAGCACTGGGAACCGAGCCCCATACTTGGGAGTATTAAAGGAAAAAGAGGACAGGCAATAATCTTACAAAAAGGAGAAGAGCCAAGCATATACAAAAAGCTTAAAACACATACACAGGTGATAGAAAGAAAAGTTTATTTCTACTTCAAAAGTATTTACACAAAAGTGGGGGCCGAGCCCATTACATCCCAAGGCACGGCCAAGTAATCTACCTACGAATACATTTAAAAGCTTATAAAAAAGGGGAGAATAAAGACCAAGACTAAGACGGGGCGGAGTTTCAACAAAGACCGAGGCAACTTCTTCTGCATCCGGAGGAGGTGAGCCCTGAACATTGGGGGCGTCGGCAAAGTTCGGATGGAGAGCATCGATATCGCCTCCCGGAGGGCCGATCCTCCTCAAGAGAACAACATCCGCCCGGCCCTTTAACCGAATCGAGGATTTCTTTGAGGCGGGTCGCGTGGCCATAGGTTAACATAAATGCATACTCCTCAAAGTCCTTATAAGCTTCGACGGCCTGTACACGAGCTCCCCCAACTTGCCGATGGGTAGCCTCTTCACCTCTCTCTCACGCACATCGGCTAGGCCCTTTTCCATTTTCTCGGCCGGGCAATGGCGGCACGTTCGGCTCGGCAACCTTAGCCCGAAAATCCTCCTCACCTACGGGCCCGATCTCGCTCTGCCTCGCCCACCGCAGCAGCTTTCTTTCTCAAAGTTGGCCCGAGCCGTAGCTTCATCTCGCATGGGTCTTGGCGATTCTTGTACCCTTGAAGAGTAGCGTAGGCCTCTTGCAGTCGCCATGCCGCCTTTCCAGATCGGGGCCTATTTTCTCTCCAGTCGCGAGTTCCCCCAATCGCGTGCCACACGAGCCCAATGATCCGCCCGTACATTCCCATGGCGTCTCGAATCGCTCCTCCCACCCGTCTCCGAGCGAGAATTGCTCAACCTTTGTCCGGCACGAGCCGGGACACTCATTGAGGCCCGACCCGCTCCGGCAAAGCTCGCGACTGTTCTTTCCGTGTAGCGCATCGGACAAACTCCACAAACCATTGAGGGCGTATCCCGCCATTCCTCGCAGCACTCGTCTCTCACTAGACTTGGAGGGATGAGGTGACCCTCCGGCCGAGGTCATCCGAGAAAGTCCGCGGACCTCCCGCTCCGGGGCCTCGTCCGGATGCACCGGGCTGCCCCGACCACCCCTTCGGCCCCGCCTGCCGGCTCTTCGATCACAATCCCCTCTCTTCTCCTTTGGAGGGGGTTCTACCGCCTCAGGCACCCCATCGCCAGGATGTTTACTGCCCGGATATATGCTCTCCGAGCCGCCTCCGCATCTCGCCGGCCGGGTCTCGTAGCCGCCGAGTCCGACGTGCGGCCGTGTTCTTCACGCTGCGAAGGCGTGCACGCAAATCCAAGCCACGCCCTACAAAAAGCAACCACCGTTAAAAGGTCAAAAGAAAACGAAGAACATTTCGAAAGGAAAAGAAAGTGTAAAGAAATACTAAGTACATTTACCTCGACGGCAAAATGCACTTGGCGGTTCCGGAGTCCGCATTTGCCCAGAGTACGCGATCTACCCACGGACTCGCCGTTGCGGGAGGTGACCCGGGCCGCTCCTGCGCCCACCGCCCCCCGTAAAGTGGGGCCGTACTTCTTCAGTCTTCGGAGGGCTCTGTTGAGGCTCTCTCCTAGCCTCCTCCTCCCGCTCTGCCACCTCGCCCGAGCCGCCCCTCGGGTCGGGCGGGCGGCGAGCTCAATCCACCAAGCGCCAAGTTGACCTCGGTGGCCAATCTCTCAATCCGCCTATCCCTGACACCTCTGGCCTGGACATTTTCCAGCCTGCGGATGAAGGTGGCCGACAGAGGCCCTTTTGATGCTCGGTTCTCTATAAAAGGAAAAGATGAAAAAGAAGCAAAGTCAGCCACATAAAAGGAAACAACAACAACAAAAAGCAGAGAAAGGAGACAACAACAACAACAAAAACGAAATTTGAAGGAGGATAAAGGACAGTCTCCCTTGCTCCGTCCTCCACGCGAGCTTGCCACTCGCCGCTCACCCAGAGCCACTTATCTTTCCATTCCTTTAAAGATGAAGGAAGACCTTCCACTAGGCCGCCCGGTACCCCACTCGGTCTCAGACGTAATACCACCCGGACGGTGACCCCATGGTGAAGGAGTCGCCGCCGCACAAAGAGCTCGTTCATCTCTTTGAACTTGGGGCGAGGGTACTTCTCTAAGTGGAACATCACCAAGAGGCCGATGATCCTACCCCAAGAAATAGGATGCACTTGGGTCAGATGAATGCCCCACTTGCAAAACCACCGCGTGAGGAAAACCGGCAAAGGGAAATCGCAACCCATATAGAAGGTCGGGCGATATGTATGGCCACGCACCCTTGGGTGGGTACTGGGAACCACCGTGCCATCCGGTACCTAAAAATTGATGCCACTTAATACGGTACCTCTTGGAGATCTCCCATCTCCCGGACCATCGCATGCTAGGGATGTCGCTTCATATCACACGCGTCCCACCGAGGCTCTACACGAAGGCGAGGGCCTCCTCCCCGCTCGGCCGTCACCATTACGATGGCCCATGGGCACTGAGGCCTCTCCGGCCTCGAATCTCCGAGGGTTCGCCCACCCGCTCCGCGTTATCACGCTCCGGCTCCGATGAATTCATATATTCGTCTTCCTGTTGATACTGTCGAAGATCAGCACTCAGGGATCCTTTGCTAGAATTCTCTCGTGCCAGTCCGGGCTGATACACCGTGCCTTCTCGAAAAACAGTCACCGGCGCCGGATTAAAAATAGTGTGCGTCCGCTCTAAAGGTGTTCCGCCTCGAGGAGAAGGATCTGGAGAAGAGATCTGAATGATGCTCGGACTATGGGGCGGAGATGGTTGTGCTGGGGAGAAAGAAACAGAAGGTTTAGAGGGGGGATCCTTGATTTCAACCTCTATGCTATAGCTACGGCTTCTACTATCCTCGAAAGAAGACATTTTATAGGAAAAAGGAGAATATTTCGAAAAAATACCTAAGTTCAAAGTCTCTCGGACTTTGGAAGTCGACCAAAATTTCTAATCGGTCTCGGTCAGTTTAGCTCAAAGGATAATGGATGCGAAAGTGAATAATGGAGGGAAATAGGGGTATTTATAGATGAAGTTCCCTCGATAAACAAAACGCTTAATCGAAAAGACGCGCCTTTTCAACCTCAAACACCGTCAAAAATGTCTGAAAACATCACGTCCCCACGACCACTGACAGAACTGATGTGCCTTTTCAATTCCTGCGCAAGATTGGTCCAACCATAAGAGGCCACGTGTCCGTCATTATGGCACCACAATTAATGCGTCGCTACAGGCATTAACCACTACACGACAGATGTCAGGAATGAACAAACCTTTGAAGATTCCTTTTCCCCCTTAAATGCTTATCATTAGCATTTAAGTTTAACTCCGACTTCAGAGATTCTTCTCTCGGAATTAAACTTTGGAGCCTTTGATGACGCCCGAGCCGAGCTGGAAGAAAATTAATCCACGCCATCAATCCAGCACACATCCAAGTGGGGGCCTACGGTGACGTCAGTAGCGCTACCCGGTGACACGTCATGAGTTAGGCTCGCCCGCTACCGAGCCCAACCACAGCATGACTGCCGAGCTCCGACCCTCGAGCCTAAATTTTGGCCGGAAATGCATGCGCGACAGATTCAGAAAAATAACCATTTGCCCATACTTGCCCGTGCTTAGTACTTTATTGGTATCAGAAACATCCACGTGTCAGAAAGTTATTAAGATGAGTCACCGAGTGGCAAAACTTGGCTGACATGCACGCTTAGAAGGAGACATGTGTCTTTTTCAAATTATTTTACTAATTAGTGGAAAGGTGACTATGGAAAACCCACTTATTAGAGGGGTATAAAAGGCCTCACTTAAGAGAAAAGAGGGAGAGAGATAGAAAAAAACACCAGAAAACGTGTTAATATAAGAAGACCGACCCCGATAATCCGGTTCGGCATTGTATCACAAAAAGGCAGAATTGGTCATAAATAAACACACGTTATGCATGTTTATATTTCCACACGTTAAATTTCTTACATATTTTGCTTGTTGACCAAAACTCACGTCAACACAAAGTAAGAAAAAAAATTAATATCAAGTATGGGATTTGCTTACTCCTCAGACACACGATTTATTTCTATTTCAAACAATTCGTTAACTAATTTAAGAGAAAGTGTTTGAAAGCTTAACATAGGTGATTGTGTGTGCCATTCCATACGTGAATTTGGAATATTAAACATTAAACTGATTCAAATAGTAATAATTTTTAATCTTACCAGTTTGAAATGGAGTAGCGAACCAACCCAATCTTTTCCTTTTTTTTTTCTTTTTTTTTTAATGATTTCTTCATCCCAATCTTACCACGTTTATGAATATATATTCATTATATATTCTATGCTTATCCAAACTTTACATAATCAGGTTAGACTAGTAATTAACTAATTCATGATTGGTCAAGTACATATATTAGTATGAATTACATAGTTAAGATATCATATATATGTATGTTAAGGTGATGCCACGTTTATATATATATATATGATTAGCATATTTCTGTTATATATATATTTGAAATCATATATATGTATATATATGCAAAATACATAAATATTTCTAAAATCACATTTTCACTATTTCCCTCGTATAGGCATGTTAGTAACCCGATCTCAATTCTAAATTTACTATGTGTTACCGAATGAACCTCGCACCTCTAATGTTAAACCTATGTTACATATGAGAATTCCAAAATGTAAATAAATTGTGTAAATGCCAATATTATGCAACCAACACATAAACATGTAATTTATGAACTATATTGGCCAAGTGAGTAGTGAAAAACTCGGGTGTTACATTCTCCCCTCCTTATAAAAATTTCGTCCCCGAAATTTTACTTACCAAAATAAGTCAGGATACTTAGCTTTCATCTCATCTTCTCTTTCCCACGTAGCTTCCTCTACTGATTGATTTCTCCAAAGTACTTTAACTAATGTAATTTCCTTATTCCTGAGTTTCTTTATTTCTCGTAACAATATCTCCACAGGTATCTCTTCGTAGCTCAAGTCGGCTTTTAATTCTACTGGTTCGTGTTTCAAAATATGAGATTGGTTTGAAATGTATTTTCTCAACATGGATACGTGAAAGACATTGTGCACTTGAGCCATTGACGCAGGCAAGTCGAGTTTATAGACAACATCACTGATTCTTTCAGTATTATTAAACAGACCAATGTATCTAGGAATTAGTTTTTCTTTCTTTCCAAATCGCATTACCCCTTTCATTGATGCTACCTGAAGAAATACTCGATCTCCTACCGAAAATTCTAGCATTCTTCTTCTTTGATCTGAGTATCTTTTCTGTCGGCTCTGAGCAGTTCCATCCTTTGTCGAATTTGCACCACAACCTCTGTCATTTCTCGAATCAAGTCTGGTCCTAAAAGCTTACATTCACTAATATCGTCCTAGTGAACCGGCAATCTACACTTTCTACCGTATAATGCTTCATATGGAGCCATCCCGATTGTGGCTTGATAGCTATTATTATAGTAGAGTTCTATCAAAGGGAGATATTTGCTCCATTGTCCTTGGAAATCTAGAACACACACTCTAAGCATATCTTCTAAAGTTTGTAACGTTCGTTCTGATTGTCCGTCGGTCTAAGGGTTATAAGCAGTACTAAATGATAATCGTGTTCCTAGTGCCTTCTTAAACTTCTCCAGAAACTAGATAAAAATCTAGAGTCTCTATCTAAAACAATTGATAGTGGCAATTGTGATGTCTAACAACTTCATGTATATAAAGTTGTGCGTATCGATCCATGGAATAGGTAGAACAAATAGGAATAAATGAGCGGATTTGGTTAATCTATCTGTGATCACCCAATTAGCATAATGTCCCTTGACAGTTTTGGGTAAACCTGTCGCAAAATCCATGGTGATCCTTTCCCATTTCCATTTCGGAATAGGCAGAGGTTGCCATGTTCCAGCGGCCTTTTGTGTTCCACCTTTATTTGTTGACAAATTAAACATTGTTCCACATATTGCGCGATATCCATTTTCATGCATGGTCATCAGTAATGCATCTTCAAATCTCTCGAAGATTTCTTCTGTTGGGCACGTATAATCGTTCCTTAAATTGCAGTACTCCATTCTCAGATATCTTGAAATCAGAAGATACTCATGAGACAACATCTTTCTTCACTTTGGCATAGTAATCATCACCTTGTTGTTCATGTTGAATTCGATCAAGTAGCGTTGGTCGGACTGTAAATGTTGCCAATTTAGCTTCAACGGAACCCAATGATACAATCTCCACGTTCATTTTCTGGAGATCCATGAACTCTGGTTTCGGAATTTGAATCGCAACTGCATTGCTTTGTTTTGATTTCCGGCTTAATACATCTGCTACAATATTGGCTTTACCGGGGAGATAATTGATCACACAATCATAGTCCTTCACTAATTCCAACCACCGTCGTTGTCGCATATTTAGTTCTTTTTGCGTGAAGAAGTACTTTAAACTCTTGTGATTCGTAGATCTCACATCGTTCTCCTTATAGGTAATGTCTCCATATCTTAAGCGCAAATACTACTATAGCAAGCTCTAAATCATGCGTAGGATAGTTATTTTCATAGTTTTTCAATTGTCTAGATGCATACGCAATCACCTTACCGTTTTGCATCAATACGCATCCTAGGCCATTCTTTGAAGCGTCACTATAAACTACTAAACCTCCAATACCTAATGGGATTGAGAGAATAGGTGCTGAAGTTAACCTCTTCTTCAGTTCTTCAAAGCTTTGTTCGCATGCTTCCATCCATTTGAATGAGACGCTCTTTCTAGTCAATTGTGTTAAAGGCGAAGCAATCTTGGAGAATCCTTCTACGAATCAACGATAGTAGCCAGCTAAACCTAGAAAACTACGTACTTCTAAAATATTTGTAGGTTGTGGCCAATTATTAATAGCCTCGACTTTACTTGGATCAATTGAGATTCCTGCTTTGGACACAACATGTCTGAAGAACACTACTCGATTTAACCAGAATTCACATCTATACTTATTATAAAAGTGTGAATAGGTTTTAAAGTTTCTTGAAAATTTTGAATTGCCAAAAAAGTCCTTATGGTAAAGTTAGCTTTAGGGGTAAATAAATAGTTTTCTAAAATGATTTTGCTTTTATTTGTTTAATAATATTGACAAGTGTCTCTTTATATTCCAAACCCTTCTTATATGATTTATTTCAATTTTAATTCTTAGAATATTTTAATTTTTAAGATAATATTCATTTTATATTATACTATATATCGAGAGCTTTCCAACCATATATCATAAGCATATATAAAAGACTTCATATGAGAGAATTTTAGCCATTTAAAGTTGAGTGTTATGCAAAATGTACACATATAATATCTTTCTTTAATTTTATAAATAAATAAATACATAAAAAAATACAAAACGTGTATGAATTTATAACAAAATAAATAAATAAAATAATTAATTTTATTGAGAGAATTTTAGCCATTTAAAGTTGAGAGTTATGTAAAATGTACACATATAATATCTTTCTTTAATTTTCTAAATAAATAAATACATCAAAAAAGAAAAAAAGAGATTAATTTACAACAAAATTAATAGAAAAAATAAATAAATAAAATAATTAATTTTATTTTATTCAAAATAAATAGCAGGAATACATTTTCTAAACTTCACTTTTGGTTGAAAATATCCATGTAGTAATAAATTTATCATCTATCACACACCCTAAATTGTGAGATAATATTTTTTTGGTTGGAGTAAATGATACATTTTTTAGTGTGGGAAGATGGGAATTTGTGACTATTAAAAATTTCAAGGAATCTTATGTTTTTGCCATAAAAAATAATTAGTTTTTAAGATAAGTTAAATAAATTTTTTTACTAAAATTTTGAATAATTATTATATTATTTCTAAGATTTATTCATTAATCTTTATGCATGTTTCCCGTAATAATGGATATATGGTTTAATATGATTTAGATTCAATTACCAGTTCATTTTATTCGTGTATACTTTTGATAAAAAAAATCGACCATTGTGACAATGTAAATTGAATTTGCAAAACAAATATATTATAAGTATATACTCTAAAAATTTAAAAAAAAATAAACTTGGTTAATTTTTTTTATTATTAATGAAATGAGATTTTAAATCTCAAGGTGAGTGGATGAGATATGAGTAATATCTGTTTAATTTTGTTTATTCATAACTGTGTATTTATAATGTCTTTACCTTTCTTAAGGGCTGACATATTTCTATTGTAAAATTAAATAAATAAAAATAAAATAGAAATGATTTTACAGCAGAAATTACAATAACAATATAAAATAGCTAATACTAAACGTTTTGGTGCTAAATTGAAAAATTAGTTCCAAAAAGAAACAATGTAAAAGAACTAATTTTTTTTAACATTTATTTATGCACTTATTTTTTTTATGCATACCCCATTTGACCTTTCAAATCCTATAATTTAGAATCATTTATCAATTTTAATAATATATCATTGTATATTCTTTTAGTTAAATAAGCCCAGTAAATATGATAATAAAAACATGAAATTAACTATAAAATATATTTAAAAGGATACATATGTGTTCTCAAACTTAACGAAATGTAATTATAAATTATGTTTTCATATGGAGGTATAGAGAGCAGGATTATTTTTTTTTAATTTTGATTATATTTTTCTTGACATAATAAAATTTTAATTAATTGGATGAAAAGTCTAACAAGTTTGGATAAAAATAGAAACTAAGTTATTTTTTTGTAACAAAATATTTTATTTTTAAATTATAAATAAGAAATTAATATGACTTTAAATAATCTTATTCTATTTTACATATCTCGAATTTTAGATTGAAACTATTGTTCCTATTAAATCTCTTCTATTTTATGGTAGTTTTTTATTTATTACTTATATGGAGGTGTGTTGGTTAAAAAAACTACATCAATAAACAGACTTTGATTTACAAAAATAAAAATTAATATAATAAATTTAAATAAATTTAAATAAAATACAGTTAAAATTGGTGTATATATATACTATTTTAACAATGATAGAAGAAATATTGAAGAAAAATCACTTACGTATGTACATTTTAACATTTATGACAATACTTATTTTTGCTGAAAACTTACATACACTCTTAATAAATTATATAAGTTAAGGTAAAAAAATATGTATTATTTTATTCAGGTAGTGAAATAATCTAACTTAACAAAAAAAAATGTAAAATGATATGAAAACAAGAATCAAAATCTGAATTAAAGAAGTAATATATTTCCTTGTTATTTTAAAAATAGACATGATTTTGGAAAATAAATTGTTCATTAAAATTTAATTATTAATTTCATTAACAAAAGTAATGATTTTAGTCAACAATAAATCTTGAGTCTCTTTGAAGTAAAATTTAATTATTAATTTCATTAACAAAAGTAACTGATTTTAGTCAACAATAAATCTTGAGTCTCTTTGAAGATATAAGCACTATATATTAATTTTTATATATAAAAAATAATTATGATTTTGATATAACATTTTGTAGTGTACATATATATGTATTGTTAAAGTAATAATTTAAATTTTGGTCAAACATTGTTTTCATAGTTATGCATTTTAAAACATGCCCCCCTCTTGAATAATTTAACTTTTAAAATGTGTATTTTTCAAGTGAAATCAGATTTTATTGCAAATGTTATATTAACAAAGATCTAAATAACATTTTTCAAGTTTTTCTTCAAAATTTTACAATGACATGTATACCATTTTTCAATCATCTTTACTTTTAACCTTTTTTCTTATAATTTTTCATATTATATTTTATTTTTAAATAAAATTCTATCTATGAATAACAATATACATACATACAATTAATAATAAATAAAAACGTTGTGATGGAATATCAAGAGACAAAAAATAATAATAATTTGAGTAAGATTCGAAAAGTTATATTATTTCCTGTTTGGAGTTTAAAAGTAAACATTCATATATAAAATTCTATATATGGATAACAATTAATCCTTTAATCAAATACTCAAATGTATATATTGACATTCTTCAATATCAAATTCATTATTTGGTAAAGTTGATTTAATATTAGGTCGAAAATTTAAATTTACGAAGATATTTATTTTTAACATTTTAAGCATTCAAATACATGCATTATACTTTTGTGAATTGGGTTGTAAATTTTATGCTACATTGAAAGATGCTCACCGACAAAGATAAAATGAATAAATTAATTTTTTATGCTTAAGATAATAAAAAGATAGGCCTATCAATTTATATATGATTTGTTTTTCCTGATGTCACAAAAAAATAAATAAATTAAGACCTATATTTTGCTTGAAAATGTCACATGCATAGAACACGACAACTAAAAAGTGAGGAGTTTATTTGTTATGTCATCCTTATAAAAATGCTACACTGAGCTTAACCTATGTTTTACGGTTATTTGACATACTTCAAGACTATTATATTCTATATTCTATAATTATGTTGTAGAGATCTGAATGACGGATTATTCTTTGGACATGCTCTGTTGGATGGATTTTTAGAATGTAAAGTGATTTTATAAAAGAAAACAACATGATAGACGTAATTGAGGTCCTTCATATTATTTATTTCAATGTATTAATTAATAATTTTTATTGTTATTAAATTTGTCATTACTAACTAATTTTTGATATAAGAATTAATTAGAATAGTAATTAATCACATCAATACACTTAATAACAATAATTATGTGGAAACAATAAATTTATGATGTCGTGCAAGCACTTAATGATAATAGAATGGATCACAACTATTATTATTCTCTATGATGTGGTTCTGTTGTTTACTTGATATGTAAATGTTACTATTCTTTCAAACTGAATCAATTTATTGACTGTTTTCAATTACAATTGATTAGTTTATTTTATCTTCATTTCTATTATATAAATAATTAATTCAATCGTGGAGAACATGAGAAAAATTGGATAATAGTCAAGTGGTTAAGACTCTTATCCCAACTCATTTCCAAAAAAAAAAAGACTCTTATCCCAGCTAGAGGTACGAGATTTGATTCCCATCATCCCTCCCCTCCGAACATATGTACTTAATTATTAAAAAAAAGGGAACATGAATCAAAATATTACAGGAACTAAGCTTCTAAATATAAAATAGAATTTTACTTTTTCATCGTTCTTAACAAAAGAGGCATATGTATGTGGTGAATGAAAAACTGAATCTTGTAGTCAAACCGATTTAAAAGATAACACCCATTAGGAAATATAGTAAAAGAGAAATGCACCCATACGTCAACCAATCATGCTCGGGCTAAAAGTGCATTAAAAATAATTGCAAAAAAATCTCAAAGCTAATTATGAAGAAAACGTTGACACTGAAAAAATAAACAAGAGATGCATTAATTTAAAACGAATTCTTGGAATATATTTTTTTAATTTATATATAGATTGCTCATTAGTTTTTTTATATTCATTGTGCTTTGTTAAGCGATAATATTATTTACGTATCATTTTTTTTTAGTTTAAAATGCCTTAACCATATTTCACCAACAAATAAGTTTAAATTTAGTCATTCAAAAATTTTCTTTTATGATCAAAATACATGAATGTCATTTCTTATAAATACAAATAATATAATAAAAATTGATTCCAAATTATAGATTTAATTTGAAATAAATTAATAAAATTATTTGGATCACGTGCAACGCACGTTCACCTTACTAGTTTCTTAAATTTAGTATATAATTGTTTTTCTTTCAGGACCTCTAACGCTATTCTTAAGTGTTCAACATGTTCCTCTTTTGTTCTAGAGTAGACTACGATATCATCTATAAACACAATAACAAATTTATCTAGAAAATCTTTAAATACCCGATTCATCAAGTCCATGAAAGCGGACGAGGCATTCGTTAACCCAAATGGCATCACCAGGAATTCATAATGCCCATATATTGTACTAAACGCTGTCTTGGGTATATCATCTCCTTTTATTTTCAGTTGATGGTACTGGGGTTGCAAGCCGATCTTCGAAAATACTGTCACACCTTGAAGTTGATCAAACAAATCGTCGATTCGAGGTAGCGGGTATTTATTCTTGATTGTAACCTTATTTAGTTCTCGTAGTCAATACATAATCTCATCGTACCATCCTTCTTTCACATGAACAAGATCGGCGCACCCCATGGCAAGAAGCTAGGTCTGATGAAGCTTTTATGTGACGACCCAACCCTTTTAAATTACTCGAGCTTTTAATTAATTATAATGTTGCATCAAATATCTAATTTATATTTTTAATGAACAATTTATTCGCTTTATGAAATTTATATATATTTGGGCATCCGAGAACTGATTGCGCCCCTAACTACAGTAATGGAAATGTATAGATATCGCAATGACATAACAAGAATATTATTGTGGAGTTTCGGACTTAGATATCAGGATTTAGATTTTTGTACCGAATAAGTGATTTTCGGAGATTTTCACATAAGTGTTTATTTATACTTTGGGTATTCGAGATTAAATATCTACCTTACATTTTATTACTAACGACCATTTTAAGTATTTTAAAAATTATAACCCTTTATAATATTTTCTTTTTACATTTTCTTTTACCCCAAGATATTACATTTTTTTTATAAAAACCCCATCACATGGTCATCTTCCTCACACCACCTAAACTCATCAAAAACTCCATTGTTGAAGAAAGCTTCAAGGGTAACTTTTTCTCATCTTTTCTTTAATTCTTGTCTTTTCTTTAAATTCTTTTAGGCAAAATGATCCTATGAAATTATGGAACATATAAATCAACTTTGATCATGAAAATGTGAAGTTTTGAACCCCAATTTTTTTAGCCTTAATTTTCGGCCATTATATAACATTTTTAATAAATTTTTGATTCAAATTTTGTTTATAGATTATGTTATATCTAACTAGTAGGAGCTTGATTATGTGTTTTAATCTTGAATTGAAAATGAAAAAAATTCCTCCTAATTACCTAGAAGTGGACGGCCACTTGGTGTATTTTTTTAGAAATTTGATTTGTTAAATTTTAAGCTTGATTATGATGATAGGATGATTAAAAGTGATGATTATAACTTTTGTTTTTAATTTGGAGATATATATGATTTTTGGTGAATTAATCTTGATTTTAATGGCTTAAGAAGACTTCTAGAATTTTCATAAGTGATTATTGGAGAAGAACTTAAGCTAGAACTTAAGCTAGATGATGAACTAATCAATTTGAAATTTTTGGTTTCATTATTTTTAATGTTGTTAAAATTAGAAGCTTAATGCCTTAAGGAATTAATTGGTGAAATTAGAAGGATTTTGGTGTTCTTGGTGTTCTTGGTGAAATTTAAAGGATTTTGGTGTTCTTGGTGAAAAATTTGAAGATTTAAAGCTTTTGGTGCTTTAGAGATTGGAGATTGGAGATTGGAGCCATGCGGTATGGCGCTTTAGAGATTGGAGACGTTCCATGAAGTAAGTCAATAACGAACTCAATCTCGCGGTCAGGTGGTAATACGGGAAGATCATCCGCAAATACATCGGGATATTCTCTCACTATTGGAAAATCATTAAGGGTGTTGTTCAGTCGATGCTCGTGACACTTACTAGGTATCCTTCATAGCTAGCTTTCAATAAATGTTGCGCCTTTAGTGCTGATATCATTGGAAATCTAAAGCGGGTCGTGATTTCAGCGAAGGTAAATGGATATTCTCCTAGGGGTTGAAATGTCACTATCTTTCTCTAACAATCAATCGTTGCACCATACTTCAACAACCAATCTATACCCAAAATGAAATCATAATCGTTCATGGCTAACACAATTAGATCCACATAAAGTTCTCTATTTTCAATTGGAATAGCACAAGTTCCCAAAATTTGATTAGTTTTCTTTGAATCCCCCAAATATATTATTACCTTATAACCTACTTCAGTTGTATTAGGTGTCCTACCTAGTTTCCTCACATACTCAGTGGGTTCAAATGAATGAGTAACTCTCGAATCAAATAATATAAATGTTTGGTTGTCAAAGCTAAGAGGTTTACCTATAACCACTGATGGGTTCGCCGGTGTGTCTGCTTCTCGGTGATAGTAAATGCTTTGGCTTATACATGTTTTTGTCCTATAGGATTTGGACTATTTAGGCACATGTTAGCAAAATGTCTCAATATCCCACATGTAAAACATCTCCTGGTATCTATCGTGTAACTGCTAGTATGTTAAGTCTTGCACTTAGGGCAAAAGTAGTGTTATATATGCCTTACTTGGATCACTCTTTGACACATAACTTGTTCCCATTGTTGTTGTCCTTGACGTGGTTGAAAGTTGGATTTATGTTGCTGCTGAACTTGAAAAACTCTCTTCTCCTGGGACCCTATTGTATTGGAACATATTCTCTAGAGTTCACAACCAATCTTCTGCTGTTGTGGGATCTGCTGCATCTTCAAAGGTTGATGGATTTAGCTTCCAGAATCTTTCCCCTACTATTTTGACTTGCTCTACCCTTTGGTGTGGTAGGTTCATTTCTCCTCTTTGTTCTCCAGCTATATCCCGTTGATGGATGAGTTGTTGAATTTGTTCAGATTGTCGCTGAGCTCCGTTAGCCAATTTATGACATTATCTCGAACATCAGTTGGTATAGGTGTCTCTCTTCCTTGGTTTCTATCCCCACCACTACTCTCCCCATTAGTTATCACCATAACTGAAACACTTTCTTAGGATAACCTAATAACACATGGCCAATATAATTTCATGTAATATAAAATGCATCAGAGAATAAAGTAAAACTTACTGGCATTGCTGAGCTCCACGAGTTTTGAGTTCATGTACATGGATAGTCTACAGAACCTGTAGCCGGGCTCTGATACCACTCTGTGACGCCCACCCCTATTACTACTACTGGAAAATATATAAATAGTAACACTCGGCCACAAACTCTGTAAAACATGAATAATTCTTTTTCGTTTTGATCCCTCTGACATTTTAACCACAAACAAGTAAAAATTATTTTAATTAGAATATCAGGACAAGCCATGTCAACAAACAAAAGAGGTAACCAACGCTGTTATTAAACACAACAGACAGCCACGTGATCAAACGCATACTCCACACACCCAGCTATTTACATCAGAGTTTTCAAAAGAGGGTACAACCCTAAACCAAAGACCAAAAAGGGAAGGGTGACCTATCAACATAGCCCAACAGGTCTTCATCCATGTACACTGTCCTCAATAACTTGTATGAGCTCCAGCAGTCTGCCCAGTAAGCCCATGAAATCCAGCATCAATAGGTGACCTACAATGCATGAACTACATGAGCTAAAGCTCAATAAGTAAAAATCATGCAAGTCAATGAAATGATATGAAACACATAGGTAATTGTATCCAAGATACTCTTCAAGAATGCATGCCGATGAAATAAAGTATTTCAACCAAATTCCTTTTTCTTTTATCGGGCCCTTGGCCCCCTACTACGCACCGGAAAGAGCTCAATATCAATTTTCAGATGGCCAATAACCGATTAACACGCATTTAGGGCCCATCCTCTTGTGACCACCAGATGTCCGCCTCATGCCTGCACCCGCGATCCACTAGAAGTCATCCCACTCGCTGCACCAACCATAAGGGTACTATCAAATGGACCATCCTTCCGTGACCACCAGGCGTCCGCCTCATGTCTGCCCCTATGATCCTTCGGAAAGTCATCCCACTTGCGGTACCCGAAACAACATATACATAAGCCACACAGGCCTCGGTGCACTAGTAGCGGCCAATCAAAAGGTTTTCTTTTCAAAAAAATCATGGCATGCATACATCATCTCAACAATGAATATTATATTGTGCATGCACGTGCAAATGCCAATGAATGACATGCTCAATGAAACAAATCATCACACTCCAATATCCACCAAGCAACATATGAACATCAAGGTTTCCATAATGCATCCATCAAGATACAAGAATCGCATTATATTGACAGGAAATACTATGTTCATGCATTGTAGTTGCAGATGGATTTTTACTTACCTGATACCGATCATTTCTTACTTATTGATTTGTTAGCAATTGCTCCCAACCTTAGGTATGAACAATCTGTAATAATACAAAGTAATAAAATCTTTGATATCCAATGAATTTGCATGCACCTAACCCCATAAAAGACCTTTAGTTCCAAATTTAACTTGATACCAATTAACCATATTATCTTGTAACCTAAACTTGGTCAAAATCTCCTATTCGTACCTCAAATATATTTCCTTTCTTTTTTTTTCTTTCTAAATCCATTCTTATATCACTTACCTAGTGTATTATAAACTCTAGTATCATGCCCCTAAATAATAAACACTACTGAGCTACCTTTTTAAACTTAACAATAAAACCATGTTACTAAACTACCCATTTTTCTCTCATTTCTTTTTTTTTCTTATTAGCCAATACAATTCCTACGGTGTACATAAGAATAATCGGCACGGCACATGCATTTCTTACTATTTTCTATTAAATTTAATATGTACAGTTCCTAGCTTAATTAATGTCACAACTTATTTATATTGTCTTCTTTCATTCTCAAACCCCTTTTTTTTATATCTCCGTTTTGATAATAAACACTATTGTAATTAAATTCATTTCATTAGTCTGCTATAGCTAGATTGTTAGAAATCTTAGTTCTGATACTCTCAGAATCAACTACACAAAGCCAAATATTTTCTTTTTTTTTCTTTCTCTCTCTCTGTTTTTAACAATTCCATATTTAAGCTTGAACGAACAAAGTGACATCACAAAGTAAGAAAAAAAATTAATATCAAGTATGGGATTTGCTTACTCCTCAGACACACTATTTATTTCTATTTCAAATAATTCGTTGACTAATTTAAGAGAAAGCGTTTGAAAGCTTAACATAGGTGATTGTGTGTGCCATTCCATACATGAATTTGGAATATTAAACATTAAACTGATTCAAATAGTAATAATTCAATTTGAAATGGGGTAGCGAACCAACCCAATCTTTAGCTTTTTTTTTTTTTTTTTGTGCTTTCTTCATCCCAACCCCTACCTTTTAATTCTCGCTGTGTTGTTCGAGACTTGTTATTAGACCGCAAACAAATACATACCTTACATTAGATAAGGCGGTGAAAAGTGTGATGCCACGTTTATGAATATATATTCAGGGATTGGTTCAAATGAGACCAATCTCTTTGGGTTAGTCCATAAGAACACTTATGGACTCTTGATTTAAAATTTTGGATGGTGTAGATCATTTTAGTTAATTTAGGCATATAAGGGTATAGTTGTACTTTTATATTTAATTAGTTATGTTAATTGGTAAGTTATTAGCTATTTTTAAGGAAACATAATCCTACATTTTCAGTTACTCGGCTTAGGAGGAAAAATCATCAACTTCAAGTATTTTTTCAAAATTGATACTTACTTCCGCCATATTTGTGAACAATGTTTTATTGTATACTTAGTGTAGTGGACTTGTATACTTAGTCATGTTTTATTGTATATTTAGTTCAATGTGGATTTGTATACTTGGTTCGAAAGGAATCGTATTCTTAGTTATATAAGTAGTTTATCTGTAATTTAGTAAATTTGTATACCTAGTTCGTGGATTTGTATACTTAGTTCAATGGAATTGTATACTTAGTTATATAAGTAATTCAATGTAATTGTATACTTAGTTAAATATTTCTCGTATACTTAGTATTATTTTAATGTATAGTTAGTTCAATGTAATTGTATACTTAGTTAAATGTTTATGTATACTTGGTAAAATTTTAATGTACGGGTAGTTTAGTGTAATTGTATACTTAGTTAATTGTTTATGTATACTTAGTAATGTTTTAATGTATAGTTAGTTTAGTGTAATTGTATACTTTTCATTAATTGTTGCACGTTTTGTTGCCATATTTGAATAAATTGCAGGTTCGAATGGGAAGAGAGAGAAAGGAAAGGTGAATCGCTTGATTATGGGGACGCGATCAATACAAAATCACGCCCCTAATTTTTAGGAAGCGGTTACTATATTTAATTTCCTGGATTCTTATTTTATCCCTTCATTTGTATACTTACTTATGAAATGTTGTATATATTGTAATATATCTTGGCCATTGATTTACTATTTAGATGGTGTAGATTTAGTCTTATGGACTAACCTAGGAGGGTAGTCTCACAGATCCCCTCCCTATATATTCATTATATATTCTATGCTTATCCAAACTTTACATAATCAGGTTAGACTAGTAATTAACTAATTCATGGTTGGTCAAGTACATATATTAGTATGAATTACATAGTTAAGATATCATATATATGTATGTTAAGGTGATGCCACGTTTATATATATATATATATATATATATATGAGATAATTACGGTTAACACCCCAAACTATTCATGTTTTTACACTTTGCCCCCTCAACTTTGAAACGATATACTTTGCCACCTCAACTTTTTACGAAATTTTGCACTTTGCCTAAATTTCCCGATTTACCCCTAGTTTCATGAAAGATGGTTTTCGCTTACCCTCTAAACTTTGAAGTTGTTGCACTTTACCACCTAGTCTATAAATTTTATTGCAATTTTTTCAATTTTACTCCTCATGGTCTTGCGATCCTTAAAAATGGTATCGAGCCTAGGTTTATTAAGAACTTTTAGTTAAATTTATTATATTTATGTAATTAACAATTGGTGAGGAGAAATTACTCCGAGATTATGGATCCGGACCGATGTCCGAGATGTACCCTTACAGACATATCGTCAAATATTGACGATGTATGCACAAGAACACCTTGACCAGGTTTCATATTGGGAATACCAACATGAAGAAAAAGAACAAGCGGGAGCCGACGGAAACCTTAAGGCAATGCAAAATGCGAGCAGAATATTATAGGCGATTCGATGCTTAACTGCACTTATATGTTCACTTGATGAACCTTCAAGAAACGGTTCATGAAAATTCTCATCGAACAATGATTCCCGATGGAGTACCCGAGTGGAACGAGATACTTCCAGACAAATCTAAGATCTCCGAAGATCTTAGAGAAATCCGTAAGACGGTGCGTAATTATGGCAACCGCCATATTCATCTACCAAAGACAAGTTCATCGGATCCGAACCGTGATGGAAACGATAGTGAAATATCGTAAGGAAACTCTTGAACTCCTTCATGATATTCAAACGAGTCAAGAACCTGGAGGATGTGCCAAGTTCATCCTGGAGGAAGGAAACGTATTGATTTTGGAACAAGACTTATTTATACTAAAAGGGGAAACCAACCAAGTCATACGAAAAATGACGGATGAGGAAAAGCTCATTGCTCTAATCAAAGGAAAATCCATAGAAAATTAAAAAAGATGGATATTGAAAAGATGAATCTTAAAGATCTACATGACTGGCGAATCCTTCGGGATTAGGTCATGTAGATTTAAAAATGAACGCAGTGAGGAATCGCCTTTGGTTACCTATGACCCACAAGGTAGACCAATTCCTCCACCACCGCCACCGCTTAATCCTAATGTCGAAGAAAGTGCGGTTCACATCATGGAGCTCGGGACGAGAGGATGCCACATGCCGGGATTTCACGACCGGGAGTGATCCACTTTCGTGGACAAGAGGGCGAAACCCTCTTGCGGGAACTGCATAACCTACCGGAAGGCCGAATGTTTATCGATGCCTTATGGAAGATCGTACCTCGACCCAATACATCCGTATGGGTTGATGTTAAATCTGACATCCTGATTTTAAAAAATGAGAGAAGTTCTCATTGATGAATGGGCTTCAAATGAGAATTTCAGCAGAACCCTCGATCTTACAAAGGATTCATTCATTTTACTCCTTGAAATGAGTCTTGAAGGATCGGTGAAGATTGCTCGGGATATGACCGATGCTAGTACAAAAAGTTCGGTCACATCGGGGGAATCACTTAAAGGAATTGTCGATGGTATGGCAAAACTATTCAAAATCCAATTCATCGGCACGAGTTATTTCGAGGATTAGAGGATGAAAAAGAAAGAAATATAAACAAGCCCTCTATAGCCTTGAGTTACTAGATATTTGTCATATTGACGAATATATCAAGTTGTTCACCGAATACCGTGGAAATCCAAGATTGAGGAAAAAGAAGCCGCATGACTATTCTTTTTTTGCCAAGATTCCAAGTCCCCCGGAGAGAAATGCTTATCGTGGAATACAAGGGTGGAGTCAAGTAGAAATCGTGGGCTTAAAAATGTCTTTCCTAAAGGCCAAGTTATCCGAATGGTGCTATCAAGGAGCTCTACACAGAATTACAAGAGATTAAGAGGAATTAACAAAGCGCTTCCTCTATGTTGCGAGATTATGATATCCCAACAACTTGTGGAGGTCAACCAAGGTGGCACAAGAAGAAGAAGGAGAGAAGCCATCCATACCGCCGAGGAAGCAACAACAAAAGAAGCGGTCTTCATGGAGACCTAGAAGGTTCTCGTCAAAACAAAAAGCCCGGCTATAAAACAGACAAAGACCAAAGACTGCGGAGAGTAGAGCCTCATCATCAAGTTCTAATCAAGCAAGTACCGGGAAAGAAATCCGGAGAAGAACTTTCAGGCGTGCTCACACTAGAGAGCTAATGAAAGTTTCAAAGATCAGTAATTGCCGGACATGCGAGCAAAAGGGCATATCTCAAATGCAGATTGCCCATAAATCAAAAACGAGGAGTCGAGACTTCAAGGCCACACCGAAATCGAAGAAGCTGTCTATTATCGTGGATTTAATACAGTGTATCAATTTGAGGATATTCCTCGGATGAAAGTATCAATTGAAGAAGAGATCTATTCTGATGATGGAAGTGACTCCACTGGGGATCGAGTGAAGAATAAATTCTTCAAAGAGACAGTCGAGGAGGATATGTCGATTTCTCTCTCACACGACGGTTTCTCATAAAACTCTTATGAGAATCATGAAGGAAGATCCAAAGCTTCAAGTGTATGATGGATTTACAATTGGAGCTATGGAAAAAGCATTGATAAAATTGGGTTTCAGAATGAAAACACCAAATTATCCACAGGTAACAACCGGAGAATTTGCTATTCGATGGAGTTTACCAAGAATCGATCGAGATGCGCTTGGTCCCTATTAGAGAAATACAAGAGATCAAAAGCAAAGTTAAAAGAGAAGTTGCAAATACACTCTCATGGATTCATATCGAGCCATAAGAGTAATTATTAAAGCAACATTCAAAGAAGGAATAGATTCGCCTTTTAATCTTGCTATCTTTGACAAGCGAATCTCGCATCTCAAGGATTCATGCCTTGGAGCGGTTCTGAAATTTGTATGCGGAAAATTGGCATTTAATGTCTATCCTAGAATTGCATACAATTTGGGAGATCGAGACTTCAAAGAGAGTCCTAACCCTTCATCAAGATTTCAAAAGAGTCGATTTGATGAAAGAAGAAAAAAGCCTTACTCGATCACATACAAGATTTCTTATGCTCTCTCGAATACCCATCATTCCGAAGTATTCTTGAGAAAAGAATTTATTGAAGTCCCAAGAATCTTTGAGGACTTTGCCAGGGTGGTGTTACCAGAAATCATTGAATCTCCAACTATTAAGGAGATTGATATGATAATTCAAGATCAACCAGTCTTCAACAAAAGTCGAAGTCTCGAGTTGAGCCTGTAAGGATGTCTTTCCAAAGAAGACGAGAATGGTGAGTAGCAGCCGTTGGGAAGAAAGGAGACCAAGTACGATTCAAATAATCCCCAATGTTTTTAAAACAAATAGGAGAGCCGAAATGTCCGAGATGATGGCGAGAGGTTGAAGTAATATTCGACATCACTCAAAAGGATAACATTTTTCCTTGTGATGTTCTATATTATCTCCAACAACCAATCGTTGGAAGGTATCAAGGAAGCCTCAAGATAGGAGAAATTGAGCTTGCTATCACAGAGTTGCGGAAAGATCCTGAACAATTAATACCGGGAATTGAATTTCTTGAGGAGCATAAACCTTGGGAAAGATTACAAGACGGAATGGAGTTCACAAAGTGGCTAATAAAAGATACTGAATCGAGATGACCACTAGTCCATTCTCCATATACATTTCTATTGGATTGTTATATGTCAATACAAGGCCGAGTATTTCGCCGCCTATATTGATTCAGTGCCGAAATATGTATCGCGAAGGCCGGATGTTTTTCATAAAGAAATTGGAGAAGATTTACCAGCTATTGCAGAAGAGATTTCTCTAAAAGGATTCTTATCCTTAACAGGAATTAAACAAGCGTAAATAATGATCGGAAGAGCGGGCGGAGCCCTTGGTACAAAGTAAAGACGCCACCAATCTATTTCCATGATACAAAGTGCGGATATTTTGGGGGAAACAATTTCCTACAAACATTCAAGCGGTTCACACAAGAGAACGAGACGAGAAGACTTATTTTCACAACCTTATGTGATCATAAAATTATTGTCCGTGAGATCATGGAAGCATTTTACGAAAAATGCCCATTCATTTTCGCAGCAAGCGTGGTGATGAAGCCAAACTTCGCAATCCAAAAATGGCGGATCGAAGGAAATTTGGTGAAGCTTTATTATCCTATAGACAATTTGGTTCCATCCGTATGATCAAGATATGAGATAATAACTTGTATTCATTCGTGAGTACAAGGAGAAGAACGAGTCACTCCGTGAAGCCATTGCGACTTATGGATGAGTCTAATGGAGAATCCACAGAGTGATGTAACCATAGAGGAACAAATATCACTCGAGGATATCAAGAAGAAGATCCAAAGGAATTACAATGAAGATCCTTTGGCTTGGTGGGATAAGAACGAGCTTAAAGCTTCCTTAAAGGTTAAACCTGGAAAGGAGTACGAGTTCGTAAGATTCAAACCAATCCTTATGAACCAGGAGGATCGTAAGGATATGCGAGGAAGATACTTAAGGAACATCCGGACCTTAAGTTAATTTCACCAGAGTTTCTCCATACAAAGATCCAGGATTCTTAGTCGAAAACCATGGAGAAATCAAAAGAGGAAAGCGAAGACTTGTTATTAACTACAAAGGGATTAATAACATTTTGGAGTTCGACGGATACTATATCCCAAGTAGAGAACATCAAAGTTAATCGCATCAAAGGTGCCAAGATATTCTCAAAGTTCGATTGCAAGTCCGGATTCTACCGTTAAGATGGAGGAAGAAAGTAAGAAGTTTACACTTTCTCTACACCACATGGACACTATATCCGAACGTAATGCCTATGGGATTGGCTAACGCACCCCAAATATATCAAAGAAAGATGGATAATCTTTTCAAGGATTATTTCACTTCATGTTCGTATACATTGATGATATTCTTATCGCTTCAAAGAACATGAATGAGCATCTCAAACATTTGGAAATATTTTCGGATGTTTGTCACAAAGAAGGATTAGTGCTTTTAAAAAGAAGGCGGTAATTGCAACAAGACAGATTGAATTCCTCGGAATTGAAATCGATGAATGGAATTATTCTACGTAATCATATTGTGGAAAAGATACAGGGATTTCCGATACACTGTTGAAAGACAAGAAGACTTGAGTTTTCTTGGAGTTGTTAATTTTGGCTTTGGGATGTTCATTAACAATCGGCATACTACAAGAAGGTGTTTAGCCCATTGCTTAAAAAAATGCGAAGATTCAAATGGGAAGATGAACATCAAGAAGGAATTAAGCAACTTAAAGAAGTTTGTAAAAAGCTTCCAAAGCTTGCAATTCCTCAAGACGAAGACGAATCGGTTCTTTTCACGGATGCCGTGATGATTGGTGGGCGCAGCCTTACGAAAGTCACACCAAACGAGGGAGTGCCATGCAGATATCTTTGCGCGGTTTATTCACCCCTAGTGAAGCAACTCGATGGCATATTAACGAGAAAGAATTCTTTGCGATGAAAGGCTTTTAAAAAATGGCCTCTATTTTTACTCAAGCTAAAAAGTTTACTTTAAAATTGATAATTCAAGTGTCAAGGCTTTTCTGAAAAACAAAATTGAATCAAAACCGAGAAAAGGCTCGATTACTTAGATGGCAAGCTGAATGTCAATATTATGATTATGATATTGTCATTATAAAATCTCATGAAAATATTCTTGCGATTTCTTGACACGAGATGGAAGGACGCGTTCGATGTAGGTCCTTAAACGAGTAAGACATCTCAGGGAAAACCTGGAGAGTCTAGAACGAGATTTTGGGACGTTATGTCTCAATGTAGAAGTTCTTTGGGCGACTTCAACAGTGACCGTAAACCGTTTCTAGTCAAATACGAGCATGCCATTCGCTCAAGGACAATTGTTCTTAGCACTCGCAAGGGCTCTCTTCCAGCCGCATCTCCTACGGTGCAAAAAGGGGCCGAGAGAGTACGGGGCTCTAACCCGGAGGTTATGGATTCAAGTACCATAATCACAAGTGTTGCGGTGATGCATCCCCCGAGGTGTACAAATCAGAACGAATGTTGAAGCTCCTGTCACAACCCGAGTCTTCAAGTCAACCCAAAGACCTGGGGGTAAAAGAGGGAGAGTTGAATCTTAGGCCACGTACAGGCAAATCTAAGGTTCAAATCGACGAGATTAAGATTTCTCCTATGCGGGTATATCGAGGCAATGGGAGAAACTAGTTACAAGACAAGGTATTAACCCGTAGAAAAAACAATGGTTGATATCTCGGGCAAGTATCCCGCAGTTTGGATGAAACCAGAAGTCATCCAAATGAAGTACATGAATGGTATACTTTTGGAGCTTTAGCTTCAATCTATACCGTGTCACCAGGATTTCGAAATTTCAAAATTACCGAAATGGATTGGGAAGCGCTTTTTAGACCTGGGCCAATAATCCACACTTGGCCGGAGGAGATATTTTGGAATTGTATTTTATCGATGCAACTCCCGAACCAAAGAAAGAAAAAGCTTTAATGAAGCTTTTCATTTCATCAAGCTAAGAAGACCGGATGGAAATGCTTTAAAATATATTAAGGCAGGAAGAAGAAGGACCAAAGCAGTTAGTAGGAGCATTTTCTCGAGGATCGAAGCTTCTACCGCATTTGCATGGGGTCTTTGGGTTTGTCTAATGAGAAATGGACATAGTCAAATATCCGTTCAAGTTCTTCCGCATCGGCAAATGGATCTTTCCTTTTGAATTCGATGACCGGATCAACCACGGATTTGCGAGAGGAACTCTTCGAGACCAAAAGAAGAATTCTCTGGGAAAACAAGATTCCTAGCAAGCAAAGAGACTTACCGGAAATTCTGTAATATGGCGCATGTTGGCCGTTGGATCGACCGGATCTGTCAAGCATGCCCCGAACAGAAGGAACCCGAGTTTGGGAAAGGATTCCGACCCAAACCCGACCGACAAGATCATGTAGCTGGAAAGGATAAGGGCCCAGCTCACAAGACGCGTTATCCTCGGGGACCACGTAAACCAAATTTTTAAAAGATTCCCCGACAAACATCACATGGGCTGAGTCACGCGGGAGAAAAAGAAAACCAGTTGGCGAGGCAATAATGTGGGATATGACGTAAGCAGTGACGTCATATATATCAGCAAGATTTGAAGTCCGCCTTTGAAGTCCGGACTTACCTCTATAAAATGCAGGATTTGAAGGAAGCTGAGGACATCGAACATTTCCCTTAGTTTTAAGTTTTATGTATTTACGAGTGCAAGCCTCAGCTATGAGAGGCTAAACCAGTATTCTCCTCCCAAAAGGAGATTACTAATGTAATAAATATTTCTATAAGTTCTTAATAAAAAGAGGCTTTCTGCTTCAACATGTGTTCATAATGTACTATTAATTCATCCCGTTTAAGAATTACTTATACGCCCGGAGTAGGAAACGAACCAAGGCCGTCTTTGAACAGCTTTACAAGGAGTCGGATAACTTGCATCATCTTCCCCGAGGGTGAGGTTGAACAGTGAGGAGCCGTTTTGTCAAAAGATCTGGGGGCGTAATTTTCCGATTGGTGGTGTTGCGAGCCATCTCACCCGGTCTTTGTTTCACAAAGAAGGTATGAATTTTAAGGGATTTATTAATTTTACGGAAGCATGTTGGGCCCGATATGGTCGTAATGGACTATGTTCATTTTCAGTCTATAGACCTAATTTGTATACGGATTTATTCTTGAAATAAGAATTCTGTCTAAAGTATGTCCTGTTGAGTTTATAAAATGGTGAAACCCGACATGATCCATTTAAAACCTCTCGAATAGAGACTGGATCTAAGTAGGTGTAACAATGCCACGAACAAAACAAGTGACAAAAAATAAGAATTCTTGTTTCTAAAAAATCCAAAAAACAAATTGATTATGGAGAAAAAAATTCATGTTTAATGATTATTGCGATAAATTATGTAGTAGATCGCCACAAAATAGAGTTTAAAGGGATAACTGAACTATTGTTTTAAAATGATAAAACCCGGGGGCAAAATTGTCCATAAGGGGCGAAGTGTAATAATTTTCATAGTTCAGGTGCAAAGTGTCGCGAATGAAAGTTTATGGGGTAAAGTATAAAAAGGGGTAAAGTTGGGGTGGTTAAATGTAATTATCTCTATATATATATATGATTAGCATATTTTACGTTATATGTATATATTTGAAATCATATATTTCTCTCTCTCTCTCTCTCTCTCTCTCTCTATATATATATATATATATATATATATATATATATAGGATTTGGTTCAAATGAGACCACCCTCCCTAGGTGAGACAGTGTGGACTCATCATACCCATTGATCATAAAAATGAAGGGATGTGATTAATTCAGTTTTTTAATTATTTCCTAATTTCCGATTTTAAGGGTAAGATTGTAATTTTGTAATTCAAATTAGTGGTCCCAATGATTTTGTGGCGGATTTTAAGGAACCTGTTTTCTTTCCAAATATTTTTATTTTACAAAGATAGTTAGGGTTCTTCTACCGCATAATTAGACATCAAATAAACGCATATTTAGTTATTTTGTTTGCACTTTTTTTACTAAAACAAGACATAATTGAATATAACGTCGCATATATTGTTATACTACACTCGCATAAATAGGTTCAATATAATGTATATTTAGTTATGAAAATGGGATGTTGCTTTTGGAAATTATAAAAATGGGATGTTACATAATGTACTGCATATATAGTTATTCCACAATGCATAGATAGTTTCTAGATAATACATAGTTAGTTGATTTTGTTGCATAGTTTATGACGTCTTGCATAGTTGGATATATTGTACTACATATTAGTTTTTTTACGCTGCATAGATAGTTTTCAGATAATGCATATTTAGTTTTCGAACTCACTGTTCGTTATTTCTCTGTAATATTGCACCGATTTTTCTTATTTTTCTCTGTAATTTTCATGAACTGTAATTTTTGAGTTCTTCACAATTTTCTTTATTTGCGTTAATGGAGGAATGAGAGAGAGAGAGAGAGAGAGAGAGAGAGAGAGACGTGAGATTGGGGAAATTGGGAGATGTATGAGAGAGAAAGAGATTTGATTCCATTTTTGTAACTAACTTATTATGTTATTTTACCCTACTACTCCTATATTGATTAAATTAATATTTTAATATATTTTTTATCCATTAAATCATACCCATTGATTAATAGTGGGGGATGGTTGAGATTAGTTCATTGTGTCTCACCTAGAGACATGGTCTCACTTGATCCTTCCTATATATATATATACAAAATACATAAATATTTCTTAAATCACATTTTCACTATTTCCTCAGATAGGCGTGTTAGTAACCCGATCTCAATTCTAAATTTACTATGTGTTACCGAGTGAACCTCGCACCTCTAATGTTAAACCTATGTTACATATGAGAATTCCAAAATGCAAATAAATTGTGTAAATGCCAATATTATGCAGCCAACACATAACCTGCAATTATTGGTGCAATTGTCCTTGAATATTCTCTGGTTTAGTATAGCCGCTAGGATGATTACAAGTGTAGCAATCTTAGATTATGTATAAGCCTATATATGCTTGTAGCTAGGTCATCTTTGAATCAATGAATGAATACAATATTTCCTTATGCATCTTACTCTTCCTGCTGCAATGCTTAAACTTTTCATCAATGATGTTTGATACCTTTCATGGTATCAGAGCAGGGATCCGAACCTGTCTCTAATACTCCCAAATCTTTCATTCTTGTTCCCTTTGTTAGTCTCTCATTATGTCTACTACAGTTCATCCAACACACTTGATTCCAAATACTCTCAAATTATTCAAATTTATACACGGATCATTACCACTAAACTCTTAGAATCAAACTATCTCATTTGGAAAGAACAAATCCTCACTTCGTGAAAAGGATGCGGTCTTCAAGGATATCCGACCAGCACAAAACCACCTCAAGGTAAAAATCTTTAAACTAGTGGAGTCGATTAATCCCGAATTTCTTGCTTTTGTAAGACAATATCAACTTCTTTCTTCTTGGCTTCTCTCCTCTTTATTAGAGGGTCTTCTTGTCCTTATGGTTGGCTTGGAGACCTCTCGTGATATGTGGCAAGCTCTAAAAACAAATTACTCTAGCTAATCCCTTGCTAGACAGATGCAATACAAATTGCAACTCTCCACATTAAAAAGGAAAATCTCACCATGAGGGAGTATCTCAGCAAAATCAAATTATGTTGTGATGCTCTTGCCTCAACATGTGAAAAAATAAAAGAAGTTGACCAAGTGATGCACATTCTAGCTGGATTAGGTAGTGAATATGATCCAGTCATGGTTAGTGTGACATCAAGTATAGATGATTTTTCTGTCAATGAACTCAGTGCTTTGCTCCTCAGTTTTGAAAACAGATTAGAAAATGTTAATCTTGTTAAACTAATACTCTGTTTGCCAATGTTGATGTGCAAAGCAATAGAAGAGATAATAATATCAATACTCAAAGTTACAGAGGTAGAGGAAATCAGTCTGTTAGAGGAGGAAGGAATGGCCGAGGTAGAGGAAGAGGCAGGAACTTTAACTATAACAATAGAGTTGCCTGTTCAATATGCCATCTCACAAACCATACAGCTGACAAGTGTTATTATAGGTGTGATATGAATTTTACACATAATAACAACACAAGCTCTTTTCAAGGAAATCAAGGTCCAAGGAATCAGTTCAGAAATCTTGGCCCAACTGCTATGATAGCATCCCAAGACTCAACTTTTGTTGCCACAGACACTAGTGGTTCCCCGATTCAGGAGCCACTAATCATGCTGCTTTTGACATGGCTAATTTAAACTCAGCTTCAGAGTATCAAGTAACAAACTTCACATGGGAAATGTTACAGGTTTGTGTATAACTCATGTTGGCAACTCAACAATTAAATCTTCTTCCCATCGTTCTGTTTTCTATCTAAAGAATCTTCTTCTTGTTCCCAGCATAACTAAAAACCTCATGAGTGTGTCTCAATTTGCACATGATAACTCTGTCTATTTTGAATTTCACCATCTTTTTTGTTTGATTAAGGATCAAGAAATGGGGGTTGTCCTACTGCAAGAGAAAGTTAAGCAAGGCTCTATCAGTTTGACTTTAGTTGTGTCAAAGCTCCCAACAATGAGTCTATGAAGCAGTTTATCAAGTCTACCAGCCATCTTTTCTCCACCGGCAATTCTTCATCTCCTTCTTAGAATCCTAGTGTTAACTTTCAAATTTACCTAAAAGAAATGATGTCATTGTTTAGCATCAAAGGCTTGGGCATTCCTCTTTGGAAATTGTAGCTCGTGTTCTCAAAAATGTAATAAATTTATCATTCTAATGAGAAAGATCTCATTACTTTGTGATGCTTGTCGTAAAACAAAAATTCATAAGTTTCCTTTTTCAGATTCCTTTACCAGTTACTCCCATGTTCTTGATCTAATTCATTGTGATTTATGGGAACTCTCTCATGTTCATTCTTATACCAACAACAAATACTATATAAGTTTTGTTGATCAATTTACAAGATACACCTGGATATACTTTCTTAAAAATAAAAGTGATGCTCTTTCAACTTTCATCTCCTTTAAAACTCTTGTTGAAAACCAATTCCAATCAAAAATAAAAAATTTCCAAAGTGATGGTGGAGGTGAATTCACTAAATTCAACACTCTTCTCCAACAAAGTGGCATAAGCCATAGGGAGTCTTGTCCTTACACCCCGAACAAAATGGCTTGGTAGAACGGAAACATAGACACATTGTTGAGTTAGCCTTGGCATTACTAGCTCTGTCTGGAGTCCCTCATTACTATTGGACAAATGCTTTGCAAACTGCAGTATTTATTATCAATAGACTACCCTCCAAAACTCTCAAAGGAAAATCTCCTTTTGAAATGCTCTATTCTACATGTCCAAACTATTCCCAGTTAAGAGTCTTTGGGTGTTTATGTTATCCCTATATTCGACCCCTTAACAAAACTAAGCTTCAGTTTTGATCCACCCCTTCAACATTTCTTGGTTATAGTGAGGGATACAAGGGCTTCAAAGTTGTTCTTCCCTCTGGGAAATTATTTATCAGCCGACATGTGCTCTTTGAGGAGTCTAAATTCCCTCACTTATCTAAGAATCTTAGTCCTCCTTCTGTTTCTAGTCCAATCTTTACATCTTTTTCCATGCCCCCCATTCTATTTCCAACTCCCTCTCCTCAGCCTAATTCTCAAAATATATCACAGGTACCTCTCAGTCCTTAGCCTACAAACTTTCCCACTTCCTCTGCTACATCTTCCACTCACAGCTCTCCTTCATCTTTTCAAACTATTCTATTGGTTGTTGATTTGCCTATTAAGCAGCCTACACAACTTGTTCCACTGACCCTGTGAATCAATATCCTATGGTTACTAGGTTTAAACAGGGTATCTTCATACCTAAAGCTCTCACATGTGATATGTCTCTTGAGACTGAGCCTCACTCTGCTTCTGAGGCCCTTCAAATTGCTCATTGGAAAAAGGCAATGGAGGCAGAATCAATGCTCTTGTGAACAATCATACTTGGACTTTAATTCCTTGCCCTGCCAACAAAAAAATTGTGGGGTGCAAGTGGATTTTTAAAGTCAAAACAAGTTTTGATGGCAGTCTAGCTAGGCACAAGGCTCGTTTAGTTGCAAAGGGATATACTCAAAGTCTTGGAATTGATTATCAAGATAATTTCAGTCCGGTTGTTAAACCTGTGACAATTAGAATAATACTCTCTCTTGCTGTTACTTTTGGTTGACAAATAAAACAGTTAGATGTCAACAATACTTTTCTTCATCGGGAATTAGAGCAATAAATATACATGCAACAACCACCAAGCTCTGAGATAAAAAAGGATCTTAATTATGGTGCAAATTGTCCAAAGCAATTTATGGTCTCAAGCAAGCCCCAAGGACCTGGTACACTAAGCTGAAAACTGAACTTCTTAGACTTCAGTTCAATTTCTCAAGGGCGGATAATTCCTTATTTTACAAATGCACAACAAAGTCCTCTCTTTTTGTTCTCGTGTATGCACAACAAAGTCCTGTCTTTATGGATGGTCCAAGCCAAAGGGGCTCCCACTCCAATGGTCTATCAACCTCAGCTCTCAAAACACATTGGCACTGAATTTATGGATGGTACTCTGTATAGAAGTGTAATTGGTGCACTTCAATACATTAATATTACTCGACCTGAAATAAGTTTTTGTGTGATAAATTGAGTCAATATATGCAGGCCCCATTGATTCACATTGGAGAGCAATCAAAAGACTTATCGACATCTTCTTTGGATCTTCTACTTTTGGGTTACACATTACCAAGTCTCCTACATTGAATATAACAAGGTATTTAGACTCGGACTGGGCTACAAATATTGATGATCGTAATTTTGTTACAGGTTTTTGCATATATCTGGGAGACAATCTTGTTGCTTGGTGCTCGAAGAAACAAAACTCTATATCTAGATCTAGCGCTGAAGCGGAATTTCAAATTCTTGCTCACTGCACCACTGATATTCTTTGGCTCACTTCCTTTCTTCATGAAATACATAGTCCTCTTCAACATATATACCCCTGTCATTTGAACAGATAACATAGGAGTTGCGGATCTTGCTGCCAACCCGGTTCTTCACTCCAAGGCGAAACACATTGAATTGGACATCTATTTTGTTTGAGAAAAAGTAAGCCAACAGCTTTTGCATGTGCAACATGTTCCCTGGATTGATCTAACGGCTGACATTCTTACTTAGCCACTAACAGGACAATCTTTCACGAGGCTCCTGGACCAAACTCAAAGTTGTTCCTTCTCCACATTCGATTGAGGGGTAATGTTAGGATCAATCACCATTCACCATTACAGCTGTCTTCTTGTTGCACCTGAATGCATCATAATATTTCTTGTATTACCGTTGCAATCCATACTGCATTATACCTGCAATCATTGGTGCAATTGTCATTGAATATTCTCTGATTTAGTGTAGCCGCTAGGATGATTACAAGTGTAGCAATCCTAGATTATGTATAGGCCTATATATGCTTGTAGCTAGGTCATCTTTGAATCAATGAATAAATACAATATTTCCTTATGCGTCTTACTTTTCCCCGCCGCAATGATTAAGCTTTTCATCAATGATATTTGACACCTTTCGATTTCGTTATTGAAGTCTAGGTGCCTCGACACTTGGTGGGGTGATTTTGGGCATGGCTCATTAGCCTCTGAATCAAATTTGCATTGAAAGTGGCAACAAAACCCTCCCAGGCCGATGGCTTCATTTGATAGAAGAGTGGGATGAGATATTGTAGTTTCCTTATTAGTATACACTCTGAATCCTTTATATTTGTGCTTGCAATTATACCAGCAATCAAAGTCACTGGGAGTACACCTCGGTTGCATATTAAAACTTTCTGATATGGCGAGCTGTTGACCTGTACAGTCACTAAAAGATGCAATTTCAGAATGCTATCATGCCAAAAAAAAAAACAATGAACGGCTATGATGATGATGATTGATTTTTTTTTTACTATAGTTAACATTTTCTTGTATGTTTGGTTTAATATTAGAATTTTTTTATAAAGGATATAATCATGTCATGTATGTTTTTGCTTATTTAGCTTGAAATATAGGAGTGAAGATATAAGAATTTCTAAAGCAAAAATGCAGAGGAAAATGGTGATGCAACCAGAGATTTGGATTTTTGCCATTTTCTTATGATAACCCTATGCGTGTATATGATAATGATGTAATGTGCTCACAAAAAATGTTTGAGGTTGCTCTTTTATAAAGAAAACTTTTAAGTTTTGTCTCAACTATATTGTAATGGAAAAATTACAGAGAGGCCGATTAAGTAATTCAATTTACCTAGATAAAAATATCTTGTCAATAAAGATAATATTTTATTAACTGTATTCCGATCTCAATACATACATCTGTATTAGATGCTTGTTGTGTGTAATAAACTTTGTCTAAATGTAATAACACAATCTCCCCTTTTTATTTTGCTCAAAAATTGAGTAGACTTCTTATTTATGTGTGGCAGGTCCAATAATTACTCTCTTTTGAAATTAAAGAAAAAAAAATTATTATTGGTTTGACTGACCATGGGAATCAGCTTCTATCAATTACATGATCTTGAAGTTTTATGATAATAATCACATTTATCTTCAGAATTTGTTGAGTCTTCTAGGAAAGTTATTATAATTTCAACCAACCCTAGTAACTAGTGAACATTCCGAAACTTATACAAACATGTTGTATTATGTTATCTTCTATTCGATTTTTCCACAGCAATATTGTAATAATCCTTTTAATGGTACCAAAAACATGTATTTAGTTCTTAAGCATTTTGATATCAAATGTGAAACTTCTACAAGGATGTAAAACTCAGTTCCTTTTCCTATTAATGAAGCAAGGTATAATATTGTAACATTCACATAGTTTGGAGGTAGAAAATGTATTTCTGAAACTTTTAATATATTATGCCAAAATTAATATCCCAAGATAAATGCGGAGAATAATTTGAATCATCATAGATTATATTCTTGAAATAAAAGATTATTTAATGGTAATTTATTTCCAATAATGACCATGTTCATGTGATCCCTTTAAGTCTCATAAATAACATAATTTGCCGAAATTAATTATCTAGGATAAGAGCACACACGATGCTCAATCTAAATTGTGTTTCATCCCACATTTTAGTATCCTTTGGTAAGTTGGTTTTGCCGATAATAAAAAGCGTGTAATAATATCCAAATCACCTTAGCGATATTTTATCAATCTATAAAGTTTATAATTCTAACTATTTCTTTGATTATGTTTTCAATATTTTTGCATCTAATAAAAGTGAGAAAAGTAAAAATAATTTGCATAGTTATTTGTCACAACCGAGATATCATATTGTTTTAATGAAGGATATTGGATCATTTGAGGTTCAAATCAGGAAAAAAAATAAGTTCGATGGATATAAAAAATAAGAAACCAATCACTAGATCGAAAGCACAAAAACAAAGCAAATTAGATTATATAATTTTAACTTTATTATAATGATCGATTAGGTTAAATTCTAAATTTATTAATAATAGTTAATTGCTCATCAACCAAATTGATCACTCGTGCACTTTTTTAGGCATTTGATAAGGTTGTAACTATATTTTTCCAAGGACATTTCTACTCATGCTTCTTGCGAAATCAAGATCTGTTATTGCAACATTTCTTCATTGCGGTCATCTTTGTCTCGAACAAAGGATGGCAGAGAGGGCACGAATGGACCACCTATGACACATATTGCTTGACCATGATAGTGTTAGCTGCAATGTGGTTGGCATATTATTATATTCACAAAGTAACCCACATGCACAATGCATATTTGTGGATTATGTTGACCTATTACAAGCAATATAAGAATTAAGATGCATAAATAATAAAACTATTGTATTAAATTTTGAGTAAAGTTTGAAGCCTAAAAGTACTTTAATATTGTGGTAAATGAAGCTTAATTTTTGTTAGTTTTGTGAAAACATTATTGTATTGTCATCATTGTTTTATGTTTTGTGGGCTTGCATGTTTAGAAGTTTGTTTTTATTATTGTGTATATTAGAGATTGAGAAAATAACATATGAGAGAGGTGACGAAAATACTGAAAATGCCGAAAATAAGTTGTAGTTTTCACATATTTAAAAAATGTACAATGTATAGATGTTTATATTTTCTCCTTCGGTAGAGCTTTCAACTTATATATTTATTTCATCATTAGTTATATGTTATGTGTCTAACTCAAGACATATCCTTAATTAAAATATTTTATAATTTGGCTTTACGATTTAATATTGTGACTATCCATTGAAATGAGTTTTTAATATAGGCATTTATGTATGTTTATCTAGAGTCATCCCTTCTTAATGTGCTACAATCATTATGTTTTATTTTGTAGATATGTATGTTTAGAAGTTTTTTTGTTAATGTGCATATGTTATGAGAGATTGAGAGAGTAACCTAATACAGAGATGGAAAGAACGCTAAAAAGACTATCATAAGTAGTATTTTCTGCATATTTGAAAGTTACTATGTTACATAAGAGTAGATGTGTTTTTAGTTTCTCGATATAGGTTTAGTTTTTCAACTTCTTATATAGTTATTTCATAATTTCCTTGAAGTTAAACGTTATGTGTTTTTAACCCTCTGATTTTATTGTCCATACCAAATCTTTTGACAAGATTTTTAGCATATTTGTTCTGAGTGATAAAGATCCCTTTGTCAAACTACTTCACTTGTAAACCAATAAAGTAGTTCAACTCACCAACCATGCTTATTTCAAACTCAGTAGACACAAAACCCATAAATTCATCAAGTTTTCATTTTGAGGTTGAACCAAAAACTATGTCATCAACATAAATTTGGGCAACGGTAATACCATTCTTAAATTTCTGGATGAATAGTGTTTTATCAACACTTCCTATCTAGTAACTCTTATCACATAGAAAATTGGTCAACCTCTCATACCATGCCCGAGGGGCTTACTTTAGACCGTACAGGGCCTTTTTGTGTTTAAACACATGATTGGGAAAATGGGGATTTTCAAAATCTTTTGGCTGTTCACAAACGCTTCCTCGTTTAGAAAACCAATTAGGAAGGCACTTTTAACATCCATTTGAAACAGTTTGAATTTAAGAATGCAAGCAAAAGTAAGAAGCAATCTTATGTACTCAAGTCTAGCTACAGGGGAAAAAGTTTCATCAAAGTCCACTCCTTCCACCCGAGTGTATTCTTGAGCCACTAACCTAGTCTTGTTTCTAGTTATGTTACCAAGTTCATCGGTTTTATTTTTGAATATCCACTTGGTTTCAATAACATTAGAATTCAAAGGCCAAGGAACAAGATCCCACACATCATTCCTTTCAAATTTTTCAAGTTCCATTTGCATGGCATTAATCCAGTACTCATCAACAAGAGCCTCTTTAACAGTTTTCAAGTAAAGCACACAAATCTCACAATCTTCCTGTAGTTCACATTTTCTTTACCTCGTCTTAATGCCTGCTAAGATATCTCCAATTACCTAATCTACTGGATGGTTTCTTTTTTGACTGTATCAAAAACATCAAACTCCTCAGCTTCCTCTGCTTCTCGTTCTGGGGTAACTTCCACTTCTATTTCTGGTGTCGGATCAGATGTTGTAAAATCGTCAGTAACACTTTCATTACTGCTCAGTGTTGTTGAGTTCAGGTTCACCTGCAATCTCTATATCCTTATCTCTGGATATCTGCAAAATCTTTAGTATCATCCACAACCACATTTATAGACTCAACAACAATATGAGAGTTAAGTTGATTTTATACCAATGTATTGAGTATTTTAGACTAGGATTTTGCATTGTTTTTTGGTATTATAGTGTCGTTTGAGTCCTTTTTATTTCGTTAGGTGTCATTAGGGAGTCGATACAAAAGTTATGGTAGCCAAGGACGATGAAAAATGATGAAAAACGTGTTTGGGAGCGAAAAGTCACACTTGAGGAAGAGAAAACGCAATAAAATGCTTTGAAGTGCGGAGCAACGCAACGCTCAAATTAAGCGATGCAAATGCGCTAGGAGCGCCGTAGCACTCCAAATGGAGCGCCACAAATACGCACACCCTAAAAATGGACAAACGATGATCTTGAGCGCCGCAACGCTCAAAGCGAGCAACTCAACAACAGGCGTCCGTGTTACAACAATCGAGTGCAAGTTAATTTTATACTATTTTATATTTTTTTCGAGTTTTTGAAGGTATTTTTACTTCTGCTTGAAAAAATGGCCTATAAATATAAGAAGTCTCGCACAGAACAAGGGTAGAACATTATTTTGTGCACAACGCAAGGCAAGAAATACGAAGTAAGAGTTCGGGACGATAATTGAAGGCACTTCTCGTCTGGACGCAGAGAGAATTCCTTCTCTTCTCTTTTCAATTCCTTCTTTGTTTTTCTCTGTCGATTCTTGAGATGTATAATTACTTTTTTATTATGAGTTGTTGTACATCCAACATGAGCTAAACCCATCTTTCTAAGGGATTGATGTAACTTACGTTTGAACCTATGTTTTCATTTCCAGTTGATGAGATTCGCATGTTATTTCATCTATTAGTGCTATTTGAATTGATTGCATTTGAATTATCTGATCAATAATTTAGATTGTTTGGTTCGTTTGATTTGACACTCGTGAGAGGTAATTGAACGCCTGGCCCTAGAATAGCATATCCTAGGGTTTCATAGAACCGAGAGGTTTATTAATCTTTTCAAGCCTGTGATAAAATATTCATCGAGCATATTAGGTTTTAATTTATGATTTTTTATAGAGATATCGAAATCGAATTGGAACCTAGAATCACTTGGCACTCGAGAGAGAAAGTGATAAACGGTAGGAATATTGGCTTATAGATTAATAACGTGTGATTAATGAACTGAATTGAGAACATAGGGGATAACTAGGTGAATCAATCCTCTAGAATTCATCTCTTACGTGTTTGATAATTTTTCTGAACCAATTTATTAGTTTAATTTTAGTTTTCTTTTTAGTTTAACAAAAATCTCTCTCTTTTCGATTTCTAGATAGAATTAAGCCATTTTAATTACGGTACTTAGTATAATTCGAGACCAATCCCTGTGGAGACGATAACCCAATTTCAAAACTATAATAAAACTTGAAACCATACACTTGCGGTAAGAAATTCTCGATCAAGTTTTTTGGCACTGTTGCCTGGGATTGTTTATCCTATTTTACGCTAATATTGTTACCAAGTAGTCTTAATCATAATCTAGACTAGTTTAGGAATTATAATTTTGTGTTTCTCATTGACTTATCTTTTTATGCGAGATTCTAAAGATACTAATTTGCTTTCTTTTTATCCAGAGATTGAAAGGACACTTCGAGCAATTAGAGCAGCAAAGCGAGCAGAGAATCGAGCAATGGCAGAAAATGGGGACAATGAGAACAATGGAAATTTGGTCCTGAATGTGCCACCACAAATTTAAGGCACGGGAAAAGAGCAATCCAGGGTTATTTCGGCCGATCGTGAACTGGTATTACTCAAATTGTGCGCCAGCCCATAAATACGAATAATTTTGAACTAAAACCGGACCTCATAAGCATGGTTCAGCAAAATTAATTTGGGGGAGTCTAGTGGATGATCCGAATACACATCTGGCTATATTCTTAGAGATTTGCGACACCATAAAGATGAATGGTGTGACTGATGAGGCCATTAGATTGAGGCTTTTCCCGTTCTCACTCCGGGATAAAGCCAGACAGTGGTTGCGGGCGTTCTCCCATGGGAGTATCACGAAGGATAATCGACTCAAAGATTTTTTGCAAAATTCTTCCCTCCCAAAGAATACGCTCCAACTGAAAAGTGAGATAGCCCAATTCCAACAGTTGATTTTGAGCCGTTATATGAAGCTTGGGAGAGATTTAAAAATCACATTCGGAGGTGCCCACAAATGATTATGCAGACCGGAAGAGGGTTCATATTTTTGCAACGGCTGAATGGGCATACGAGACGATATTAGATGCGGCAAAGCAGGAGGTACATTGATGGCTAAAACTCCAATTGAGGTCTTATCGCTTGAAGAAATGGCCCCAAACAATTATCAATGGCCCTTTGAGAGGTCGGCGCCAAGAAGGTCGCCGATGTTCTTGAGCTAAATACAATGTCGGTGTTAGTAGCTCAAATCTCGAGCTTGATGAAGCAATTAGCAATCATGAATACTTGGTGGAACACCACAACAAGCTAAAATGAAGTTGAAACCATTTATTCGAAGGGAGTGGAAACCAAGAAAATGAAGTTGGAAGAATTTGAGACTGTCTGTCTGACAGAGGAATGTAGTGCAATAGTGCAGAGTAAACTACCTCAGAAAATGAATGATCCAAGGAGTTTTACTATTCCTTGTACTATTGGAGTAGTTTTTTTCGAAAAGCCACTTTGTGACCTTGTTTCCAGTGTGAATCTTATATCTCTCTCTGAGGTTACGAAGCTTGGGCTTGGGGAGGTGAAACCGTCTAATATCACGTTGCAGTTTGCTGATCGATCCATCACCTATCCTTGGGGAATTATTGAGGATGTGTTAGTAAGACTTGATAAATTTATTTTCCCTATGAATTTTATAGTGTTGGACGTGAATGAGGACCAGAATATACCTATAATCTTTGGTCGGCCGTTTCTAGCTACAGTAAGAGCTTTTATTGATGTAGAAATGGGCGAGTTGACTTTGTGGGTCAATCAGAAGGAAGTCGTATTCACCATCCATCCAACCAATAGACTTAAATTTAAATCTAATGATGCTCATCAGATGGATGGGGATATAAGTGAAGATATTGGAGGTTGGGAAGTATATAAGGGAAATGTGGAAAACGTTCCCAGAGGAGCTCCAACCTGATGATAATCTGACGAAGTCCTAAGAAGATCAAACTTAGCGCTTCTTGGGAGGCAACCCAAGCCCCTTTTATTGCTTTCGTAGTATTAATATAGTTTAGTAGTTATATTTTGTTTTAATTGCATCATAGTAGAATTTTTGCTTTTTTAGGAGTAGCAAGTTGCATCATATCCCGACCCTTATTTTTATAGGTGAGCAAAGCATTATGAAGGAAAACCAAAGAAGGGCCCCAAATCCCTATTGCATCATGCAAAGAGGCCAAACAAGCTGCGCAGTTGCCGGCGCCCGCGCTTGCTTGGGACGCCCGCGCGCCCCTCAATTTGGTGCAGTTCTTTTTATTCTCTAGCGCTGCAGCGCCCATCGAGGCGCACCATAGCGCTCACCCGCCCAAGGTACTTTAAAATGCCCCAGCCCCTATTTTGTTTTTAAAACACAACACCCTCCTTCTCTTGGCATGGTAACTTGACGAGCTCACACTTTCACCACCAAAACCTCACACAACTCCAACTCAATCATCACAAAGGAACACTCTAACACAACACACATCATCTTCATCTCCCCCACTAATTATTTGGTAAGTTTGCAACTTCCAAACCCCACCCCATATTTTTCCCCATCTCTCTATTTTTGTTTGATTGGATTGTAGTGTGTTAGGATAATTGTTGTTGGTTTGTGGATTGTAGATTGACTGTTCATGCTAGAATTAGGCTTTGGTGTTGAAATTTTGGGATTCAATTGTACTATAATTGCATTTATTCTCATCCCAAATTCATGCATAGTAGGTGTTTGATAAAATGCCCCAATGACATTTTCACATTGTTGAGTACTATCTTGCATATCTATGTTTGTCTTCTCGACATGGCACTATATTTTCCACTTGGGTGCATTATGTACATACTTTGATTTTCAATTTCTCACCCATATCCGAATTTCGTGGTTCCATTAATTTTGTTTTCTTGTCTACCTTGCTAGGTTACAAAGATGCGAAACCGAAAAGGCGAAGGGGAAGAACAAGACCACACCTCGGAGGCTTACAACACCCACGGACATGTGCGCTAGGATGCAAAAGTGAGCATATAAGAGACACCTCATACACGTAGTAGTACCACATGACTCCGATAAGGAGCCTTTGCTCCTCGGCTACCAGAAAGTTCTTTTTCTACCTCTCCATTGAGGACAATGTCATTATAAGTTTGGGGGGTGTAATCTGTTTTTGTTCATTGAGTCGAGTCTTGAGTCAAAAAAATTAAATAAAATAAAAAAAAAGTCTAGAGTCGAATCGGGTTGTCTGTGAAACTGTAAAACTGCATGACTAAGTGAATTTGTTGAATATGAGTTGAACGGTCAAAAGAGCACGTGTTTGAGCTGTGATCTATTCTTCTTTCCGTTAATTTCATCTATGTGCTTAACTTTGTTGATTTATTTGGAGATGATTTATGCGGTTGAGTGTTTCTTGTATGATCCCACCAGATTCTAGAACTTGTCTGATCACTAGTCGAGGCGAAATCCTAGGTGAAGTAACATTAAGGAAGTGATTTAGGCCATCTTTGAACCAGATAGAGCCAAAAATACCTACCTTTATATTGTATATTTTCCGTAGTGTCCCCCTTTGAGCCTTGTAAACCCGTATTTTTGGCAGCCAATCTAATACCCAGAGCCTACATGTGAAAATCCTAATTACCCATCACTCATACACACAAAATATAGAAAAATGTTGAAGGTTGAGGAGGGTATGGTGAACAGGGTATGTGTTTAATTGCGTGAAGTTGCCCGAGAAAAGAAAATATGAAACCCCATGTGTAAAGTATACAAAAGATTAACTTTGGGGGTTTCATAAAGTGAGAACGTTGGGGGTGTCAAAAAGTGAAGGGTAGTTATTAATTTGTGATTTGAAGGAATTAATAATTGTGTGTTTGGGTGATTTGAGCCACACCCTAAGCCCAATTACAAGCTTTGAAATCCCTAATGATCCTTGTGTTACATTAGCCTACATTAATGGAGATTAGTGTGAAAGACAAGTCTATGGAGTCCGGTAAGCATCTCATCTTGATATTCAAAAAGTGGATCATCTTGAAAATACTTGATTGCATGAATCTATCCAGATAATAAAAACAAAGTTGGCATAAATATTCCACACTCATGATCACATTGTTAAAACGCGTGCTTGATTGGTAGTGAAACGAATTTTGAGACGAATGAGTTTGGTTGTGAAGTTTGCGCTTAATCTGTTTGAGTCGGTTGTCATTATTTTTGTTTCCTTCATGTTTGTTGTTTTTATAGAGTCCTGAATTGTTTGAGGACAAGCAAACGTCTAAGTTTGGGGTATTTATTAAGTTGGTTTTATACCAACGTATTGATTATTCTAGACTAGGAATTTGCGCTGTTTTTTTTGGTATTTTAGTGTTGTTTGAGTCCTTTTATTTTGTTAGGTGTCGTTAGGGAGTCGATCAGATTATGGTAGCCAAAGGACGATGAAAAATGATGAAAAACGTGTTTGGGAGGTAGAAGTCGCACTAGAGGAAGAGAAATGCAATAAAACGCTGAAAGTGCAGAGACGCAACGCTCAAATTAAGCGATGTAGTGCTAGAGCACTCGCAAATGGAGCGCAGTGGCACCCCCGAAAAATGGACAAACAAGATCTTGACGCGTCCTGGGTGGCAGTCAGCTATTTTATATTTTTTTCGAGTTTTTTGAAGGTTTGGGCCTATAAATACAAGAAGTCACGCACGGAACAAGGGTCGAACATTATTTTGAGCACAACGCAAGGCAAGAAACACGGAGCTAGGGTTCGGGATGACAATTGAAGGCACTTCTCATCTGGACACAGAGAGAATTCCTTCTCTTCTCTTTTCAATTCCTTCTTTATTTTTCTTTGTCGATTCTTGAGATGTATAATTACTTTTTTATGAGTTGTTGTACATCCAACATGAGCTAAACCCATCTTTCTAGGGGATTGATGTAACTTACGTTTGAAGCTATGTTTTCATTTCCGGTTTATGAGATTCGCATGTTATTTCATCTATTAGTGCTATTTGAATTGATTGCATCTGAATTATCTGATCAATAATTTAGATTGTTTGGTGTGTTTGATTTGACACTCACGAAAGGTAATTGAACGTATGGCCATATAATAGCATAACCTAGGATTTCATAGAACCGAGAGGTTTATGAATCTTTTGAAGCCTGTGATAGAATATTCATCGAGCATATTAGAGTTTAATTTATGATTTTTGTAGAGATATCGAAATCGAATTGGAACCTGTAATCATTTGGTCTTCGAGAGAGGAAGTGATAAACGGTAGGAATATTGGCTTATAGATTAATGTGTGATTAATGAACTGGATTGAGAATATAGGGGATAACTAGGTGAATCAATCCTCTAAAATTCATCTCTTACGTGTTTGATAATTTGTCCGAACCAATTTATTAGTTTAATTTTAGTTTTCTTTTTAGTTTAACAAAAATCTCTCTTTTTATTTCTAGATAGAATTAAGCTATTTTAATTACAAAGATTTGGTATAAAATTCGAGACCAATCCCTGTGGAGATGATAACCCACTTTCAAAACTATACTAAAACTTGACACCGCACATTTGTGGTAAGAAATTCTCGATCAACGAGTTCTCATGTTGTAGACTCGTAAGCTCTACTATTCAATGAATACCTAAGAAAGATTCCAACATCACTTTTTAGAACCGAACCTACCCAGGACATTCCCCGTCATTGAGAATGTAATGAGACACATTCAAAAATGTGAAAATAGCTGACATTAGGTTTTTTTGCCCTTCCAAATCTCATAAGCTGTCATTTTAGTACCAGGGCATAAATGAACCATATTTATGGTATAACAAGCAGTGCTAATAGCTTCATCCCACAACTTAGGAGTGATTTTCTTGGAGTTTATCATTACATATGCCATCTCTTGTAGAGATCTATTTTCTCTATCCACAACACTATTTTGTTGAGGTGTAATGAGTGCGAGAAAACTCATGAAAGATTCCAAGATTTTCATAAAACTTAGAGAAATTTAAAATTTGAAATTCTCTACCATGATCACTCCTAATTCTTCCTATGTTACAATCTTTCTCATTTTTCAGTGTAAGATACAGCTTTTTGAACACAAAGAATGTCTCGAATTGTTTTCTAATGAAATCTATCCAAGTGAACCTGGAAAAATCATCAACACACACAAAGACGTACTTTTTACCTCATATGCTTTTAACTTGCATAGGTCCCATAAGGTCCATATGCACAATTTTAGGCATTGTGTTGAACTCATGTATTGCAACACTTTGTGGGATTCTCTTTTATTTTCCCCGTATGACACGGACCACGACATTAGAGTGATCTTTATTGAGTTTAGGAACCCCTACCATGACTCCAAATTTAATAAGATTACGTGATACCACAAAAATTTATGTGTCCCAACTTTTGGTGCCATAATTCGATTTCACTCAAGGACGTGTTATAACACACAAATGTAAGTGTTGTAACACTTTGAATTTGTTCTTGCAAAGAGATAACCGTATCGAGGATATGTTTCCCTGATAATCCTTCAATATACAGAACATTTTTATGAAGGAAAACCAGAAACGTTCAAAGTTCCTTTCCCCAAAACTTTTCCTTTGCCACCATCACCAAAAGTTACCAAACCATTTTCATGTTTTTCAAAATTAATGAGTTTTTCAAGATCACCTGTCATGTGACGAGAATACCCACTATCAAAAATACCATGATTCAGTAACATTTGCTTTAAGAGAAGTGTGGACAACATAACAAGAAAACTCATTTTTCCTGACTCGGATTTTCTTAGGTTTGTTAGAAAGATCAATCTTAACTCTTGGAGTGTTTCTTTGATATGTAGAAATACATATGGAAGCACTTTGCCTTGCCTACAGTGTTTCTGAAAAAGAAAACACTTAAGTCTTATATGGCCAGGACGATTACAATAGTGACATATAGGAACAAATCGATCGTTTCTTTTTCCAACAAAATTAGAGGAAGTTCCTTCTTTAACAAAAACAATTTTAGAATGTTCATTTTTTTCAAGAATTTTTTTGCTAGAAGTTGGAAATCCAATACCTACATGATCTTTGTGGACTTTCCTTTGAGATAGGATTTCATCCATCTCCTATACCATATTCAGTTTCTTAACCGATGTTATAGTGTCACTTAGTTCCTTCTTTACCTTGGTTAGTTATTCCTTCCTCTATGTTGCTAGCCTTTCAAATTTGATTACTTCACCCTTGAGTGAATCCTTTTCTGCAATGAGACCGGCAACTTTCTTCTCTAAGTTCTCATTTGTTTTCCGGAAACTAACTATTTTTCAAACATATTTTGATAGACTCTCCCGAGTTAATCATTGCTCGATTCTTCTTCCTCTCCGCAGTCATCCTCGTGAGTCTTCATTATTTGAATTGTTCTCTCTCGCAAAAATTCAGAGTTTAGACGCGTTTCAACAAAAAGGAAAGATATATTCATACATGTTTAATGTTGCAACACCGTAAGTAAGAATCGCGCGTTTCATTACAACCAACTTTTTCTTCATATTAATGGATGTGAAGGCTACATGATTGCTCACATTTTCTTCATCTTCCTCATCCGTACTTCATCACTCCATGAGATGGTGAATGATTTCTAATTTTTCTTCGAGTGTTTGCACATTCAGCTTGAATATGTACAAAACCACCGCACTCCCGCACTTAATCCCTTTACGTTTCTTGAGTTCCAACTTCCACAAAGTGTCATGTTGTTTTCTTTGAGGACTGTGTTTTTTCCGACTTCGAAAGTTGTTATTCTTGTTCACTTGTTTAAGATATTTACCAAACCTCTTGGTAAGTAGTGCGAGTGATTCATGAAGATCTTTCCGATTCAAATGATGGTTCCTCATTCATGATTCAAATGTTTGGTTCCTCATATATTTCAAACAAAACGCACTTTTCTTACTTTTCTCCTTTTTGCAACTTGACTCTATATTTTTCTCGTTCTTGATCTCCCGAGATTCATTTCAAAAGTGAGTTCATCCAAAGGACTTTTGATTCCTCAATAGTCGTCTCTCTTTGTAAGCAAATCTTTATGGAAGAGATTTTAACACTTTCTTAACAAGTTTAAAGTTAGAGTATATTTCCCCTAAAGCAAAAGATTCATTAGCAATATCACAAAGTTTAGAATTAAAGTCACTAATAGTTTTATTTTCACTCATACCTTGATGCTCAAATTTAGAAAAGAACATTTGAAGTTTAGACATTCTTTATCAAGTTTGATTCCTTCATAGACAATCTGCGAATATCATATTCCTCTTTTGCGCCTCACATGTTGAGATCAGTTTGAACTGGTTTTCATCAATGACGAATATGGAATTGAGTGTCTTGGAATTTGAATTTCTTGATTGATCTTCAAAGAGAGACCATTCAGTTCCTTTTTGAAACATCCTTATCATCAATAACTTTAGTAGGTGGCGTCGACTGCAAGATGGATTTACAGCACGTTCACAACAGATTTGATGAAGGCTCTCATTTTTGCTTTCCAATAGAGAAATTAGTTCCAAAGTGAGTATTGGTGGTCGCGAAATGGAACTTCATTTACGATAACCCACCATGTTATCAACAAATAAAGTAAAAAATAATAAGATCTCATTAATAAGGATTAGTGGTAGGATCTTGATGCCAATTGATAGAATATGTTGCCTTAATTCTTATCAAATTACAACAGATTCGTATGGTATTGAATGTTGATATTAAAACACTAAACCAAATAACACACTCACACAATGGAAATAAAAATAACACGAGTATTTTTAAAGTGCTTAGATTCCCTCAATCTTAATGCACGAGGCCCCACCCAGAGAAGAAATAGTCCACTATTAGAAAACAAACAGTTATTAAAAAACAATTGGTTTTACGTAATTTAAAAATTCCCTCTTTAAAAATCATACCAAAAATTGTATTCAACTAATTCTGAAAGTTTCTTCCAAAGGAACTCAACATTATTGGAATCCTTCCAACTTCACAAGCCTTGAATGATTGAGTTGATCCACGCCGTAGGTCTTCGCCTTCTTCTCCCGATGAATAAACAAAATGATAGAATGTGAAAGAAAATCACAAAGCTCGATCAATCTCGTGTGCCATTTTCTTTAAAGGATAACTCTCCTTAAGTAGTACTCTGGGTCTGAAATCACGTCCCTATAATTAAGGAACCGGATATACTACAAAAAGAAAGTCAACCAAGCAAGATTCTTTCCATGTATAAACAAAGATATTTCAAATAAGGAAAGCAATCAATAATAAATAAATGGCGCTTCCTAAAGTGGAATCAATTATCATCAATGAAGATAGGTTTTCCACCAACCGCAATACATAGAAAACTTGCCAAATAAACAAGCACCAAATCGTGACGTAATTTGCCCGGATATTGTTCGGGCAATGTTGCATCACCGTTTGCAACACTACATAATCGCACCGTGCACATACTGAGAATAACTGCACCAAATTTGTCATTTTACTAACATTAACAAAGGCGCTTTGATTTTTGCTTTTATACGAGCTAGTATTGTGTCTATTTATAATTAACGAGCTATAATTTATTTAATATATGTTTATCTAAATCCATCCCCATCTCAAGATGTTACAATCATAAAAACAATGGTATTTTTATATAAAGAAATTCCTTGATTTGATTTTAAGTATTGGAAAATAGTCTATTTTATAAATAAAAAAAAATAAAAACCATTATATTGTTATGTAAAATATCCAATTAAACAAAGAGTACTGGAGATTGCATAAAAGTCAAAGTCTTGTATGGTTATATATTCATGGTCCTGTTTTAATTTCTAGCGTTAGAATATAAATTTTAAGAATTTATTGATTTTCGTATGAAAATTGAAATTAAGTTTAGATCAACGAATGGGAATTAAACATTATATAGGTTTTGGAAATGAGAATAAGTTTGATTGCGTAGTTTTGAAGTAGTAAAAATATATATAATAATTTGAAAAGTTGATAGTGATGGGGTTTACTTTTAGTATTTTGATTAGAATATATATTATATTCGTAAGAATGTAGGCAGTGTGACCTATTAGATAGATATAATTTTAAAATAATAATATTTTAAGTAGATAGTTGGTAGTGGTGAGTCTCGTATATATAATTGAATTAAAAGATGAAAATAGTGATTAATAAGTGGTGTAGGGTAGTGTATAAGGTTTAGAATTAAAATTATATGTTTGAGTTGTTTAATCATGTGAAAATGATGATATCTATTGGAAAACTTTATAAAAAACATAATTTTATTTTTATGAAAAGTTGGAAAATGGAAATAGTTGGAGATATAAACAAACAAGGGTTTGTGCTTAGATTTTGACTTACTCGTAATGGAAAATGTTCTAGTTTTCAATTAAACAAATATGTTAATGTAAGTATACATTGTTTTGAAATTTAAAACAAAGAGTGACACAGACATTGATTTCTACGATAGGCCAAGTATAGATCAAACATTATATTCTTATTCTTATATAATTTATGCTACAAGAGTAGGGTTGTGCCTATTATGATATATATCAATTGTGGACGATAGCTTAATATTCCAAAAGAGCTTATGACTTGCAAAGATAGACAAAACACACATTAATATTCCAACAAGTTATGACTTGCGCAGGTGAGCGTAAACCTACTCCAAAGAAATTTGCCTTGCAAACGCTTTATAGTAGATGTGCAAAGTGACCGCTTCACCAAAATTTATTTGCAAACTACTTCTATTATGCCTATGCAACCTTAAGCTTTTGAAAATTATAAATAGAGCTTCCTATTATTTTGTAATTCGCTCAATATTCAATGAAAACTTGATTTCCTTCAACATCTCTTATATAATCTTTATACGTGGTTATTTCATAATACGTTATCAACACAAGTATTGCTCGAAGAAATGTTAGTATAATTAAAATTTAAGTTTTTTTGTACTAATTGTAATTATTTTGTTCAAGAAAATGGACGGAATCGAAAAACAAAGATTTCGGATCTACGATGCCAGTGGTAATAATTATTTATCATGGTTCCTCGATATTACATCTTTAGGGTCTGATTTGGCAAAACCCTAAACTATACAGATATCGAGAGGGCAAAATGAATAAGATAAGGTGAATGCTACGATATTGATGCATCATCATCTATCCGAGGATCTAAAGGATGAATATATACAAATAAATAGAAAGGCCTTCTCGAGCTATAAAGACAAGCTCAAGAGAGATTGTATCTAACCGCAACGTGATACGCCACAGCATAATACGAATGACAGCAACTAAGACCAGCAGACTTTAAGTTTGTTGTCGACTATAATTCCAAGATGCTTAAAATTGAATTTCAGTTTTGCTCTTTGCGGGACAAAATTATCGAATATGATAAATTGAAGAAAACTTTACCCACGATCTCTAATGTGGTGCTAAGCAAAGAATATACATAACGTCAATTTAAGACATATTCTATAATTTATATTCTTTTCACGCAAAAAAGACTAACGAGCTACTATTGAAAATCATGATTTGCGACCTGTGGGTTCCACGCAGCGTGTCGAGCACATGCTTCTTATAGAGCAAAGGGCCAACTTAGAAGCCATGAATATAAACTCAAGTGTGGTGCCCGTAGGGGCAGTGGAGATGGTATTTCCCATAAGAATACTTAAGGTAAATGATCATGGTGGGGGTATCTATTCCCGCCATAATAATTTTTTGGTCAGACAAAGGCAGTCGGTTCAAAGAAACCATGAAAATGGAAAATGCATGTGGAAAGATCTAGGGATGATCTTCGTAACAGATGTGGGATGTCTGGAACTGGGCTAAAGTCTATAGTACTTCCCAACATGTGGTAAATTTATATCAGGCGTTAAAGAATATCAAAGAAAAGGGTGTCTAGACACATGCTGCTGAGGCATCATGATCTCTCAATGTTATTGAAGCTACACATCTGAGATCATGTTTGATCATAATTCTATTCAACATTGGAAATCACTTGAGCTACCAGTCTTTTTTAGGGATCCCACTCATGCACAAGATGTCGAATGGTGGAAGAATGCTCAAACTTAATGTATTGGTTATGGCCAACATGTATCTATGGTATATACCATGTATATAACTCCCTCGATGCTACAATTCTGAGGTTGAGCTTATTTTGACTTTTGACTATGTACGTGTACTTATCTCCCTAGGATGATACATTCCCTTGGTTGAGTTTTTGTATCAAAGTTTTGATATGTATATAATATCATTATGATGATTGTACAATATTAAATTCATAATGTTATATCGTGTGTACATGGGAAACACCGGAAAAATGATTATTGTCTTCTTGATAGTGTAACAACACACTCATATTGGCTGATAAAATATATTTCTCAAGTATGACATTGTGCAAGGTACAAGTTAAAAATATATTTGGTCCTATTGAGATTATAGATGGCTCTGGGAATGCAACAATGGTGTTACCTAATGGAACCATTCTGCATGTTGAAATTCATTATTATCTTGTAGATAAAAAAGAAACCTACTGAGTTTTAAGGATGTGCATCGTAAAACACTAATTGAAAATGATAAAGAGTGTCTGTGTATCACATCCTATAAAATAAACAAGAGGATCATCCACGAAAAATCTGAAGCAATAGCTTTTGGACTGTATTGTGTTCTGATTCGAGCTTTTAAATCCTACGCCACCATGCCTTGGAAGCTGGTGAATCCTCATATATTTGGACTATGGCATGATCACCTTGGACACCAAAGGGAATGATTATGATACGTAAGATTGCGTAAACATACTAGAGGACATCCATTAAAGGTCACAAAAATGTTGATGTCCAAAAATTATTTCTATGAATCATAAGGAAGCTCATTACTAGACCTCCATGGAAAAGGTTGTTTATGGATCATCATTATTTTTACAATGTATTCATGGTGATATTTGTGGACCAACACACCATGCAAGTGAACCATTTCGATATTTCATGGTCTTAGTGGACGCATCCTGCGATGGACCCATGTGTGCTTGATTATTACCTTTATGAAATGTTTCTTTTTGCACGCTTGTTAGCACAAATTATTAAACTCAAGACACATTTCCATGATTATCCTATCAAGAATATTAGTATGGACAATGCCGGATAACTTATATCAAAAGTTTCGATGAATATTGCACAATACTGGAAATTAATATTGAGCACCCGAGTTGATATGTTCACACCCAAACGGATTGGCGTAACCCCTAATTAGACGAGTTCGAGATCATTGCTCATACATTATTGATGAGGTCTAATCTCATAAATACAAATGGGTCAAGCAATATAGCATGCATTATCACTTATAAAATTGCGTTCCACCGCTTATCATATGATATCCCAAATGCAATTAAACCTCGCTTTGAACCGAATATCTTGCACCTACGCACATTCGGGTGTGCTATCCATGTGCCAATTCCACCTCCTCGTAGGACAAAAATGGGTCCCCAACGCCAACTTGGCATATACATTGGGTTCTATTCCTCGTCAATTATTCGATATTTAGAACCAAAATGGGACAGGTGACTCATTTACCGCTCAATTTGTAGAGAATCATTTTGATGAGATAGTGTTTCTATCGATTAAGGATATTAATGATAAACAAAAAGGAAGTCAAGAATATCTCATGGAATACGCAAAGTCTATCCAATTTAGACCCATATACTTATGAATGTGAATGAGGTGAATAGCATCCATCAACAAAATATTGCTAATAGACTTCGATGCATTTAATAATGAAAGTAAAGTCATGAAGTCTCATATTCCAATTGTGAATGCTCCACGCATGTCGATGTTCCTAATGAACATGCGAAAAGATGACAATGTTCCACGTCAAAAACGTGGTAGATCTATTAGATCAAAGGACATTGTTTCTCGATAAAGAAAGGGAGAAGTGAGATCAAAAAAACAAGTTGGACATGGTGAGCATGCTCCATATGGATCTCAGAGTCTGACATCAGAGAAAATGCAAAAATTATAAATTTTGAGAATACCAAAACCTCATGAGCTATTGTAATGAAACATGAGATCGAATGAGATAATTATTAATGATAATTTGCATTCTCGGTTGCTCAAGAAATTATGAATGATGATTATGATAATCAACCATGTTCCAGCTTAGAATGTCGCCAGAGGCATGATTGCCTCCTCTCGGATGATTACCTTTCTTCGATCACATATTTCTTTACTTTCCCTCAATTCTCATCTTCTTTACAACATTTTGATCCTCCTCACAATTTCTTCTTTTTTGGTGTTACATCCTTATCAACTTTCCTTTCCCAAAGAACACGTTTACCTTTCTCTACCTCGCTTCTTTTCCATCTCCGCACTTCCGGCTTTAACCTTGTAATACCCTTTTTTCTTTCTACTTTCTTTTTTAACTCCTTTATCCGTAACAGAACTATTGCCGATTCGTCACCCATTATAATTCCCCTACAAAAACATATGGAGCACCATATCATTACAAAAATACATTATACATTTTACATACATGGTGATAGTTTTATATGAAAAATTATACTTGTTATATAAAAAGTGATACTTGTTATATAAAAAGTGATACTTTTCATATTATTACAAAATCACATAAGCAACATAGTAAAAACACATGTAATACTTTGTTTATAACAACCGACACTTTCATCACCAAAAGTAATACTTGTAAAGGCAAAAGTGATACATACATTTACATAATAATATAAACACAAATGGTACTTCGTATAAATACGTAAACCTAAAAATACAACTAAAACACATGCTCAAATTAAACCATAGTATACACTTTATTACGTAAACATATGGAACACTATATCATTACAAAAAACTCATGATACTTTTTATATACAAGGTGATACTTTTTATATAAAAGTTATACTTGTTATATAAAAAGTGATACTTGTTATATAAAAACTGATACTTTGCATAGTATTACAAATTTATATAAACAACATAATAAAAAACATATGTAATTCTTTTTCTACAATAACCTGATACTTTTACGACCAAAAGTAATGCTTGTAAGGGCAAAAGTGATACTAAAAACTTACATACTGAAATACATAACCCCGAAAATACATGTAAAACACATGTAATACTTTGTTTATAACAACTGGTACATTTACGATAAAAAGTAATACTTGTAATGTCAAACTCGATATTATACATTTACATAGAACTTCATAAACACAATGGTATTTCGATTGAGAACTACATAAACCTAAAATATATCTAAGACGCATGATCGAATTAACCCCCACAGTCTACACTTCACTTGAAAAAAGACATGATAAAAAAACCTAACAAAATACGAACTAAAAATTAAACCCTAACATATAGAAATTAAGACGGTTTACGTAACCAAAAATCCATGAAACAACTTTTCGAAAAATAGCTACTACGACCAAACGGATCGAATAGAACCAAAAAATATTACATAAATTGAAAGAAAAACCTGGTTTCGCTTTCAAACTTTGAATGACAATGCTCGATATGAAAACACACACATAAATCACAAAATAACCACTTGAATGGATGTTTTCGACGGTTTTTCGCCAGACGTGAGCGAGGGGTTGAGAGTGGTGGGAGCGGTTCCGATTTCATGTGTAGAGGATTTTGGTCTGAGAATACGAAGAGAGAGAGAATAGAAAGAGAAAGAGAATACATAATGAGAATAGCAATAAAGGCGGGTTAGCTGGGGTAGTTCAGATATGGATCGCGGGTCACAGGTCAGGGTATGGGGCTCCGTCTCATGGAACGAGATCCGTGAGATGGTCTCATATAAATTGTTGTGTTATTTTTTTATTAGAATACGTATTGCAAATCATACCATAACCAACAAATCAATATAAAACTCAAATAAGACCCAAGTTGCACTACTACAATAGAAATCAAATCACACACAAATGTGGAAAATCAATTTATATACCATCAGCGGGGATCGAACCTAAGACCCAATAGTCTTAAGACCTCCATCTTACCACTAGGGCAAAGACTCATCGATATTAGGTTGGCATTTTGTCTCTGTTGTTTTTTTATTAATCAAAATTTTGTTTCTATTTGATTTGATTTGATTTAAATATATTAAATGAACAATCCTAATAATAGATAGTTTTGTTTAGAGAAATTACCGGAAAAATCTTTACTTTTGAAAAAAAGACACTATTTACGCTCATATCACTTTTGTATCTTTTTTTGACTTTTTACGCTCCTTTATATTTTTTCGTTACTTTTACGTTTTTTTCGATTTTTTTGTTCCTGTATTGCTTTATATTTATATATGTTGTTTTGATGTAGTTTAAACTCTTTTTATTTATATGGCATTTTTTATATTATTTATGTTGTTTCTGGGTTCTTTGTATACTATTTTTAATGTTGTTTTGATGTTTCTTTGTTATTTCAATATAGTTTTCAATGTTTCAAGGTGTTTTCTATATTATTTCTGTTGTTTGTAAGTTGTTTTTATATAGTTTTCAATGTTGTTATATTGTTTCTTAGTTGTTTCCATGTTTTCGACGTTTTCAATGTATGAGGTAAAATTTGAATTGTGTTTTTTATTCGTAATATTTCTATATTATTTTCAATATAGTTTTTTCAATATTTGATGTGTATATTTCGTGATTATTAAGAGATCGAGTATAAAATTAAATATTTAATGGGAAGACATAATTGTTTTTTATTTATTAGATCAAATATGATTGAAACAATCATGAAACAACAACGTAAAAAAATCCGGGAAAATGGCGGGAACTTAAAAAATGTCAACAAAAGAAAAAAGACTAAGTATAAAAAGCCCCCAGCATAAACGAGGTTCCCCTTTTAAGGAATGTTGCGCACTTGTGTCCAAAACTATTGTTTATTACCCCTTGAAAATGTTTCAAGTTACATATTTTTGAATCGTTTCGTTGTTCTTGAAGTGGAGTAGACTTGGGTTATATAATTTTAGAAAGCCTCCCGGTGACAATGTTTGAATTATTGACCCATTTTTATTTTGCTCGGTTTGCAAACAAGGAATGGGCCTAATGGGTTGGGTATTCGCTGATTCTAACGGACCAAAATAAATTATTTTTCTCCCGAATAAATAATAGAGGAAATTACGAGTAATACCCTCGATTTTTAAAAAAAACAAAAATAGCCACCTATCACAAATCTACCCAACCCTTCCTGGACTTCACAAATATACCCACCCCATTACTTTTCTTTTCAGTTTTTTACCCTCCTCCAATTTCTTACGTTTCCATAGAAGCAGTTAAAGTAGTTTTAACATCGATTTTTTGGAGCTCGCACATGGCGAAGAAATAGAATCCAGTTCTCAAATTAGTTGTGTTCATAATCGCCCCATGGGAACCAATCATTGATCCCCGCTTTTTTACTCTTCCTCGTTAACGTCGAAGAGGATGATGAATACGGAGCACAATTTCATGCCGGGTATGAATAATCCATTCCGGGCGTCAATTCACCGCAACGTTTGTGAATTTAATGATCCCTACCAAGGAGAGGCGGGGTTGCGAGTTGTTTTATTTTGGCTTATTACGCGGCATCTTGAGGAGCAATATTAAGATGTGGCCTTGCATATATCCGTGACGCCACTTGATCTTGTCAAGTGCAACATGAAGGTTAATTGAAATTTTCCTTTTCCTTTTTGTACTTTTTTTATTATTACTTTATTTAGTTTTAGGACTTAAAAGAGTATTTGTTTTTATCTTTATGATTTGTAATATTTTTGATTATATTATCTTTAATAGAGATCTTGAATTTGGAGTAGTTGTAGTTGAAAACTATAGTAGTTAATGGAGCTCGCATTATAGAAATTTTGGGGCCAATATTGAAACAATGTCTTTTTTGATCTGAGGAGACAATTGACGGAGTTTTGAGACTTGCAGTGCGGGTTTTGGACCAAAATATGGTCGTTTTTGTTGTACGAGAATCGAAAGGCAATCTCCGTGAAACCGTGAGCTCTTTCTAAGAAATCTGGTGGAGTTAGTGGGCATGAATTTGGGAGGTGATTTTGGTTGGAGTTTATTTGTGGTTTCGATTTCGTGTGAGAGGATGAATTGTTGGGAGAGTTATTGGTGAAGGACAATGATAATGATGAAGCTTGGATGGAATCGGATTTATGGAAGAGGATAAGATTGGGCGCCATGGTTTTACGCCATGGTAATCACGATGAACCCAATTTTGTGTTTTTTATTATTTTGTGATTTGAAGTTTTTCGTTTGTTTCGATGTTGTTTGAAGTTGTTTCTTTTTATGTTTCTTTTGTTCTTTTATGTATTTTCCATATATTTGTTCTTTTTTATGTTTTTGATTTGTTGTGTGATCTATCTCGATTGTGTATTTTTTTATTTCTTTTTGTAGTGAATGTGGGATTTTTGTTGCTTGTTATGTTGTTGTTGGGAAGGTTATGGACGTTAGGCGTTCGAGATAGAGAATGAACAAGAAGACTTCGATGTCGCTTCACAATCATGGTAAGTTGAAGTCGCAAAATGGTGATGACGGTGATAACGACATTGAGTTTCTACCTCCACTTCCTAATGATTATAGAGAATTGTTGTTACGTAAATCTTAATGATGGTGTAATCGGTTGAACATGTAAGAAACATAAATGAAACATATAAGAAACAATTGTGAAACAGGGGATCATGTGATAAAAGTTTGTAGTAAATTGCTTTTAAATTTAGAGAAATATTGTAGTTTTTCCCCATATACTCTTCAGCTTTTTAGTTCATGTGATATCTTTTACAGTTTCATTTACATAAGAAAGAAGTTTTACCTCATCCAAATATGATTACATTGACTTAGAACCTTTATTCAGAGTAAGCAGTTGCATCTTGATTTGGTAAACATGTGTGCGAGAAAGAGAATGATATCGCATTTCAAAGCATGCCGGATCTCCGATCGTAATAGTAAGAAAATTACATGAGGCAACTTGGATAGGTGATCAAGGAAAAGATGATGCGGAGATGTTTATCATTTAATTCGATCAAAATAAGGATTCAAAGGGAAGTTCCATCCGAATTAGTGAGCAACATTTGGGGACGGGGAAGAAACTCCAAGAACATGATTAAGAAGATCTGTATGCGTCGAGAATCGCGAGCTGAGCATGCGAAATGTCGTAATTTTACTAGTAGTTTTAGAGAATTGTCAATGAAAGTCATGCGTAATCTTGAACTAAAGATCTCACGTATTGTAAAGAGCAATACG